>JAEIGQ010000264.1:0-385547 GCA_018904275.1 Lordiphosa clarofinis
TACACTCAAAAGAGCTAGAACAAATAATTTGAGTTTGAACGCTGTTGAAAATAATTTATTCGTTCTTGAGTTTTCAAGAATTTTGTTCTTGCAATCGTGCTAAATTGGTCCTCAATTTGGTTCTTCAAAGCAAGGGGAGTGAGAAAATGGCGTTGGACACGCTCTCACAGAGCGAAAGAAAGATCATGAGTTAGGTAGGAGCCGTATTCGCAGCGGCCCACTTCCGTAGGAGGCATGCAGTTGTTACAGTACACCATATTCGTAGAGGTGCTAGATGGTAGGTGTCTGTGTTCATAGAGGCCCTTGCCAGGTCGTTGGAGTCAGCTATGATCGATAGTAGCCACAAAGTGAATAGATGATGACCAACTTCTGTTGTTATTCATTGGTTTTATTGCGTGTGCTTCAACGTCTCCAACCAAACTCAGCTTATTCGCTAGACATAGTGTGCTTAGACTAAGGAGCTTTCGGTGAGCTTCTAAAAAGAAGTATAGATAATAGCTATACGGTACATGTATTTATATGACTCCCCGCAGCAAGATTCAACAATAATTGTTGAAGAAAGGTTCTTAAGTATACTAATGCTTCGGTGATAATATGGTTAGAATATAATTACATTTTTACAATTTTTGTTTTTTAATTGTTTATAGATTGATTTTTAAGATTTTGAAATTTGTTTTTCCTCCTGACCTGATCTTTATAATATTTTTTGTTAGGTTCGTTAGTGGACACTAAATAATTGCCATTTTGTTTATGGTTTTCAATTAATTTGTACTTTGGATTAGATTTTCCAATTTTTAAAATTCTTCACATAATCGTTTTCGAAGTTTACAATATCTTTACCTGTTTGTTTTTGATGATGTTTTTTCTTTATGTAATTTAAGCATTGTAGATAGCCTTTGTATTTCTTCTCTACTAATTATATTATTTAACAAATCAATGGGTTTAGTTTTCGTACTCGTGTGAATTGTATTGTTATAGCAGGTTATCGCTTTAAATACCTTGTCTTGAATGGAATCGTCATTTTTTGGGGTCGCATTTAAAATTCGGATATGCTCGTTCAGTGTTAAATGCAGTCTTTCGACGTCCGAGTTTCCGGTCTTCTTATAAGCCGTTGTAAGATGTAGATTTATGTTACATTCTGTCAGAAATTCCTTTATACACCCAATATTAAATTCGTTATCCGTTATAATCAATCCTGGCTTTCCTAAATGTTGGATTCTTTCTTTGATTGCTTTTAGCAATGATATCCAAGAACGATCTTTTAAAATAATGCGCTGTAGCGTATTTTGTTAGCTTATCTATTGTCGTAAGGTACATTATGTTTCTTTGAGGGAACCAAATGTCGATATGTATGATTTCATTATGTTTACTTGGTGTATCGCTTATGTTTTAGTTGTAATTAACTGGAGTACGATCGTATTTCGCTAAATTACAAATATTACAATTACTTTTGAATTTCTTGTAGATTCCTTTTAATAGTACAATGATTTGATTTCCAAAAATACTTCATTTATGCCTCTGTGGTTATTTTTTAAATGCTCTTTTCAATAAGGTTCAACAATTTTTCCCTATCTGTAATGTCAATTAATGTTAAGCTTGACTCTAATATAATTAACTTTTTATTATTAGCAAAATACTGTCTATAGCATTCCTGAAAAGTGAGGTATATTTGAACGTTTTCAATAAACAGCAACCAATCCCTTTTCTGGCAGTATATCTTGCATGTTCTAAGTACATTTTCGATTTCCGTTAGTTTCAATAACATGTCTTATTTTGTTTTTGTATAAGATTTTTGTGGTTTTGACTCTTTAGTTGATTTCCTTATTTCGAGTTGTATTTTAAAAACGTTAAGAGCTTTTTCGGTAATTTTATGAAATTAAGATCGTCCGTTTCAGCACTGTGTACTGTTTCCAAGTCTTCACACTCATTTGTGAATAATTGAATAAATTCTCTCGAAAAGTCTTCATCGATTTCTACTAATTCTGTCTTAGCTTCTAAAACGTCCTCATGTTCCAACAAAAACACATCGGTGTCTTCCATATCAATAGTTTCGTCTGTGTTTATATCTATGTGTTTATCGTGTTCTATTTTATCTTCAACAATACGGCTTAGTCCGTCAGCTAACACGTTTTCTTTACCTTTAATAAATGTTACATCAAAATCATATTCATTTAACTGAATTTTCCACCTTTGAAATTTTAAATTAGGTTCCTTTAAATTGTTTAACCAAACTAAAGGGCGATGGTCAGTCTTAACAACGAATTTTCTTCCATATAGGTAATACTTGAAGTACTTGGTAGCCCAAACAATAGCCAATAGCTCCTTTTCAATGGGACTATAGTTGAGCTCAGGAGTTTTAAGTTTCCGACTTGCGTAGCAGATAACCTTCTCGTTTTGCATGAGTACTGCACCTAGTGCTTGATTGCTTGCGTCGGTCACGAGAGTAAACAGTTTTTCAAAATTTGGATACACTACAACAGGGTCGCTTTTTATTAATTTTTTTAATTTCTGAAATGCTTCTATGTATTCTGAATCTTTAACGTTGACTCTAGTATTTTTCTTAAGATATTTGTTTAAATGTTGGGCAATTTTAGAGTAATCCCTAATGTATCGCCTCAAATATCCTGTCATGCCGAGAAAACTTTTTTATTTGTTTTTGGTTTGTCGGTAATGGTATTCTATCAATAGCTTCAACTTTCTTTGGACTGGGTTTCAGTCCATCTGTGTTTATGACGTGGCCCAAGAACTCAATTTCGACTCTCGCAAATTCGCATTTGTCAACTTGAAGTTTGAGATTTGCTTTTGCGAGGCCGCTGAAAATTGTAGAGATATGTTCAACATGTTCTTCAATACTCTTTGAAAAAATGAGAATATCATCCATATAGACCATGCAAAATCGACCAATATAGGGACTGAGCAGGTTATTTATAAAGCGCTGAAATGTTGATGGCGTGTTTCTGAGGCCAAATGGCTTCACGAACTCATAATGCCCTTGACTGTAGAAAAGCAGTCTTGTGAATATCATCTGCATCCATCTCAATTTGGTAGTATTAGGCTGTGTTGAACCAATGATTTATTACGATACTTGAGGGGCTGATTGCTTCACGCCACACAATAGTTTGCAATTGAATTTATCCTCGTCGCCAGTTAGGTAGGAGCCGTATTCGCAGCGGCCCACTTCCGTAGGAGGCAGAGTTTGCCTCAGTTAGGTAGCAACCTATATTCGTAGAGGTGCTTAGATGGTGAGTAACTGGGTTTATAGAGGTTTTTGGGTTGTTTGTGTTTTTATGATTGATTTAGTTTAAATTGAATAGATGATGATTAATTTGCTGTTAGTTTCATTGGTTTTTTTGTTTTTTTTATCATAAAATTTTTTTTTAATTTTTGTTTTTATTAATAATAGCTATACGAAGTACATGTATTTATATATGACTCATGCCTGCGCATCTAGTCTTTTAGTAGTGGACGAAGCACAGTTTAGAAAATAGTGGGTATTGCTTGATGGTGAGTGGGGGTGTCTCTTGTGTCTCACACCTACCCCCACCGCCCTTTTAAATATTTTTAAAGTCTTTTATTCTGAAATTTATTAAAGTACTGGAACTATTGAATCGCGCTTATCCCGTTCCGCCGGGCCTGAAAAATTATTAAAATAATGAAAAGGCTTTCAATACTTCGGTTTAGCCAATAAATATCAAATTAGTTTCTTTTACCAATGAAATAGACCCTTTATTTTAGTTCATTCAACATATATGTTCCTATTATTTTGCATCAAATTTAGTCATCAAAACACGGTCTTTGTGGAAATATCCAAATGGATATTTCGCTTAAATCGGCAACCGCCTGGGAGGATCACTTTTTTACAGGTGTGGACTTGTGCATTTTTTTCAAATTTTGAATCTCAACAAGCGAAAATTTGAAGCGCTGCTGAGCTTGACATAAATGGTTCTGACAGTTAGTACTCTTTGTGCTCTGTGCGCTTAAAGCCATTTGATTATGTTTACATGCCATTGATTTTTGAATTGTTGTTAAAACTCGTTCTTAGAATCACCAATTTTGACACTCATCTCAGTGAAAACATAACTTTCATAATTCCAATTCTGTCAGTTAATTTTTCTTTCACTCATTCATCTTTCGCACAGCCTCCATGGAAACACCCATCGAGGAAGTGACCAATGCACTCTACGGTAAGAGCATAAAATTCGCAATGACACACGATCTGGAAGTGGATCTGCCAGAAGTCATGTTCGATGGAGCCACATTTCGCATCTCGCCGCGCTCCATTGAAGGCAATGGCATCATTGCCAAGCTGGAGCTGATACCAAAGCAGGAAGTTCAAGCACGCCTGGCGGGAAAGATAATCATGAAGAAGATACGTAAGTAAAATGCACACTTCTCACCCGGCACGCAGATTCTGCAGCCGCTTTCACTCTCCGCTCTGCAGCAAGCTGCATTTAAATAAACTCGAACGAGTTAACCAAATGACAAACGAAAAAGAGCTTTTGATTAAACTGACTGGGACTTTCGTTTCTTTAGAAAAATTTCTACGTAGCAAATTGCTGCTGTCATTTCTGGCGCTGCTGCTAATCATCAAAATTATCAAGATCAAGTTATTCTGGTTACTTCCGATTGTGATTGGCGTTGGTGCGGCCAAGAAGCTGCTGCTCAAGTTCCTGCTGTTCCTATTCCCGGCTCTATCGCATCTGTTCAAGCTGTGCTCGCACTATCAGCAGTCCTATCACGCCAGCACCAAATACCATCATCATCATCATCTTATTGACCATCATCACACGGCAAGTATAAAATAAATTCAAATTATTTTCGGGGTTTGTTTCGATCTGTTGTCAAATGCCAACAAAATGCCAGAATTTTGATTTTACAATATTTGTCTGTCTGCCTGTCTGGGTTTTCTGCTTATGGCGTGCACAACAACTTATTCTGTGGCAGAGCACAGAGTTGAATTATGAAAGCACGAGTAGGAGCTAATTGAATTCTGGAACCTAAAGGAATTAACAAGCAGCTTTAATAAGCCCACACAAACACTCATTCTCATACTTATATGCATTCCAAGGCAGACAATAGCTTGACATATCATCAAATAAAATCCCGTCTACTCATTTGTTAGGATTATTGCTTCCTCTCACACACACGATGCCAGTAAGCAAATGCCTGCACACACGAGTTGGTATTTATGAGTTATTCATTTCCAAATTTGCTGGCAACGCCAGGGCCTGGCACCCACCTCAGAGAATTATTGCTCTTGGCTGGAATTGTGTATAAGCTTATGGGATAATCTTTGACGCATGTTTTCATTTCAATATGTGTGTTTCCCCCCAGGACTTGTTGAGTAATTGATTTGTGCGTTTTGTCTTAGTTGATAGTTTAATTTTGAGATTCTTAGGTAATATTAAAGCAAGTCAATTGAACAATCAGAAAAAGCAGAAAAAAGTTTAATGGTACTGTGAAAAGTAAAGTTAAAAGAAAAGAAATCATTAATCAAAATTGCCAATCGCAATCAGTAATTACTGCGTTCAGCAAGTCGGCAATTTTAAATCGAAATTATTAATTGCATATTATGTACCATAGACAACTTTTTATACTCTGTATTAAGTTTGTGCAAAAGTATGTAACAGAGAGAAGGAATCGTTTTTGGATATATAAAGTATATATATTCTTGATCAGCATCAACAGCCGAGTCGATATAGCCAAGTCCGTCTGTCCGTCTGTCTGTCCGTATGAACTAACAGATCTCAGAGATGGTAAGAGATAAAGGTTTATACTTGCAGGCAGATAAAATTTATTTTCAATTTTTGCCACGCCCCCTCCCGCCCCCGCAATTTGGAAAAAACGTTATATCTTCTACAGTTTTGAAGATAGACGATTCGTTTCTTCCAGAGTTAGTTAGTTATTAGCAAAATGTATCGATTTGCTGAAGAAATAATAAAGATCGGATGAGCGGTTCTTAAGTTATGAGCAAAAAAGTAAATCATCCTCCCCCATCCCCCTCCCTCCTTTTTACAACTAACACCGCACAATCTTAGAGAGAGAGCGAGAAAGAGAGAGGGTGAGAGAGTGAGAAAGAGAGAGACAGACTTAGAGATGAGCGCAGCACCAGCATTGCATTCAGCTTCTACTCCAGGTACAGAGTATGTTATAGTCGGGCTTTACCGACTTTCTCACTTGTTTATACATATAACGGGGAGAAGATTACATTTCTGACCCTGTAACGTCTAGACGGTCTGTATGAACTCACAGGTAACAGGTAGGGGAAAGAAATTTATTTTCAATTTTTGCCACGCCCTCACAAGAAACTGTCACAGCCACAATTTAAAAGTTACCACATCATGTACCTAAAAAGGAATAAAAGTTGAAAGATATGTCTTAATGCTCGTGAAGGGGCTCCAAAGTTTTTGATAAGTTTTTAATTTTGGTTAAAAATTGGGAAATGTATATAACAAAATCGCAATCATTTTAAAATTTTTTAAAAAAATTACAACCCGATGGATATAGCACAGAGTTAATTGTTGAAATTTTGAGATACCTTAAGGCTCAAGGGTGATTTTTATACCCTTGCAAAGGGTATTATAATTTTGCCCAGAAGTTTGCAACGCACAGAAATATTCATTTCCGACCCTATAAACAACATATATTCTTGATCAGGGCGACGAGCTGAGTCGATTGAGCTTTGTCCGACCGTCTATCTGTCCGTCTGTCTGTCTGTCTGTCTGTCTGTCTGTTTCTACGCAAACTAGTCTCTCAGTTTTAAAGCTATCGGGCTGTAACTTTGCACAGAGTCTTCTTTTTACTGCACACTGATAATATGTCGGAACCGACCGGATCGGATGACTATATCTTATAGCTGCCATAGGAACTATAGGTCGAAAAGTGGGTTTTTGTAAGAAAACTTTTTTGTTTTTAATGTAAACGCCTTCCGCTTCGACAATTATTAGTTTTATACGCTTTTACACCGATTTGGAAGTTTTTGTCAAAATCGGATGACTATATCTTATAGCTGCCATAGGAACTATCGGTCGAAAAGTGGGTCTTTGTGAGAAAACTTTTTTGTTTTTAATGTAAACGCCTTCCGCTTCGACAATTATTAGTTTTATACGCTTTTACACAGATTTTGAAGTTTTTGTCAAAATCGGATGACTATATCTTATAGCTGCCATAGACACTATCGGTCGAAAAGTGGCTTTTATCAGAAAAATGGTTTGTTTTAATGCTGACGTTCGTAAACTATGATGTATTAAAACATATGCAAGGGTATTAAAACTTCGGCAAAGACGAAGTTAGCTTGGCCTTCTCGTTAGTTTAAACATTGTGGCCTCGTCGCGTGAAATTTTACCTATAATACAAAATGAATCCGTTAAGATGGCACCCTCTCAAAATTTTAATGTGTTTACATATTCCACAAAAACGTAATATTTAGCCCAGCTCAAAATTATTTTTTATTTTTATACCCGTTACTCGAAGAGTAAAAAGGGTATACTAAAGTCGTGCAAATGTATGTAACAGGCAGAAGGAATCATTTCCGACTATATAAAGTATATATATTCTTGATCAGCATCAACAGCCGAGTCGATATAGACATGTCCGTCTGTCCGTCAGTCCGTCCGTCTGTATGAACACCTAGATCTCAGAGATGTCAAGATATAGAGGTTTGACATGTATGAGACAAATGCTTCTTATACTTGCAGGCAGATCCAGTTTATTTCCAATTTTGGCCACGCCCCCTCCCGCCCTCGCAATTCAAAAAAAAAAAGTTATATCTCCTACAGTTTTAAAGATAGACGATTCGTATCTTCTAGATAGTTAGTAATTAGAAAAACGAATAAATAAATACATTCCTTGAATGATTAATTAGACTAAAATCAGTATAGTCCAACCCTGGCCTCGTAATCATCACACGCGCACAGTTTAGTAAATTTAATTATTTCGCGCTCATCACAGCTTAAGCACATCTTGGTAATACAATCAAGTCGTCTGTTTCGGAAGTGCCAAATACTCCCACACATTCTTCAACAAAAGTTTGGTGTTTGCGTCATCAAAATATAAAAGGCAAAATAAAACTACGCACAATAAACTGAAGCCACAATTCCCCGTTAAATAGTAATACATATAACAATCAAAAGGCAGTCACCCAGATTTCTAAACAGCAAACTGGGCACATACACTATTATTTACGGCTATTTGGCAGTCATTGAACTGCGCAAAAGAGCAAAGAGCAAAAATCAACTGCCCAACTGAGCAGCATAATTCGCATTATTTGGGCAAAGAAGCCTTGGGTAGGTTGCCTGCCAAAACACTTTTGTCACACAGAAACCTTGGAAACTTGACTAGACCTTTTCCTTACAGTTTTCAACTTCTTCCTCTTCCAGGTGGTGCCACCATGGCACAGTGGCGAGCATCAGGGGCCGGAACTTATCTACACCAGTCCACCCAAGGGACATCCCTCTGCCTATTTACATGGTGCGCCAGTGCATGAAAGCTATGGACCGCCACCGGGACATCAGCACTTTGAAGGTGCCTGGGAGAACAGTGGACCCGGGCTGGGTTCTGAGTAAGTTGAGCATGACCAAGCATGATTAGGCATGATAAAGCATGTTATGTTTTCTGTTCCACCTAACACCTCTGTCACCTGCTTCACCGTAGATATATAGGCGATATTAATCGCGTTGCACACATTGAGGAAAATGCGCAATATTTTAAGCCCGATACGGTAAATGATGCCGGTGAACTGCATGGTTGGGGCTTGGGCACCACCCAGACGTATCCAAAACAACAGC
Source organism: Lordiphosa clarofinis (assembly GCA_018904275.1). Lineage (NCBI taxonomy): Eukaryota > Metazoa > Arthropoda > Insecta > Diptera > Drosophilidae > Lordiphosa > Lordiphosa clarofinis. The sequence continues at coordinate 8,787 of JAEIGQ010000264.1, forward strand.
AACATCCACAACAACAACGGTGGCCCAACACACAACAACAAAGACCACCAATAGCTCAGCAGAAACAACAGCAACCGATACACGCCTCTAGTCACAGTTTTAATCCATTTAAAAGTCAGGATAAACAAAGGTACAAAAATCTGAGCTTCCAAAACTCACACACACACAAAACTATATACACACACAAACTAGCACATACGCACCTGCAATTACTTACCCCACCCGGTGGTAGAAGCTGATAAAATATTTAACTTAAGAACTCCAATCAATCAAGTACACATCGGTCAGGGGCAACCCTTTTACGGTGTGAGTAACGGAAGAAACGTTAAGGAAATTCTTAAATGAAACCTCGCATACAGTGTACTAACACACATATAGCTAAAGTTACAACAACATGTGAGAACTCAGTTCAGAATTAAATGACTTCTTTTGAGCAAATATACAATACAAAAAACCGTTTTAGAATCGCCCCTTGAAATTTTGTATCTCCAGACTGTAAACACAAACCGAAATAGTCCCTTTCTCAGAACTTAAAAATGCCAAATAATTATGAGGTCTGTTCTGTGTACTTTAAAAGTTAAACGATTGGAACTCCGATTCGTTTTCATTTTGATGTTCCCGTTTCCAATACAGAAATCGAACTTTTTCTACGATCGAATGCTCGAACCGTTACAATGCTTACAAATATTGGAAAATGGGAAAACTTGACATTTAATGCAGCTAGAAAAAATGAAAGAGAATATGTTTTTTGAAACCGAACCATTTTCTACCCTTTTTTTTGTTCCGGTTCGGGTTCAGGTTCGAGAAGAAAAAAGTGTTCTGCTCCGGTTCAGGTGCGGCTCGGACTTCCCAAAAATTCCGGTAACGCTTTCGATCTATACCGTGCTTCCATTTTACATTTCTAAATTAAGATATGTCTACAAATGCTACAGAAGAAGTTAAGCACATTCGTTGAAGCAAGTAAGAGCGTTGCAGTCGAGTGGCCCGACACTGAAATACACACTTTAAGTAAAGCACACATACACAAACGCACACACACGTACACACCCACATGCACGCGCGCACACAAACTTTGAAATTGGCACAGCTCTTCCACCCCTCCCTCCCTCAGGCAATATTGATTTGTGCATAAGTTTGATGTTTTTGCTTTTCAGAGTGAATAGATATAAGTCCTTAGGTAATAGACATTGAGCCACGTGGTTGTTATTCGAAAATTGTGGCTTTGACAATTTTTTTAGCCTTAAACCGCAAAGACAGACGGACGACTCGGCTGCTGATGGATCGAAACGCTTCCTTCTCCATGTTACATACATCTGCTCATCTTCATGATGCTCTTTTACCCATTTTCAATGTGTACAGTAGACTGGCCCTTAAAAATAGATTTCAAAATACCGGGCGGAAAAGGGTTCGTTTTGGTCCCAATAGATATGAAAAAAAGTTTGGCAGCGATCGGACTTCATTTAGTGGACGCGAAATGAGGGGGATGAGATTCGAATTTAATTTCTAAAAATTCCAAAAAAATTTTTATGTGCTAATTCTTTTTACATCCTTTTAGGGGAATATCATAGCAACATTTTAAATATAAATGTGTCTTATTTTGAGAGTCAGCCTGGCCAGAATCATATCAAAAGGGTCAATTTTTAAAATTTTTTTTTGGTATTTTTTTCGAAGAATTTTTAATACATATGAGATTTTGATTTTTGCTTTTGCCCGGGCGGCAAAACTATCGTTTTGGTCCCAAAAGATATAATAAAAAGTTTGGCTGCGATCGGACTATATTTAGTGGACGCGCTCTCGCCTTAAAAACCAAAAATTTTAAATATGCTACCAATATATGAGATGAGATACGGATTAAATCTGCAAAATTTGAAAAAAATTTTTTTTGTGATTTTGCTCTTTAAATCCTTTAAGGGGAATACCATAGCAACATTTTACATATTTTTGTTGGATATTTCGAGCGTAAACTTGGTCAGAGTCATATCAAATCGGTCATTTTTGAAAAAAAAAAATTTTTCTGAGATTAATTTTGGATTTAATCTGTAAAATTTAAAAATTTTTTTAAGTGTTATTTCTTTATATATACTTTAAGCGAAATATCATAGCAACATTTTGAATATTAATGTTAGATATTTTGAGAATAAATTTGGTAAGAATCATATTTAAAAGCACATTTTTCACATTTTTTTATAATTTTTGTTTTGTTTTTTTTTTAAGATAAAATAATATATGGGCATTTCCACAGAAAGGTCCACCAATATCGACAAAATATTTTTTTTTTAAAATGATTTTTCTTAACATGGCATGAAAAACAAAAATTAAAATAAATAACATAATTCATTTAAAACCTTTCTGATTCCATACTAAAAGAAAATTGGCCTGAATACTTAAGATAAGTCAATTTCATTGTTAGCTTTTTTTAATATGTCGCGTGATAAATGTCGCGTTCTTCATAATATTAAAGCTTATAAAAACAAAGCTAATGTAAATAACTGAATATCATTGCACTCAACAAAAAGCTGCATTAATCCCCTTTATTTTAGAGTTAACAGCTTTAAAATTTTTGTTCACTATTCCCAGATTTATGAATATTACTAGATGCAGTCAAAAACGACTTCCATTTTTGTCGCGTGATAAATCACATAACTTTTTATACCCTTGGAGAGGGTATATTAAAATTGTCCGGATGTTTGTAACGCATAGAAGGAAACATCTCCGACCACATAAAGTATATATATTCTTGATCAGCATGACGAGCTGAGTTGATATAGCCATGTCCGTCTGTCCGTCTGTCCGTCCGTCTGTTTCTATGCTATCTCCTCCGTCAGTTTTAAAGCTATCGTAACCAAACTTTGCACGAAGTCTTTTGGTATAAATACGCTGCACATTTGTCGGAACCGCCCGGATCGGATGACTATAGCATATAGCTGCCATAGGAACGATCGGTTGAAAAACTAGTTTTAGTGAGAAAAACTTTTTTGTTTTCAATGTTATCGCTCCCAACGCTCGTATTTATAAGTTTTCAATGATTTCACATAATTTCACTAAAGTTTTTCGAAATCGGACTACTATATAGTATAGCTGCCATACAAAAGTAAGGTCTGAAAAAGGTCTTAGTGAGAAAAACTTTTTTGTTTTCAATGTTATAGCTCCCAACGCCCGTATTTATAAGTTTTTAATGATTTTACATAATTTCACCAAAATTTTTCGAAATCGGACCACTATATAGTATAGCTGCCATACAAACTGTCAGGCACATATCAAGCTCCAAGGGTATATAAACTTCGGTCGAGCCGAAGTTAGCTTGCCTCTATTTTTTTATTTTTCAATTTATATTTTAATCGACAAATCGACTGAACCTATCTTTTGCACTTAATATTCTGCTACCAAAACTCTACCAAAAAATAAAAACAACAAACTGAAACATTTTTGTTTTCAATATTTTTTTGCACTTTAAAGTCGTACAAATGTCGCGTTCGCGACTGTGGAAATGCCCATATATGAGATATGCTTTAAATATCCGATATTTACATTTAAAATGTTGCTATGATATTCTTCTAAAAGAATATAAAGAGAAATAACACATAAACATTTTCTATTAAAAATTTTAGATATTAAGCCCAAAACTCACCCCAAATATTGCGCATATATTTCAAATATTCGATTTTGAGGGCGAGTGCGCTTCCACCAACTGAAGTCCGATCGCTGCCAAACTTTTTATTTTATCTATTGGGATTAAAACGAAACTTCTTCCGCCCAGGCAAGAGCAAAAATCATAGTCTCGCATAAATTAATTTATCATTAAAAAAAAAAACCCCCAAAAAAATGAGAAAAATTGGAGTTCTGATATGATTTTGACCAAGTTTTCTCTCGAAAAATCCAACAAAAATATTTAAAATGTGGCTATGATATTCCGCAAAAAGTATTTAAAGAGAATTAACACTTTAAGAAAATTTGAAAATTTAAGAGATTAAATCCGAAATTAATCTCAGAAAAAATTTTTTTTTTTTGCAAAATTGGCCGATTTGATATGATTCTGACCAAGTTTACGCTCGAAATATCCAACAAAAATATGTAAAATGTTGCTATGGTATTCCCCTTAAAGGATTTAAAGAGCAAAATCACAAAATTTTTTTTTTCAAATTTTGCAGATTTAATCCGTATCTCATCCCATATATTGGGTAGCATATTTAAAATTTTTTGGTTTTTAAGGCGAGAGCGCGTCCACTAAATATAGTCCGATCGCAGCCAAACTTTTTTATTATATCTTTTGGGACCAAAACGATAGTTTTGCCGCCCGGGCAAAAGCAAAAATCAAAATCTCATATGTATTAAAAATTCTTCGAAAAAAATACCAAAAAAAAATTTTAAAAATTGACCCTTTTGATATGATTCTGGCCAGGCTGACTCTCAAAATAAGACACATTTATATTTAAAATGTTGCTATGATATTCCCCTAAAAGGATGTAAAAAGAATTAGCACATAAAAATTTTTTTGGAATTTTTAGAAATTAAATTCGAATCTCATCCCCCTCATTTCCCATACATTTCAAATTTTCGATTTTGAGGGCGAACGCGCGTCCACTAAATGAAGTCCGATCGCTGCCAAACTTTTTTTCATATCTATTGGGACCAAAACGAACCCTTTTTCGCCCGGTATTTTGAAATCAAAAAAAAAAAGTTAATATAAGGGCCAGTCTAGTGTACAGGGTATGAAAACCGTTTCCACAAAGGCTTTAATGATGTCAGTAATCGCTTAATTATTTGACAGCATAAGAGCAGCATTCTAAAATTGGAGTCAATGATTGCAAAATAAAACTAATTATGGGTTTTATAAAATAAATCCATTATAATTTTATGACGATTTTGTGGCATTGTGTAGACATTGACGACTCCTATGTCCGAACTCCAGGCATACTAGCACAATATAAGAATTTTAAATAGATTTTAGAATGTCTTAAAATTTGTTTTACCAAATTTTAGTTTCCGCACAGGTTCGAGCTCATAATTTTTTTAAACTTTGGTTTAGTTCCATAAGGAAAGGGAGTTAAATATTTCTTTCCCTGAGTAACTGATACTACATAAGCATATTATTAAAACTGTCTCGTTATTATCCAATGTTCCGAGATGCATTGAATATGGATGATTCAAATTATATTTTCCAGGTTGAAAAAATATCATGAAAACTATCAGGTCCATATCAAATAAATTCAATATGTTTTAAAATAACGGTAATGCGAGCTAAAAAACATTTCAGAATTTTTGTGTTCATAAATATTATTTTTTTGATTAAAGCAGGTCTCAATATATTTGTAAGCAAACTTAATTTTCTCGTCCAATGTTCTTCTGGGGCCTCCAAATGTAATTAAAATTCGTTAATGAAAGCCAAACGTAAATGCATAAAACAACAACGCGTTGCTGCAATTGTCGACTAACAAAAAATAATTAAAAACACAAACCGTAACAAAAACCACAGTATCACAAAAACAACAATATTACCAACCCGGCTAACATATGAAATGAACATTTCTTTGCCAACAAATTTGCAGCTCAAGGCCAGCATATACACAACCCCATCCGGTATATGTTCCAGGACCACCGCCACAGGCACTAGGGCCAGGAAATGGCCCGGGACAAGGACAAGGACTGACGGCAGCCGCACAAATTGCTGCGCAATACGAGCCAGCCCGCCATGTTCAACCACAGAACCAACAGGAGCCAGGACAGTCACAGCTTTCGGTGCGTATCTCCTTACATTCCAATTATCTATATGCATGTACGTACTTTGTACTTTTAAAGTGTAGAGGTAGGTTAGGATTGGCTACGAAGCGAACGTGGGTGGTGCACACACCTAATGTAATAAGCCATGATGCACAGAGCAAAGTTGGCGGTGTCGACGTTTTGTTTTTCCTAATTAGATTAATTACGGAATTTCCGGCGTTGCACTGGAAAGTTAAGTAAAAGAGAAATAACTATTTGAGAAGGAGCGTTGTTTTCTTTGCAACAACAGTTTCTCAACAGTTTGCGATATAACTTTCAAAATGGCAATTATTGCAAATTTAATACCCTTAATGAAAAAAATGGATTTAGGGGCTTACTTAAGTGACTGCCCGACTGAAGAGTGCGCCAGACCCAATCACTCAAAAACAGGCTTTGTGGCAGAAATCTTCTCATATCGTTTGGTGAGAAAACAATATCTGTTTGCTCCAAAAAATATAATAACCAGACTCCAGGTCAATAAGTTATGATTTTTTTGTTCGTAACTTTTAATAAAATAGCTGAAATAGTAGGATTTAAAAACAGCAAATTCCCCTGTTTGATTGCCTTTGGGCAGCTTAAGCAAATGGGCTCCAGTGTTAAATGCGGGGGGAGAATTTCCCCCTCTAAAAATAGAAGGGCCGATACGGGGCGCACACACAATCGAATTCCGAATGTTTTATTAAGAATTGTTAAAACAAAAACAAAAAAACTAAAATAAAAATTCAGGTGTAAAAAATAAAGAAACTGGAATTATAAAATAAAACAAGTAAGAGTGTTGCGGTCGAGTGCCCCGACAGCACAAATACCCTGTCCCAAGTAATGTGGTTCCTATAGCTTTGAATTCCTTTTATTTTAAAATTTATTTGAATAAATGGGCAGGCGCACTTACATAACTTCGGTGTTTTTGCTCGGATCTCATTGTGGTACACAGATAAGATAGATGTTGGGCCTAAATGAATATATATTAAGTCACTACGTTCATACAGACAGACTGACGGACAGAGGGACAGACGGACATGGCTAAATCGACTAGGCTGTTGATGCTGATCAAGAATATATATACTTTATTGGGTCGGAAAAGATTCCTTCACTCTGTTGCATACATTTGCACAACTTCATGATCCCCTTTTTTTTTAATAGGAACAGGGTATAATAACTAGGGAAACATTCAGAGCACAAAAATTGGGAAAAAAAAACTAGTTCATAAATACAAGGAAAACGTAAATTTGATTTTTCTGACTCCGGTTGAATTTTGCTTTCACATAGTGAAGTAAATTTTTTATTTTATTGTGCTAATCTGTTTTAATTGTAAATGTCGTAATTCTTGTTTTACCAAAATGGAGAAATATTAAGCAACTGCGACTTTGTGCGGACAAACTTTTAAGAAATTGTGTTGTTATATCTTGAAGACTGTTACAAGTTCCCCATCATCCCGTCCTGAAGGACCAAGCCAAATTTTCAAGGCGCTCGGAAATTCCGGAATTATATTTTAGACCCTGCCAGTCAAGTGGATGCTGAAAATATACTTCTCTCGCTCGACCACATTAGTTTCGGGTGTAGGGATATTGACTGAAGACTGTTCATTTCAGAGCATTATAAGCACTATAAGCAGAGCAATTATAATTCAATTTAAATTGGCTTTCCCGTTTTATCTCCACCACCCTTTTCACCCGCTCACCACTCTTGCCCCACCCTCCTTTTCAACTTCCACCGCTCTCTATTCTTTCCCCTTCCCCCATTATAAAACATATAGCAGCTGTCATCTGTCTCAGAGAGCCAAGAGATGAATGGCATATTTGTTATATACACATAACTCTCATGGCTCTCATGGTCACTCTCTCTCTCTCTCGCTCTTAGAACAGCTTATTAAGTTATGTGCCCTAACAAACTTTTCTTTGGGTTTATTGACTGACTTCGCGGACAAATTTTCCAAATTTTTTTTCTTAGTGCGCGCGCCTTCACTAAACAAAGGTCTATGCCATACATTAGATATGTAGGATAAGTAGTTTTGGCTGTGATTGATAATATGTCAGTCTATCGGGCCAACGATTTATAAGTAAGAACAAGAACGTGCATAATAAAATATTTTTAAATGGATTTAGTTACAAATTCGATAAGAAACAAAACCTGCTATTACATGTGAAATAGGTTGCCGCGGTTTACTGATAAAAAAAACCAAGGAGGAAGTGACCAGTCCGCATTGTCAATTGCCGGATCCATAGCACCTAAATAAGGCTTAGAAAATGGATACAATAAAGCAAACCACCAAAACTACTAAGCAAAATGCCCGAGACCTTTTCATTAAAGCTGCTGGGCCTACAGTTTGATTTCTACTTACTAAAAAATATGAGCAAAACGACAAATGGACAAGGTGGCCCACAGTATTTATATGTAGACAATTTATAATAGATAATCTCACGATTTTCTAATTTCTTCTAATTTTTTCCAAGTTTCCTAATTACAAGTTTCTCTGTTTTGATTCCCCTATTGTTATTTCCGAATTGTGGAATTATTTGCTTGTCTGGACGTTGACGTACAATGCGCAGTACGTTCAAGTGGCCCATGCGACACCAAGCCAGGGCCTGTTACGCGCGAACCGCAGGCAAAATAGTAGCCCAAAATAGTAGCCGAACCGACCGAGAGGCGGAGACACTAACGTATGAGACGAATCGCGAAGGAAAAACATAAAGAAATGTCAACTACGGGCTAAATATGTTAAAATAGTAGTTTTTAAAGCAGGAAGAGAAGCTTCGGAGTTGATTACTCGGTAGAGTTTATTGTAATCAGCACAGAGAACACGAAAAGGTTCATGCAATGCATAGTTAGTGGTACAACGATTTAGTGATAGGGGTATAAAATTGCGAGTCGGTCTAATAGGAACGTTGAGGTTAATTTGACCAACCAACTCAGATGAGTCGATTTCACCATTAATCAATCTATGTATAAAAATTACACCAAGCATAACTCTACGGTTAATGAGGGAGGGAACGTTAATCAAAAGTAGCCTACTTGAGTATGACGGTAAACGGACCTCAGGATTCCAGTTTAAACCACGAAGAGCAAACAATAAAAACTGCTTTTGCACAGATTCAATTCTGTCTTGATGGGTCGAATATTGCGGAGACCACACACAAGATCCGTACTCGAGTATAGGGCGGACAAGAGAAATGTACAAAATTTTCGTCGTATATGGATCATCAAATTCCTTCGACCAGCGCTTAATAAACCCAAGAATACTCCTGGCCTTACAAACAGTAGCCGTTATATGAGAGTCAAATTTCAGTCGGTAATCTAGAATAACCCCAAGATCATTTACCTCATTGACTGTATCATTCAAACACTCTAGTGGGACATTATTAATCATATAAGAAAAGAATTGTGGTGTGGTTCTATAAAATGTCATAACCTTACACTTGGAACTGTTAAGGTTTAGTAGGTTATCTTTACACCAAGAATGAAATGCATCCAAGTCAGCTTGCAAATTAAAGCGGGAGACCAAATCATTATATGTTAAACATAGTTTCACATCATCGGCGTACATAAGCACACGAGAGTGAGTCAAGACTGACGGAAGATCATTTATGAAGAGTGTAAAAAGCAATGGACCCAAGTGACTACCTTGGGGTACACCAGAGGTAACCTGGATTGGTTTGGAATATGAATTACTGAAAAGGACTTTTTGTGTTCTAGAACTAAGGTAATCAGAGATCCAAATAAGAAGGTTAGTTGGAAAACCAATTAAACTCAGTTTGTGAAGCAGCAAGCAGTGATTGACAGAATCAAAAGCCTTACTAAAATCAGTATAAATCACGTCAGTTTGCATATTACATATGAATCCTTTGATAACTAATGATGTAAGCTCTAATAAGTTAGTTGTAGTGGATCGACGCTTTACAAAGCCGTGTTGATAGGGTGAAATAATGGAACTGCATAAATGCTGCAATTGAGATGTCATAATTCTCTCAAAAGCTTTCGGAATTGCAGACAACTTTGAAATACCTCTATAATTCTCAACATCAGACTTATTTCCTTTTTTATGGAGAGGAATGATAAAAGATTCCTTCCATAACATAGGGAAAGTGGATGATTGCAAAGACAATTCAAATAATTTATGAATAGGCTTACAAAGTGCATCAGCGCAAAACCTAAGTACACAACCAGGTACTCCGTCGGGTCCCGGTGCATAGACAGGTTTTACAGAGTTAAGATCACAAAGAAGAGAGCTTTCAGTTATCACAGGGCTAAAAATACAATTAGATTTATTTAGCCGATAAGGGTATGGTTGATTCACAGGAAAGCTAGTGGACGAGTAGGTTGACGTAAAAAACTGCGCAAACAAATCGGCTATGGCCTGATCAGTGTTCGCTTTTACATTACCATAGCGCACAGATGAAGGGATAGTGGAAGATTTGCGTTTAGAGTTAACAAAGGAATAAAACTGCTTAGGATTTTGTGAGAATTGCAGCCTGCATCGGTTGAGATAGTCTTTGTAACACTGTGCATTAAGCACATTAAATCTAGAACGCACATCCACATATCGAGAGAAATCAGATGATTTTTTCGAAATCTTATACTTTTTGAAATACCTTGACTTCTTGTTTTTTAAAGTAATTAGTTCTCTTGTGAACCAAGGCTGCCTATTAGGACAGCGAGGGAGCTCAAGTGGAACACAGACATCAAAAAGCGAATACAAGGTTTCATAAAAAAGTTTTATGGCGACATCAATATCTGTACAATTGTACAATTGAGACCAATCGGTTTCAAAAAATTAAATCACTGAGTTTCAAAAAATCTGCTTTTTGAAAACAGCGTGTTTTAGCCGTCGAATTCCCAGAAGCAGAGCACACACAAGAAGGCAAATCGATAGAAAGTTCAACTGTAGGATGAAAGGGGTCCTCAGGAAACACCAATGGGTCGATTCTAGATGCAACATTGCCGGGAGGATCCAACAGAAAGATTAAATCAAGAGCTCTGTTGTTAGAGTTCCGAATAGGATTGACTTGTGACAACGACAACTCAAAAAGTCCATCGATAAAATCATGGGATTTCGATGGAAAAAGTGAATTGGATTCATCATTCGTGGACCACATTACTTCCGGCAAGTTGAAATCTCCAAGAACAACCAAAAGGTCAGTGCTTGATAGTAATAGAGAGACCGACTCGATGGCAGAAAGGTGAGATGAGTAAACTGTGGCATCAGAGCGTGGAGGAATATAGGAGCAAGTAATAAAAACGGAAAAAGTTGAAAAAGTTATTTTAACACTTATAAACTCGATGTCAAGGGGAATTAAAGTATCTGTCAACTCCGACGAAAGGCCGGAATCTACAGCAATTAAAACCCCTCCTCCAACGCGAGAAGAACGATCGCGTCTATAAGTGGTGTATTTAGTCGTAAAAATTGTGGAATCTGAGATGTCCGATTTTAACCACGTCTCAGTAAAAACTAGAACATGAAAATCGAAAGATATACTGTCCACAAACAGTTTTGCTAATTTAGAATTAAGACCACGGACATTTTGGTAAGCTAGAAGAAGGGAGGACATTAGTTTTTTGATACCACAGTAGAAGAAGAGGAACCAGGAGGGTTAGAAGATAAAGACGGCAAATAAATAGGAGAACGAGTTTTCTTTTTGGAAATATACTCTTTAACAATTAAATTCTCCGGCCAGAAATCCTCTGAACAAATTGTTTTAAAGATTTTATCCGGAACAATAACTTTAAAAGAGGCAACATCCCTATCATACGAAAACTTGAACTTTTCTACCAAAATATTTGCATCTTGAATTTTGGCCTGAATGTAGGCTTTAACATCATCAGATGTGAGATCAGGGGCAAGGCGAGAAACAAAAGATATGCTTTTTCGGTGGAATACCTATCAGAGGCTTTATAGGCCTTGATTCCCCATTTACCTCAGAAATGGTTACCGAAATAGGGGAGCAGCCACCTCAGCACTATCTTTAGGTATATCTACAGCAGGTGGGGTGGGATTCCCCTGGACGGACACTTCGGACCCTACACCTGATATCACATGACTGGTATCAGAGTTGCCACTATCTGTAGTGGTAAAGTCTCCTGTACCAATTATCCTCGGCACTGGAGCCGGAGTATTAAATGATATCAGACGCTGGACGCTAGGAGTCGATGGGCTCGGCGCATGGGCAGGACGAAAGTGCACTTTGCCCTAGAGACACACCAGAACTAATGGTTTTTTTGCGCTTGGGAGACTCTTTCATCAGTTTTAAACTGGAGAATTGAGAATTCACTGTCACAAACTCGTCAGTAAGTTTAACAAGTTTGGAATACACGCTCTTAAAACCAACTCTAGTCTGCCTCATGAACACTTTCATCTCCATCTCCACTTCACGGCAAGCACCACAAGTCCACGACAGCCCGTTGAATAGGTCGACAAAGTCTTTAACCCTGGCATTGTAACCAGCACATTTAACATGTACAATATTGTCACAAAGCCAGCACCCAATAAAGCTATCAACATCAGACGGAGTCTTGCACTTTTTGTTAAAACAGACCGGATAACTCATTATATAAATCGGACAAATTAAATTCGACACTAAACAATCAGACTGTATACGGACTAAATTCACTACTGGGGTCAAACAATCAAACAGCCACAGCTATTTTAAACAGAAAGAAAATCAAAGTGACAAAACAAAGTAACCGTAATTCGGATGGGATTCCCAAGCGCTTGCTGGCATGAATATTGGCAAAGATTGCTGATGAGTGAATTGTGGTAATGCAATGAAATAGATTTATAGTGTCGTTATCGAAATAATGAACAAATAAAAAAATCATAACTTACTGACCTGAAGCCTGCTAAATGTTTTATGATTGATGTGCCACATTGTTAATATCATTTACTTACAATGATATTGAGCAGCTTTTTGAAAAGTATTTATTTTAGTGTGTTGTTCATCACCCGGTACTCATAGAGCCAAAAGGGTATCCCAAAGTCATGCAAAATTATGTAACAGGCAGCATCATTAGCTGCGTCGAAATAGCCCTGTACGTCTGTCCGTCCGTCTGTCTGTACGTACACCTAAAACTTAAACTAGATGAGTTAAAGCCACCAAATTGGAAATGTTGACTTCTATTGTCTGCACTCAGATTAAGTTTGTTTTAAATTTTAGACACGCCCACTCCTGGCAAAACAATTCAAATTTGACTGATTCTTCTTTCATCTTTGTTCTCAACTAAATCCCCTTTTGTCCTATTATTCAGCAATTGAATTAAGCTACTTTTGGACGAAACCAACAATCCAACTAGAGCACACAATACTGAAACTTTCCTGTTAGTTAAAGTTCGCCAACCACTTTTAATCAATATTATTATAAAATATTGAAAATAATTTGAAACGCAAAGTGTGGCTTTAACTCAATTATGGCCAGCATAAATGGCATGTATTGATTGAACTCAATTACAGCCAAAAGAAAATAAATTTCACATGTTTTCCTCTTAAGCTCATTTCGCATAGCTTTTCTCTAGTTCGTTGGGCTATCGGAGATGTGGGTTGAGGCCATATACTGAACAGCTGTGCCACAACACAATCAATCAGTCTGTTGCAGTTTCTCTCACCCAGTCCCAAGCCAAGGCAAATACACGTCTAGACCAGCTCTGGCCATGGCCGCATCCATTGACACTTTCCTCTAATAGTAGGTAAATAGTTTCTTCTCAATTTATTTGTTTAGTATCTGTTTACGCTCGCTGAGTCTAAGCTTTTAGTTTGCCTGTGGTTTCTTTAAGTGCGTGAACTGCAAATTGCAGGGCCACAGACAGTTTTCACTCTCGAGTGCCCAACCAGGTGCCATGTGGGCTTAGTTTTAAAACTGTCTGTATGTCAACTAAACCATAATTAAAATGCACTTTGCCATTTGCAAACGCACCAAGCAGCAAAATTGCAAAATCACCCGCAGTTGGCTTTAATTAAATGAGCGCACACACATTTCGAAAGACCCGAACTATGACAACCTGTCGAGAAAGTATGCCAGTGGCTTTCTGCCGGACAACTTTGCTGTCTCCCGCAGACTTATTGTCCAGCATAACCCTTTCGTAACTAACAAAGCCTGTCCCGCTCTTAATTAATTTATGTTTTTTTTGCCACAGCCCGAACTGAAGGAGGCCATACGCATACAGGCCGAGCAGAGATTGATACAACAGCAGCAAAAAATACTGGATCATCAACCATTCGTGCAGGACGGACAGGTTTGCAAGGCTAATTCAACTAATCCGATTTCATGGCTATTAATTTGTTTGTTGTTTCTCATTCAATTGCAGCCCCTCTATCCGCTCAACTATGATCCATTCTATAGTCCCATATTGCTGAAAATTGATAAGATTATTGAGCAGATGGGCGTGAAAAACGAATTGTGCAAGGACCGGACGGTGTGCGAGATGTACAAGGATCCGGGCAAATACAGTCCGTATAGTAATTTCATTTCCGCTGAACTGAGTCGGTAAGTAGTTTTGAAAAAATTAACTGGAGGAGCGGTCGGCAATGCAAGCAGAGAAGGCAACCGGAAAAACATGCGTATACATATACATAATTTGGACATAGGCTTTATTAAGAGAGTAGCTGAGAATTTTAGCGCATTGGTTAAGTGTTTTCAAATTTTCTCCGCCAACTCACTGATATTATTTCTGCGGCTAAATATGGTTGTAAAATCCCGTGTCCTTAAACCTGAGCGTTTGCCGTTTGTTGCTGTCTTTTTGGCTTTCAATCCTACGCTTGCAGTATGTATAGGCTCGTGTTTATTTTTTGGACTTGTCAATAAGTGTCTGCAATTGTCACGACCAAAGCCAAATCGGCACAAAAACGTGAAACGCGAAATTGTAAATAATTTTTTGTCTAGACTGAAGTAGCTCACAGAGTCTAAATACCCGAATCTCTTAAAACACGGTAAGCAGTAATTACTGCAGCTCAAGCAGTAATTATTTCTGCCGTACTTTTTCACCTATATCCAACTCTAGCCAGGAGATTCTTTTCCTGTTTTTTCAAGTGAAATCCTTTTAGACAAGAGATTAAAGTCTAACCATACCCGAAATCGTATGCTTAACATTAACCGCTAAAAACAATTTAAAATTTATAACCGAATCCGTAATCTCAACCGAAAAAATGTTTTTCGTATAACCGCCCCCCTATAACGTTCATTAACAGTACCGGTTATCAGTACCGATTTTTTAATCTACTAGTAAAAAGTATTACTCTCGATTAAAACTCGTATTTATTCACAAAACTTGGCTGCTTATTTATTATTCGTTGCTAATACACAGAAAGTAAAGAAAGCTAGCGAGAATGAAACAAAGCAGCTAACCAAAATCTTTACCTTTTTATTCTTCCTAATATTTGTTATTACACAGCCAATTTGTTTGAATGAAAACGTTAGCATTCACACATGTTGTTGTTTACGCGATCACATTTTCTAAGTTAGACTGCCTATACACTGTTCCACACAGGATACATGACATTTTCTAGAATAACAAGTTATAGATTTAAAAAGATTGTCGAATTCATAGTTAAATTATGATTAAAACCAGATTATCATTTCATATCAGTGTTAAGGCAACCTTGTGTATGTGTAAGAGAAAATTGTTTTCGGCACAGCGTGGACAGTTTGCCAGCTTGGCGTCAGTAACTTGACAAGTTGCGCTTTTGTTCTTGACAGTGGATGGAGACAAATTTGCTCGTGGACACTACTGTTGCGATGCCTCGTTAAAAAACAATAATTTACAGGAATTGTTTTCTTTTGATATATGTAGAAAAAATTAAAGCTAGTAAGCAGTAACTACCTACATACATGCTGAACACGGAAAAATTTGTTTGTGAAATAAAGTACCAAGTTCAAACGAATTATATGTGTTTTGTAGGGTTTGCTTAGCTTGCAAAGATTATCTTTTTGTTTTATAAAGAAACGTGCATTTTTCAATTCCCTATCACATTTGCATGGGCCAGTGCCAGCTGTTCTTGCTTTTCGTTGAAATTGAATGTGTTTCCGTTTGATTTTTGTGGTTCAGCTTTTGCACTTTCAATGCCAAAGTGGTATTTTATACCAACAGAATAAGGTTAATAACCATAACCCGTACTGGATCCCATATCCCACAGCCGTAGTATAACCGTAACCGAAAAAAACGATCGGCCAAAACGTAACCGTAACCATAACTGTTATTCGCTTCGGTTTTAATGTCCGTTTTAGAATAAGACTAAGATTTTGCAGCTATTCAAATGATCTCCAGTTTAATTTAGAAATCGAAATATTTGAAAATTCAAAAACTTGCCCTCATAAAAAGTATAATAAATTAAAAGTGAACCACTTCTACTCAAAAATCATTTAGGGCCGTTTTCACATCTTCTACATAGAGCTATTTGTCACATAAACTAACAAATAGCAGTGTAAAATCTATGACCATCTGACACATAGCAGCTATCTGGGAGAACAGAAATCGGCCCTAAATGAACCGAACCGACGGTTCAAAAACTGTCTAAGCCATGAAACTATTTTTACTTATTCCCAATAACAGGTCAACAATGTAATGCAATGTTAACCTATCAAAGTTCGTGAAATATTTATTTGTAAAATCTAGCATTTTCAACGTTTATAACATCGTCTCTGCTTATCTATTTTAATTTGGTTTAACTTCTTGCAATTGATCCCGAAAATGTATATTCTTATTAGCTAATTCTTATTCTTTTCTACTTTCACTTCTATTAGTTTCTGGAGTCTCTAAAATTGGATTCCTTTTGCCGCCTTCGCAGGCCATGACTGCCTTACTTGCTCATACAAGCAGCTGTCATCGGTAATAAAATTGACTCTTTAGCCATTTTAAGCTCTAATAGTTACAGCGAGTCTCTAATTGTGATGTCAAGCACACAAACGGTGTCAAGCCATGCCAAATTCTTAAGTCAAATCGTTGAACTTGAGTGCATTTTCACTGGGTGAAAACTGCGTCACTATTTTTCAATTAATAGGCAAAAGCGTGAAAAGAAAGCCAAGCTCTGCGCTGCACTTTGTCACAGCGCGTTGGTCGTCGTCTAATTGAACTAACGCATTGCACATGACCAGCCAAGCGGAACCACCGCAAGCGGCGTCAAAGATCACCTTTGTGTCTACTTGTTGGTGTTCCACCCCCAAGACACTGACACTCGGCCACTCCGTCAGAGTCGCTCGAGCATGTCACAGACCAGATAAATTCGTATTTATCATCTCATTTTCTTGGCGTGCGAACAATGGGTGCAAAATTGTGGGCCGTGTCTGTTTCGCTGATAAGTTGGTTGACATTTAGGCTGTTGGAAATGGGAAAAATGGCGACAGGGGCATGCTTTTGTGTGATTTATGAGTTGTTATGCGAATGACAAGTCATTAATTGAATACCCAACAGACAGCAGGGAACAATTACAAACGAGAAGACAAGCCTTGGTCTCAGGTTGCGGAAATTAATTAAAGTAAATAAGTTACTCGAAAAAGGACAGTTTCGAGTGCGTTTCAGATAAGAAATAGAAAATTCGAAAATTGGGAAAAGAAACAAAAATTTTAAAACAGATATATGGAAATTAAGAAGGGAGAAAACTTAATAAAGAAAAATTAAAAATTCTTTAAATTTCATAAAGATATCATTGAACTGGACTCTTATGGCCAAAAACTATTTATATTTTTAGTTTGTACAAGATCATATTCATTTTGATAGTCACCTGATTAAAATGAACTTTTCAAATACATATATATTCTATTTATAAATATTAATATATATAGATTTTGATTTTATTTAAATACGAAAATAATATATTTTTGATCCAAAATAATATGATTCAATTTAATTGATATTAAATAAATTCAGAATGATACTAAAAATTTAATAATGATATGGCTAATAATAATAATAATAATAATAATAATAATATGATTAGCCTAAAATATCGATTTGAAATTTTTAGCATATCAATCTGATATCGGAGTAAAATTTATATGAAAAAGTATTTGTAGTATCCTAGTATCGGGCCTGTTTCGAATTCCGAAAACGAGAGGAATTGTCGAAAATCGAGTTATTAGCTGTTCTAAATTCCGTGAATCGACCAAAAGTGTCGTTTTCAAAAGTTGTGCTGCAGAGTCAGCTGAATTAATAGTAATTTCTATTAAAAGCATTTAACTAAATCGCCAAAATTTTAAACTAAAAAATTTAATAATGTTGAACATATTTAAAACCGTTTATCATCTTAAGTATATTTTAAAATAAATTTTTTAAAAACATCTATAAAATACTGCATGAAAAGCAAATCTGAGCCATGGAACAAGTAGTATTAGAGAGAAAAATTGCGCTGCCACTCAATGTTGCCGGTCCCAAACGAGATTTATTAATATATATAAAGTAATCATAAATTTTAAATATTAAAGGCCTGATTCCAGATGACATTAATTTTTATTTAGGTACAATACTTCATTCAAATAAGACTGCTTTGCAATAGCATTCAGATTTTAAAACAGATCGAAAGTGTTTCTATTCATGTGAACTTCAACATAAAAATTGATATTTATGTCATCTGGAATTAGGCCTTAAGACAAGTGAATTAACTAGCAATGGCTGCCGGGACCTTCAGCTAGAAATTATAAAGAGAATTAAATAATGTTGATTTCAAAGTATTCTAATAAAGTTATTATATCTACTATGTGTACTTATATACGTTAGCTCGTATTTACATTTTCTTCATATTTGTTACAAACTATTTTTCTAAATTTCATTGATTAACTGGGATCTTCGTAGGAATTTAAGAATTTTTGCTTGGACAGGATTGTGGTGTGTTGAATATTAAAGATACTATTGGTTTGACAAAGATTGCATAGTGCGGAAAGATTGTGGTTTAAGTAGTGTTGAAGAATTAATCTAGTGTGTCCTAATCGTAGATAAATGATTTTATTTTGGTCAAGCCGCATTATTTGGTTTTGTGAGATGATACTAAGGTTGTCATTTGTATGGATAATGATCTGGCTGAGGAGTAAAAGATAAAAACCCACTGTTTACACAACTTTGCGAGAAATGGGTCATTCTATTTCAAATCAACCGGTCTGAAAATTCAACATTTTTTTTTCAGTAAACAAAAAAACCGAAATTAGATCTCGACACTCCCACCAAAACGTGAATTGCGGTTTTGCAAAAAAAATGTTTGTTAAACTAAAATCGTCAAAAACGAAAAAATTAAAAAAAAAGTTTTTTTTTAAAACGTGATATCTCAGGTTTGGTCTCAAGTTGATATTGATAGAAAGCATTATTCTGTATCTACTCAAATTATAATTTGATAGATTTTTAAATTATTTAGTAATTTTTGCTTAAAACTATACGTAATTTTTTTCAGTGTTAATATACAATTTATTGCACTAAATATAACTTAACTTACGGTGTTTTAAAAAAAAAAATAGAGGCAAGCTAACTTCGGCTCGACCGAAGTTTATATTTAGCTGATTGTGCCTGAGTTTGTTGGCAGCTATACTTATAGTGGTCCGATTTCGAAAAATTTTGGTGAAATGATGTAAAATCATTAAAAACTTATAAATACGGGCGTTGGGAGCGATAACATTGAAAACAAAAAGTTTTTCTCCTAAGACTTTTTTCGACCTAATTTGTATGGCGCTATACTATATAGTTGTCCGATTTCAAAAAATTTTAGTGAAATTATGTGAAATCATTGAAAACTTATAAATACGAGCGTTGGGAGCGATAACATTGAAAACAAAAAGTTTTTCTCACTACCTACTTTTGTATGGCGCTTACTTATAGTTGTCCGTTTCAAATGGCTTGTGAATTATGTGAAATCACTAAAAACTATAAATACGAGCGTTGGGAGCGATAACATCGAAAACAAAAAGTTTTTCTCCTAAAACTGTTTTCAACCGATCGTTCCTATGGAGCTATTGTATAGTCATCGATCCGGCGGTTCCGACAAATGTCAGCGTATTTATACCAAAAGACTTTGTGCAAAGTTTGGTTACGTTGCTTTAAAAATGGGGGGGGTTAAAAAAACGGGCGGGCGGCCAACCGCCGCGGCACCAGCTCGTCATGCTGATCAAGAATATATATACTTTATGTGGTCGGAGATGCTTCCTTCTATGCGTTACATTTTTAAAGTTATAAACAAATAAAAATAGACCCTTAAAGAAAGCTTTGCCACGCAGTCAGTTTTAAAGCTTTCTGATTGAAACTTGACAAGTGTGCTTTCTATTTATCAAGCTTTTTAACAATGTCAGATCGGATGTATAAGTCATATATATCTGCCATAGGAATGCTGAATTTGGATTTGGTATAAAAGACTTTGAAAACTCTGGTAACCCTAATTCAGAAAAAAATTCAATTAATCATAGCATTCGGTGTTGAATTTTGAGACCGTTTGAACTTGTTCTGCCTGCAAATAAAAATTTATGTCCCATACATGTGAAACCTCTACTTCTTACCGTCTCTAAGAACTGTTTTGTATCAACTCGGCTGTTCCTTCCTTCCTTCTTTCTGTTACATACTTTTGCACAAACTTAATATACTCTATGTACCTTCGGTACAGAGTACTAAAAGAATAAAAATATCTTGACGTTGTTTTTTTTGTGTACAAACTACAAACATACATACAAATATATATATGTACAGATTTGAGGATATTCTATTTTTATTACACAACATCCCTTTGAGTGACTTGAATTGTTGATGAAATTCCTGAGTTATGCTTTGTTTGCCAAATGATAGACCAATTTCAATTATTCTTCCTCAAAGCTAGAAGTATAATACATTTTTTTTTGTCTTCACGTAGTCTCCCTACGCCCCATTAGGCCTTGGGTCGCTCCTCAGACCAAGTTACGCCTGAATAGTTGAAAAGGCATACAAAGCTAAAAACGCCCAACAATATTTGGTTGTCTGCCACGCGCACAAAAGGTTCTTCTGCACTTCTGCCGTAAACTTTCGTGCGTTGCTGCAATGGCCAAGTTAATTAGCCAACATCCTAGCAGTTAACAAAAACGCTCATTGATTTTTGCCCGCAGCCAGGATAACCACAAAAAGAGCAGCACAAACTGTTAATTAAATTTGGCAAAAACTTGAGAAAACTTTCTTATTCTTGTCTCTTGCAGCGACACCAGCGAGCTGGAGCCAGTGACGCATGCGAATGAGGCAGTGCGTCGCTTTTATCGACTCATACAGGCAGCGCGCGATGGCCAGGATCAAAAGGATTGTCGAGCTGTGTATGTACAGTGCAAGATGTAGAACCATTGAAGTGGCCGGGACTGGTTCCGGACTGCAAGAACGAGCACATTCTTAAGTCAGCAATTCCTTTGTTAAACTGAACTGTAAATAGTCGTAAACTAAATCTAAATTGTTAAATTTTTATTTATTTATTTATTTTACTCTAAGGATGTTAATGTAAGCCTAGTTGTCCCGCTGTCCCTGGCTTAATATTCATTCT
Source organism: Lordiphosa clarofinis (assembly GCA_018904275.1). NCBI lineage: Eukaryota > Metazoa > Arthropoda > Insecta > Diptera > Drosophilidae > Lordiphosa > Lordiphosa clarofinis. The sequence continues at coordinate 29,986 of JAEIGQ010000264.1, forward strand.
GATTTTGTTGCAATTAATTGTAATTTCTTTGGCTGCGTCAGTTGCAGTTTCTACACTCTTTAAATTCTACACGCCAATTCCATTTAGTGGCTTTTTTGTAAGCCGCAAAACATAAATAATGAAATCAGAATATTTATTCATTGCAGGCCAGAGCACAGTCGTGACTGTAAATTGTATTAGTCAATATGAAAAATTGTTGAAACTGAATTTATTCGCTCTCATATAAATCGAAAAATAAATTAAAATCGTTTTAAATATCACATAAGCGTTGTATCAATTACAAATTCATCACAAAATAATACAAACATTTTTTAGATAAAAGTGTATAATTAATTAACGATAGGCCGAGTCAATTTGTACCATGCTCCCAAGTTTCACATTACTGATGGAAATAGAATAGATACGCAACGAATTTAAAATATGTTTATTTCATTTTTAACAAATTTAAAATAGTCTGGTCAAAATAGGCTTTAAAGGAAATGGAGGAGATAGCAACAAATAACCCGAATTCGTTTTCAAGAACAAAAAATAGAGGCCAGCTAACTTCGGCTCGACCGAAGTTTATATACCCTTGGAGCTTGATATATGCCTGACAGTTTGTATGGCAGCTATACTATATAGTGGTCCGATTTCAAAAAATCTTGTTGAAATTATGTAAAATCATTGAAAACTTATAAATACGAGCGTTGGGAGCGATATCTTTGAAAACAAAAAAGTTTTTCTCACTAGGACTATTTTTCAGACCTAACTTTTGTATGGCAGCTATACTATATAGTTGTCCGATTTCGAGAAGGCTTGGTGAAATTATGTGAAATCATTAAAAACTTATAAATACGAGCGTTGGGAGCGATACCATTGAAAACAAAAAAGTTTCTCTCACAAAAACTAGTTTTTCAACCGATCGTTCCTATGGCAGCTATATGCTATAGTCATCCGATCCGGCCGGTTCCGACAAATGTGCAGCGTATTTGTACCAAAAGACTTCGTGCAAAGTTTGGTTACGATAGCCTTAAAACTGACGGAGGAGATAGCATAGAAACAGACGGACGGACAGACGGACGGACAGACGGACGGACAGACGGACAGACGGACATGGCTATATCAACTCAGCTCGTCATGCTGATCAAGAATATATATACTTTATGTGGTCGGAGATGCTTCCTTCTCTGCGTTACAAACATCCAGACAATTTTAATATACCCTCTCCAAGGGTATAAAAATGAACTAAGAATAATTAACATCGAAGCGAAGTTTAGAGGTGCAAGAATGTGAAAGAATTGGGAATCTTAAAAATACAACCAAATTGAGAAAATTGAAACTAGGACAACTTACAAGAAGAAAAATAATAGAGTTCCAAAACTAGGAATAAAAATATAACTAAACTTAACAAAAACAATAACAAAAATAACAAAAGAATGACCGTTTAGACAAAAGGTTAATCATTCTTCTAAAAAATTATGAGGAAAAAACTAAAGAAGGCTTCGCTCCTTATTAGGATGACGAGGCACACAATAATGCATACAATACACGAAGGGTATTCTGAAGTTTAGAAATGGAGTAGACAAAAAAAGAAGTTTGTTTGATTGCATATCAAGAAAGGAAATCGTGAAAAAGTCAAAATAACAAATTTTAACGACTTTTTGGGTTCGTAGTTTTTGAGTTCCTAATGATGGGGTTAATAGATTTAAGTTTTTTATTTGCAACAGTGTATTTGTATTGTTAACAGTGATTTAACATTGACCTGGCAGTGACTTGAGAGTTGTCTTAAAAGTGACCAGACAGTGACTTAACAGTGATCAAACAGTGACTTAACATTGACTCATTAGTGACTTAACAGTGAGTTGACAGTGATGTGAATGTGACTTGACAGTGACTAGGCATTGACTTGTGACTGTGACTCAACAGTTTCTTTATAATGTCCTAACAGTGACTGGGCGTTGACCTAACAGTGACCAAAATTTTTTATATTATGTAACATTTATTTATACAAAATTTAAAAAGCGTTTTTTTGCCATTACTTAAATCGGACTTCTTTTTTATAAATATTATTTTCCTAGTTTTTATCTTCCAGTATTTAATATCCTGTTTTTATTTTCCTAATTCTTCCTGACTTCCTTTATAATAATTCATAATTTAAGTTAGCTTTTTTTAGTTTTCTAAGTCTGAAATGACACTTTCAATTTTTAGGGACAATTTTAGTCACAATTTAGCATCTATGGGCAAAAGTCGTTGGTGTAAGCGAGTCAGAGTATGCTTGAATTCCCCGCAGAATGCTTTCGAAGAGGCTGCAATGATACACAACAGTAAATTTGATCTATTAACAAAAAATTGCGACAATAATTGTCTCTAAAAATTGAAAGTGTCATTCCAGCCTAAGTAATATTTGGCCAAGCTCACATAGGGAATCATTTAGGAATATGTGATCGTAGATGACTCCGCAGATGGCAAGGTGGACTGCGGAATTGTTTCCTTTGCAATCTGAAGGAATTGGCCTAACGAAAAACAAAAGACAACAACATAGTCTTTGTGTAAAAACAAAATTTTGCGGGAAAGTTTACGTTTACGTTAAATGCAGCTGAAGGACATAGAATGCTGCAAAAAGCTTACGGCCGACCAAGCGGTGGCAACGTCATGCTCTGGTCTACTATGAGCTGCTACAACAGCTTGCAACAATTGATGATTTTGAAGCAGGCATTGAGAGCAAAAGCAAGACATGGAAACTTTGCAGCCGGACGAAACATACCTTGAAACGCTGGAGAGTTCTATCTTACCAGCCGTAAAATTGGTTCGTAATGGTATTTGAAAACAACAAAAAAGATAATACTTTGCGAAATAAATTTAAAACAAGTTTTTCACAATAAAGCGCAAAAGTTGAACAAAATTCGTTAAAATCTTTTTTGTACAGGTAACATTTCAAATTAAACAATATTTTTTAGCATCACAACATAAACTTTTTTGTAATTTGTAATTGATATTGGATGTGCCAAATTGATATTGGATATTTTTGAATATAATCAAAAAAATTAATTAAATTCTCTGCAGGATATTTTGAACATGCTAAAAAAATCGTCTGCACAAATGCAAAAAAAAAACACTAATAACAATAATCAATTGCTTGGCATACGTCAAGGCGCCTGGCGGAGCTCAATTGACGCCAGCAACTGTGTGAACAAAAAGGAATTCATTTGCATAAATATATTTATTAGTCAACCTATTGAAGCTCGCAAACGACTTTGATGTGAAAAAATTCAGAAAAAGTATGCGAACTGAACCGAACTGAAGTAAAATGAATATTTATGTAAATGACAAGCGCAATTAACACGCAAATGGCAAAAGCTTTCACTTTTTTTCCATCACGGAAGCTTACGTTGCCAAGAAAAAAACAAAAAATTAAACAAAATTACAAGAGTGAACGGAAACAAAAAAAACACCGCCTATGCCCAGCCAACTGCAATGACATCAAAACACCAATTGCCAAATTGGCAGCTCATTAAATGGAAGACATGCCTCCTCGCCCGATTACCCTCCCCTCTGCCGCAATAAAACAATTATGGCGCTGGGCTGCCTACTACTTCTATTAAACGTATTGCATAAGTTCCAGTGCTAAAACTAAATGCTTGGTTTGAAAATAATACTTTTTAATTTTAACTTCTTTCTGCTGATCTAGTGAGCTTTTTTACTGGCCTTTAGTTCAAATCGCCAGTAAAGATTTGACCATACAAGTATGCCAGCAAATCATACGAAGTGAATTCGTTCTCTTTATTTGGACTATTATATTGAGAGGTTTGGAACAGGCTCTTAGTCGAACACTTTCAAGTTCATAAAAAAAGGTTAATCTCTCACTATCGTCCACTTCATTCTCTCGGTTAGTTCTTTTGAACGCAGCTGACAATTGAAACCAAAATTGCCTCAGTGCGGTCTAAAAATAAAAAGCGGAATTGACATTATCTTGAATTCACAAACATTGTCGGAGTCAATTGTTATTGACAACGAGTTCGTTTACTTTAATACCCTTGCAAAAGCTTTATTCATTTAGGGTTTTCACTTTCTACAAGAAATTCCACAAATCTATAATTCTAAATCGGATCAAATCTTTGTAATTTGAATCCGTCGAAAAAAGAGTAAGAAGAAACTAAATGTTTGATCCGGATTTCCTTGATAGTTAAATTGAAAAGAGAACATGCAAAAAATTCCAATTCACTTTAGTGGAAACCGGGACATGGCAAATATTCTTTATCAGGAAGACAAGATGAGACGATTGAACTTTGTCCGTCCGTCTGTTTGTACTTAAACTGGTCTCTCAGTTTTAAAAGTAACGTCCTGAAAGTTGGCCAGAATGTTTTTAACTGCACTCTGCGAACGTATCAGAAGCTGTATCTCGGTTTCACGGCCGTGCTACCTCGATTTTTCTCATTTTGATATACAATTTGCTTAATTTTTTGGAAAAAAGTGACTATAGATTACATGTACTTTCGCTATCTAAAATCTTTCTGATGGTAAAAAGGGCTTTATAAGAATTCATAAGAAACCTTTAGAATTTATGCCAATGCAATAACGTGTAAGTTTTTGCTTCGCATTATAGCAGAAACCACATAAATATGATGTTGGAAAAAATGTCACGTTCGACATGTCACATATCGACAGAGATAAATATTTTTTTACAAAAAATGTACTTAAAATTTTTAAATCAAATAATATACATTTCAAAGAACTATTCATTCAAGGGATATTAAAACTATTTGGGCTTGGTTATTGTGTTAGGTTTCGCTAAACGTTGTCTTTATATAGCTGCTCCCAAATCCACTTCTGTTTTTGTTACGTTCGAATAGCTTCCAATTTTGTCATTTCACTTTATATACACTTTAACAATAATTAAAGTGCTTGCTGAAACTATATTATTTATTTTGATTTTTTTTTCATTTTCAATGTGAACGACGGTCACGGTTCGACATAGGGGAAATCCCCGTTACAATATCGGAATTAGGGTCCGATGACGGAGCATCTTTACTTGACTATTTTTAAAAAAAATAAGAAAACCTCTCTCAGACTTGAATTTCTAGTCCAATAAATTCTTAAACTTAAATCGAAGTTTTAAATGAATAAAATTCAGGTTTTTTCAGGTTAAAAATTTTTTAATGCAAAAAATTAACACAAACCCCGGCAAATAATTTTTTGAAATATTGTTCTTTCTGTGCTCAAATACGGCAGTTCACTCTTTTCATCCGGAAGATCCTTTTTATGTTTTGCGTGGTAGTGAGTTTTCGAAAAGCTCCAAAAATTATTTTATAAATCATATATACTTATACTAACATATACTTGCGGAGCTCACAGCAAAAAGAAATAATACAACGATTGAAAAGCAAAAAGCAACACGTTCAAAAAAATAGCAAATCTAGCGAATCGTGGTCTCGTCCCATAGCAATTAAGTTATTCGGCGATACATTTAGGAAGTCTGTGTGGTCGTTTGAATGTGAATATGCAAACAAAAGTCCGCTGATGATAGGATGTGGTTATTTTTGAAACAGCATCGTTTACGAATACCATTGATTCCTTAACCCAACCCCCCCACTAGACTGAAAGAAGCGCTCAAGGTCTCGTTATGCTTGCGCATAACTCCAAAAAGGAGGAACACAACGCACCACAAATGAAGCTAGTCGGTCGTACAGCTGTTTCAATGGTACCTCTACCATATCATCAGCGACCTTCGCTTTTTTGTACTGGCCCCAATCCCTTTGTTTATAGTGGAACCCTTATAAATTTTAAAAAACCAACCATTAAAAATCATTTTGATTTATATTATAATTATATTAAATCTTTATAATAAGAAACCATGGCTGAACGCTGCAATATCATTTCGTGTTAATTCTTGATAGTTCGCGGTCCATCAAAGGAATTTTTTGAGCTAAGGGGGACTTATACGGGGCAATTACTTTAAATTCTTGGTTTATTTTTCATAATTTATTTGACATTTGAAGAAAAGCCTTTACATACCTGCATGTTTCAATATTCTTTTAAAAAGAAACCATAGATGAAACTCAAAAAATTTTTGAACGTAAATTCTTCAAATTTGCCGTCTATCGAAAGTCCCGTTTTTTTTTTTTTTTTAAATTCTGATAGAAGGCCTGATCTGAAAAAAACACATAAAAAAATTTCTGAAATTCATCACCCCCCATTGCAAAAAGCTATCTACGCCACTGTTGATAAGAGTTATAAATTTAACTCAGTATTGAACAGAATATAACTACTACACGCACAAAACATTATCCTCACATATACTAATAATGATACAATTCCAAAAGCAACCTTTAATCAAGATAATATTTTCTTCAGGGAGTTTACCAACTCTTTATATTAAACAAAATACCACAAATTGTATATACCCTAATGGGCAATGTGTAACAAACAACTAGTTATCTGGTGCTTTGACAAAATGAAGTGGCTTATCTTCAAGTATCAAAACCGAAGGCTTCGCTATTTAAAAGAAACTTTCGTTTAGTAATCGGTTAAACTTAAGTAATGCAAGCTGTTAGAAACATGCTTAGCTTCATTAACATTATACTGCTATGTGGAGTTTCAACTATTTCCACCCAGTTAATGCCGGATAATGAAGCTCTTCTCACTCAATATCAAAGCTTTAAGCAACTACGTCCTTTGGGTGTGGAGTTCGCGCAACATTTTAGCAACATTTCGGGTAAGCAACAAAGCTGGCCGAGCCCACAAGACTTGCAGTGCATACAGGACTTGGGCCAACTCATGCAGGGAATTTCTTCTGGCGAATTCTGGGCTTTAAAAAGTAAGTAGAACTGAACCAATGGCTAAAGTTTAATACTAATTTCCCTTACCGCACAGTGATCGACTCGTGGGGCACCTTTCCCGCAGGTTTTCTGCTTGGCCACACCATTGACTTGGGCAACTACGACGAGTGTGTACGGATTAACAGTAATGGTATTCAGGGCAAATACTGCTTCTTTCAACAGCCTTTCGGAAAGTTATTTGGTTTTAGTTCAGATTTTTATCCAATCAAGATTGGTGTTTGCTTTCCCAAGTCCTGTTCGGCCTCGAGTATGGATCAGGTGCTGAATAAACTAGTGCAAAAACTTATTAAAGTTAATAGCACTAGCGAGTTGGGTAGTGTAAATGAGAACAGCTGTCGTACCAATGACAAGAAGGCCTTTGACGGTCTTACTATATTTATAATGTAAGTTTTGAACAGATATTGCACTTACCCCATGCTGTCAACTGATCTTGAGATTTGCAGCGTCATTTTGTCAGTATGTGGGGCTGTGGTGATTCTTTTCACGCTGTACGACTATTTTCTGTGCAGGGATGAAGGTAAGTGGGTCTACTAGCATCTTGTTTTAAATTTAGTATTTTATTCATGGCAGCAAATCTAACTGATCTGGCGAAGATCTTCTCGGCACGGGCCAATTCTCGAACACTATTTCGTGTAGTGGACAGCAAATCCAATCCCCAGGTGATTGAGTGCCTGCATGGAATGCGTTGCTTGTCTCTTATTTGGGTAATACTTGGACACCAATATCTGTTCTCAATGCTCTCCCCGAATCTCAACCAAAGGGATATACGCACTTGGTTTGAAAAACCATTTACTAATTTTATTGTACATGCGGTTTTCTCAGTGGATACGTTTTTCTTTCTAAGCGGCTTGTTGCTGGTGATGATTGCCTTGCGTTCCATGGAAAAGTAAGTCCCCAAGTAAAGGAAGCTGCCATTACTTGTTTTTTAAATCTTTTCCAGAACCAAGGGTAAACTGAATGTGCCCTTGATGTATCTGCATCGTTATTTACGCCTTACCCCCATATTGGCTGTGGCTATTTTGGTCTACATGAAGCTGTTACCTCTGCTGGCCGATGGTCCTTTATTTGATACAGGATTCTCGGACTATAGGGTCTGCCAAAGAACCTGGTTTTGGACCCTGTTGTATTTACAGAACTATGCCACGCATGACTATCAAATGTGCCTTTCGCACTCCTGGTACCTGGGAGCTGATATGCAGCTGTATATCATTTCGCCCCTATTTTTGATCGCCCTTTATAAATGGGGAAAAAGGGCAGCTGGAGCCATCTTCGTGCTCATGCTGCTGCTTTCCTCCTGTCTTTTTGCCACCATGATGATCAACAAATACTCCATGCTTGTCAAGTAAGTGACGCTTTTTTGTTTTTCGCTTCACTAACTTTGTTATTCCGCCAGAAACAACGGCAATTCTCCCGATTCTCAAAACAAAATCTACTATGCCACACATACGCATGCGGCTCCTTGGTTGATTGGTCTGCTTTTCGGCTACTTTCTGCACATTAACAATGGAAAAAACTTTCGAATGCGACGTCTGTACGTTTGGCTAGGCTGGCTGCTTTGTTTGGCCATGATATTCACCTGTATATTCGCTCTATATCCTTCATCCAAATGGAGCAAGCCAGCTTTGTCAACCTTGGAAGATGCTCTGTATTACACACTTACACGCATGGGCTGGCCCTTGGCCTTATGTTGGGTAGTGTTTGCCTGCATTCAATGTCATGGCGGTTTGGCCAATAGTTTCCTGTCGTCGCCACTATGGCAGCCATTATCTAAGCTCTCGTACTCGGCTTATGTCTGGCACATATTTATTCAGGAGGTTAATCACAGACGCAGGCGTTCAAATACCTTTTACTCGGACTACGATACGGTGAGGCTAATTATAATATATGAATAATTATAAGTTTATCAATACCTGCTTTTTATTTTTTATACATGCAGATGCTTAACTTCTGGGCGAGCTTTGGTTTTATCGTGTTGATGTCGTATGTGTTTTATATAATCATTGAAGCACCCTTGGGTGGCTTGGAGACTATGCTGCTAACCAGTCGCAGGACCAGCGCGAAGTCAGCTGTTGTATCGAAACTCACACCCACTCCGAATGAGCCTGTGTCACCGTCAAGTAAGGAGAGCCAATAAGAAAGCATTCGGAATTTAAACTGCAAAAAAAAATTAACGCTAGTTCAAGCAAGAAATAAATAAATAAAGCTTGTTATACGAAACGTTGCCTACTTTTCGGCTTAAGGAACACAACTTTTGTCATATTCAGCGTGCAATGTGTGCTAGCATAACTAAAACTAATATGTCAGTTTTATTGTCAATGTAAATTTTTTCCTGTATAGCGGCTATATCGAAGTCGGACAAAGCCGACATTAAAAATTTGGGTTCTTTTCCCTCTTACTCTGATACGAAAATGTTTGAATTTGAAACTAAAACATTTCCAGGGTGAACAATTGCGAGCACGAAAGCTCGAAATATCAGGTTCGTCAACGGGTGCGGCTAGCGCAAATTGAAATTAATATGTATATCTATACTGTAAGTTTGTAATAAAAAAAAAATTTAAGTAAGGTGCTATCTCCGCAACGTGGGCACCAAATTGCTTGCGGTTTTTGAAATGATATTATATGAGACATATTTTTACTTTTCTGTAAATAGGTTTCTCAAAAATTACAAATTACTCAGAAAATCTCAAACCAGGGCCAACAATGTGTGTTTGAACGCCTATTTCATTTCATTCTTTAGAACGGAACGTTCTATGATAGATTTAGTTTTTATACCTTTGCGTGCGAAAAATTATTTTCTGAAAAAATTGCACTGTGTGTATTTATATATTTGTTGCTTTTGAAAATATGTGCGATTTAAATTTTCCTGTGCGGATTTTTTAAGTTAAATGTCGAGACGATTAAATTTGGGCCAGCGAACGCGAAATGCGTCACAAGGAGCCGTGAAAGAAGCCAAAGCATTACCAATCGCATAGCAAGTTCAGATCAACAGAACAATGATGCAACAACAACTGCAAATAAATGTCGTAAAATACAACATCTACAAGGTGTTGCGTTCACGTACAATAGTGTCTCGTTGGCATATCATAATTGGTCCTATAAACGAACGTTATCGCCATTGTCAGGCATATAAACTTAAAGGTGAAGCCAATGGGATTTGCTGAGCGACTGGTAAAGTGAAATTGCCTGAATTGGGGTGGCCACCACAACCATTAAGCTCATTACTTAATGGGTTGATACCTGAGTCTAAACATTTTTTGAACAATATACGAAAGTATTAAATTCAGTTTGAAAGCAGCGAAGCGCTCGGGTCTGCTCTTATTGGCATACGTCGTAAAGTCAAGTGAATTGAGCTAGCCGCAAGGCAACTGCCACTGATTACCTACTCAGAAAGAGTAATGTGCTCTATAGTCAAAAGGAAGGTTCAAACTTTCGACGAACCCATACCCTAGAGCTCTCAACCTTAGTAGTGAATTTATCGGCACTGAACTCAGCTTCTAATGCTTTGCCGTTCGTATGCGGAGTTATGCTATATGCTTCAATTGTGCGAAAAATTATACAAGTTCAAATTCAAAACTCAAAATTCAAATACAAGCCGTCGTGGTCACGTTATGTTTCCACATATGTTTAAAAAGGAACTCACAACACCACAAAGAAAGCTGGTCGACTAAACAGTTTACTCAATAACCTACTGGTTCTATCTTCAGACACAAATATGCACGAAACTTTATGCCACTATGCCACAATTGGGTGATGGTAGATTTCTAAGCTATATATTAACTTTACCTTTTGTTAAATTATAATATTTTCTAGGAAAACACAACAACATCATAATGAGCTTGAGAGTTAAGTTTTAAGAATGAATTGGTATTAATCTAAAAACTTAAGTGATTAAGTGAAAAAAGAAAAATTTAATTTATAGTATATGGGTATTTTTATAAATAGATCTCTGCCCACCAAAAAAATCTTTGTTATTTTATAAACAATTTCAAAAATCGTCAAAAACGAAAAAATGGAAAAAGGGTTGTTCGTAGTTGGTTTGGTTGATATCGATGGAAAGAATTTTACTGTATCTACCAAATATAATTTTATAAAATTTTAAATTTTTAATAATATTGTAAATGTTGCTAAAATACAATAATTTTTCTTAGTGTTAACCACCGTATAGCTTCTGGGAATACAATTATTGTAAAAACACAACTTAAAAACGGTGTTTTTCAAAAATATGGAGACTTTAATAGTTTAAAAGATATTAATTTTTGAAGTTATAAACAAATTAAAAGATACCCTACAGAAAGCTTTGCCACGCAGTCGTTTTAAAGCTTTTTGATTGAAACTTGACAATTGTGCTTTATATTCTCGCTTTCCAAAAATGTCAACATCGCGCGGATCGGATGACTATATCATATAGCTGCCAAACGAATGTTATGATTAATTGAATTTTGTTGTTAATTAGGTTACCAGAGCTTGCAAAGTTATTTATAACACTACTGAATTCAGCATTGTATGGCACATGATATACCACCGATCCGCCTAATGTAACATTTTTGAAAAGCTGATGAATATAAGCACACGTGCAAGTTTCAATCAAAAAGCTTTCAAACGCGCATGCGACTTTTTCAAGGGCATCTTTTAATTTGTTTATAACTTAAAAAATTCATAACTATTAAACTATAAAAGTCTCCATCTTTTTGAAAACACCAATTAAGTTATGTTTGAACACTTGATTGTATATCCTCGAAGCTATAACTGTGTTAACACTGAAAAAAATTAATGTATTTTTAGCAACATTTACTATTATTAAATAATTTAAAAATTTATAAAATTATAATTGAGTAGACGTAAAATTCTCCATCGTCACGAGACCTATCCGAAAACCAATCCTGAGATACACGTTTTTAAAAACCCTTTTTTCCATTTTTCGTTTTTGACGATTTTGAAATTGTTAAAAATTAACAAAAATGTTGGCCCGATTACGTTTTGTGGCTGTCGTCTATTTTTTTATTAAAATGAAAAATAAAAAAAATTTTTGCTGTTCGGTTTATAAAAGAATGACCCATATGCCTATAGACTGCAAATTTGCATATATAGCCTTATACACAGTAGGCGCACACACTACCCACACCATTGTCGTTTCTAGCGCATTACAGTCAGTAACAATTGAATCTGAGACCCAAGCAAGTACACTTTCCTTTTCGTTAGAGCCTGATCTGAAAATTACTTTGAAAATAAAAAGCCAATAAAGTAGCTATCATCAATCAACCTAGAATACTTGTCACATTGTAATCAATAAAATATTTATATATATAAAAAAATACAATTCAACTCAAATCAATACTAGGAACCTAATTATCTTTAATCAAAAGCGCCCAAAAATAGAATAAGAATTGAATTTAAGTATGTTAAAACACGCCGCTTTAGCTAACAGGTGTTTTAAATGTTGTATAACTGATTTCACACCTGTTTATTGTGATAGTCAGCTAACCTTTAAGTGTAGTGGTTGAGGACTTTAATACTGAAAAAACTATCTGCCATATAGACTAGTTGTGCACTTCTTGTTTAATGCTTTTGCACTATACATCGACAGCCAGAACAAGATTTAGCCAAGCGTGAAAATAGTTGGGAAAGGTTTCTTTTAATTCAAATGGTTGATTGTTTTTATTTCGCTCGCTTAATACACACAAGTAATATCGTCAGATTCGTTTCAATGTTTTCATTGACCAATTAGGCACTTCGCCAAGTGCTCTGGTTTATTCGGAAATGCTTCCTTAGAAACATTAACAATTTGATAAGATTAAAATGTTGTTAATAACAACGACAAGTGCCCAAGATGATAAGAAACTACTTAGTAGAAATCTCTTCGGCTGGTCGGAATCTAAATACTGCAACCCAAACAGACGTTTACGTCAGCTCTTTGATACGCGGATTATGGAGGGGTTTCTTTGAATTTAAACAGTGCACAGTCATTAAATATGGGCATTTTTGTTTACTTGAGGGTTATACTATTGATTATTTATCTTACTAAGAATTATTCTCTCAAAAAATAATCGAACAATTTTGATAATGTTAATTTTTTTACTCTGTACACAGAGTATATTAAGAGTGTATATAAGTATATAACAGGGGGAAGGAATCACTTCCAACCCTTATTGGGGTATTTTATAGTATTTGTGCGTTGGTCACTATATGATCATTTAAGAGACGAAAAGAGAAAAATGAATTCAAAATTTGTAAAAGCTAATTACAGCGAGATAAATAAATGGACATTTTCGATTGTCGATTTTAAAACACCGTACAATGCATGACTGATTTCACCACTGTTTTCATCACTATCCCATGAAACAACAGCTAAGATCAGTATTGAAATCATGCCTAAAAGAAGAGAAGATCATGACGTAGGCCCTGTTTGTATTAAATTGATGGCTGATATACATGTAAAGGATGCCATGAATTCAGTATCAGCCAAATCAGGGCTGATTTAGCTCAGCCTTATGTCCTGACAATCAAGTTTTTAATTTCCATTTCGTCGGGAAAATGTTAACATTATCGCATTATCTTTTCATGTTTTATTTATGTGTATCGGCTTATGGGCTATGGACACTTTATCCTTGTTGTAGCAATCAGAATGAATTTGTTTTTTTTTTTACCTTTTTAAAAAAAATCTTATTTGAAAACGCAGAGAGTTTTTCCAATTCTATTTGTGCATTTAGCATAATAAACAAGTAAGAGTGTTGCGGTCGAGTGCCCCGACAGCAAAATACCCTGTTCCAAGTAATGTGGTTCCTATAGCTTCGAATTCCATTTATTTTAAAATTTATTTCAATAAATGCGCAGGCGCACTTAAATACATATCTTCGGTGTTTTTGCTCGGATCTCATTGTGGTACACAGAATAGATAGATGTTGGGCCTCACTGAATATATATTAAGTCACTAGGTTCAAACTTAAAAATTGTAGCTCGGACGGTTTTTCGTGGTTAGAAGAAGATGGTGGAGGAAAATCGAAATCTGAAACAAACTCGATCTGGGTACGGTATACACCTACAATTTGTGGCTCTACCTCTTATAGCCTTTGAGATCTACGCGTTTATACAGATAAAAAGACAGATGTTCGCTGTTTAAAGTTGGAGGAAGAGGATTTTTCGAAATCTGAAAAAACTCGATGTGCGTGTACACCGAAGATATTTACATAGATGCGGCCGCAGCTCTAGTTTCTGAGCGATTTTGTCGATAGTAGCATTGCTTAGGATAGCCTTCGATAATTATCGATTAAAAGCCGATTAATAATCGATATCGATCTGGGCGATATCGATCTGGGTCTTACCAAACAAGTTCAAGAATCAGCCGTTATATCACAGTTTTATTGACTGAGAATTTATTACCTCGAAAATTTCTCGTTTTTGCGAAAACAGTGCTCCACCCAAAAGGCTAATCTTCTTCTATTTCGAATTTAAAAAAATCCTTTAGGGGCGATATTCTCAAATATCCAAACTATAAAAAAATGCAAAAAAAAATCTAAAAAAATTAACGATCGGAAAAAGTTGGTATATAGACAAAATTGTTTCTTAAACTAGTCTTTGGTGTACTTCTTGTGAATATTCGTTATAAATAGTTTTTGAACGAGTTTGCTTTATAGTTCCTTGAATTAAAATCCACAATATGTTGCTTAAATCGCAAATAAAAATCCTGAAAATACACTAAAATAACTTCTGAGTGGTACACTCCCATCTCTAGTTACGACCGATTGTTCTTAAGGCTACCTGTAAACAAAATTGTACAATCTTTTAATACAATGCTTAACTTAAATGGTGTTATCTGTCGTTCCGCCTAAATGTTGTGGCTTATCTTTAAGCAGCAAACCGAAGGCTTCGCCATATAAAAGAACGCTTCACTGGTAATATTCAAAACATAAATTGGTCAAAGAGTCAGTGAGATGGTTAACTTTATACACACTCTTCTGCTGTGTGGTGTGCTAACAGTGGCCTCCACGCAGCTAGTGCCGGATGAAGCACTTCTAGTGACCCAATATCAGAGGGTCAAGCAATTACGTCCTTTGGGTGTGGAGTTTGCGCAGTATTATAGCAACATTTCGGTGACCGATTGGCCCACTCTACCCAACTTACCCAGCCCACAAGATTTGCAATGCCTGAGGGATATGGGCCAACTAATGCAAAGTCTTACTTCTGGCAAATTCTGGGCGCTGAAAAGTAAGTAGAAGCAAAGACATAAGTTAACCACATTGAAACTTTTCTTTAATTTATTTGATTTAACTTTATTTTCCACACAGTGATCGACTCTTGGGGTACCTTTCCATCGGGTATTCTACAGGGCAACCTCATTGACATGGGCAACTATGATGAGTGTGTACGAATCAACAAGGAAATTAGTACTAGCCATAGCATTAAGGGCAAATACTGCTTTTTGCAACAACCCTTACTTAATGCTACTGAGGAATATTACAATCTCAAGATCGGTGTTTGCTTTCCCAGCTCTTGTTCGGCCGCGAACATGGATAAGTTTATAGGTCAGCTTCTTAAGAAACTCTTCAATATCAATAAGGCTCTGGGCAGAGTTAAAGAAAGCAGCTGTCTTACCCACGATAGGGAGCCCTTTGATGGACTAACTATTTTTATAATGTAAGTGCCGAGATATGGCTTGCTCCGACCTTTTACCTTAACTAATATTGTGGATTTTAGAGTCCTCTTGTCTGTATTTTGTGCGATTGTAATTCTGTGTACGCTGTACGATTATTTCCTGTGCCAGGATCAAGGTAAGTAGCCAATAGACTGTCCTACCTTATTGTGCATTTATTGAGAGAATTCTTTCTTTATAGAAAAACTAGCTGCAATCATAAAAATGTTCTCAGCACGCGCCAATTCTCGCTCACTATTTCGTATTGTGGACAGTAAGTCTAACCCCAATGTGATTGAATGCCTTCACGGAATGCGTTGTTTGTCACTTATTTGGGTAATTTTTGGACACCAATATCTTTACGCACTGATGGCGCCGAATCTGAATCGGGTGGATATAGGCCAGTGGCTGGGAAATCCCTTTGCTAATTTCATCGTAGAAGGCGTTTTTTCAGTGGATACCTTTTTCTTTCTAAGCGGTTTGTTGCTGGTGATGATTGCCTTACGTTCCATGGAAAAGTAAGCTCCAGCATTTTTGTGTGATGTTTTTGTACTGACTTCTTAACTCTGTTTCAGAACCAAGGGTAAACTCAATGTGCCTATGATGTATTTGCATCGTTATTTACGCCTCACTCCCATTGTGGCTGTGGCCATACTGGTCTACTATAAGTTGATACCTCAACTGGTGGATGGACCACGATCTAAAATTCCATTCTTTGACTACGATGTATGCGAGCGCACTTGGTTTTGGACTTTACTCTATGTTCAAAACTATGTAGCGGGTGACGGAGAAATTGTAAGTTTTTTAGAACATATATTTTGTAACCGAAACTGAGTTTACCTTGCTTTCTTAGTGTGTTGCACACACTTGGTATCTGGCAGTGGACATGCAGTTATATATCATCTCGCCAATATTATTGATCGCCCTCTACAAATGGGGAAAGAAGGCAGCGGGGGCTATTTTTGTACTCATGCTAATGCTTTCCTCGTGTCTATTTGCCACCATGATGATCAACAATTACTCCAAGCAATTTCAGTATGTTCAGAACGCTGAAACAACTTTAATGCTTCTCTTACTATAATATTCTTTATTTCAGAACTGAAAATTCGCCAGATACGGATCGCAAAATCTACTATGCCACGCACACACATGCGGCTCCTTGGTTAATTGGTGTAATTTTCGGCTACTTTTTACATATCAGCAGAGGGAAAACCTTCCAAATGAGTCGTCTAACCGTTTGGTTGGGCTGGCTGCTTAGTTTGGCCATGATGTTCACTTGCATATTTGCGCTATATCCTTTGTATAGTTCAACTTCTCCACCTCTGTCAATGCTAAAGGAATCACTCTACTACACTCTCACCCGCATGGGCTGGCCCATGGCCCTATGCTGGGTAGTGTTTGCCTGCATGCAGGGTCATGGCGGTCTGGCCAATAGTTTTCTATCGTCTCCTCTTTGGCAGCCATTGTCCAAGCTGTCGTACTCAGCGTACATCTGGCACATGTTTATCCAAGAGTTGAACTACAGACGAGTGCGCTCGCATACCTTTTTCTCAGACTACGATACGGTAAGTCAGACTAAGGAAATTCAAAGCGGAAATATACTAATTTGAATTCTTTTTTATTCGCTTAGATGCTGAGCTTCTGGTCGAGCTTGGGCTTCACCCTTTTGATGTCTTTTGTGTTGTACATCATCATTGAGGCACCTTTAGGTGGGTTGGAGAATCTGCTGCTATCCAGTCGCAAGACCGCACCGAAGGAAGCTATTCAACCAAAAGAAGTTCAGACTGAAGAGCAGAAATCTACGAATGAGGCTGAGACATCTGTTAGTAAAGAGAGTAATAATACTGCAGATACTATGGATCGCACGACAAATTAAGTCAATTTAAGAATATATTTAGAAAAATATGTATTAATAAACTCTATCAATTTTAATAACATTTATAGTTTTGAATACACAAGGGTGGGTTTTTTCCATTTTTATTCACTTCCAAAGGTACATAAAAAATGTCCAGATCATTGAAACGCATAAAAGAAAGTATTGCCGGCCGTATTAAGTGTAGTATACACATATAGTTGCAGGTAACCGGCGTGCGTTGCTTTTGGTCGTTCACATCCTATTAACTCATTTAAGAATTTTTGCAAATTTCTTTAGTAAATAATCAATTGAAATTTTCAAAAATTCTCGGTTTTTGGTCTTCATAATTATCTTAAATTAGTTTTATTGAAATTATTTCACCATAATCCTGGTGCTTCAGGTATAAACTGATGATAATTGCACCAGTCACAAAATATTATAAATAAGGTCCTATGAAAATTAAGGTTGCGATATGTTTGACTGATTTGTTTGATTGCTTTATCTACAACCATAGATAAAGTTCTACAACCGTTAGACCTTTAATTCCACTCCTCCTATGTTTGTCAGTCTATCAAATCCTTATAATAATCTTAGGTCTTATGAGTCATATGACAAATTCGAAATCGTCATAATATTTAAGTATAATATAATTCATTCTTGTAATATATATTTTACTTTGGGAACGACGTTCTGCAAAGTCCGACAGGGTTGGTTTCGATGCTATATTTTGATTATGGAAGAAACTTGTGTGGGCTGAGCTGCTTTCGTCTCTGTGTTTATTTCAGTCTCAGGCCCCCAAGTTTTATACCCAGTGAAACGGAAAAAATTAGTAGCTGTCATGGGACGCCCGGAACGAGCGAAGCTCTTTAAAAGGATAAATCCGATTGTAAAATGTAATTACTGGCAAAACTTAAATTTTTAGAACTGTTTGGATATGATGATTTCTGGTATATAAGAAATGAAAATGACTGTATAAATAAATAAATGGTGAATAACGACATTATTTGTTGTACAAACTTTTGGTTGTAGACTGGTAAAGATTGTGGCTCTTTGTCGAACATTGTCTTCATTGTTTAAGGACTCAAGCAGATTTGAAATTTTGTTTTGGTACTGAAAAGGCAGTTGGCGTTTCTGTTAGATTGATTTCATCAACTATGGGCATGAATTACCGATTGTGGTTTTTAATTCCTTGTTTAAGGACACGAGTAGATTCAATATTTAAGTCAGAAACGTATAATGGAAATAATGAAACATTATAATTTATCGCAGTGAACTCGAAACTTGTCCCTAAGGAACCCACTCTTTAATTCATATTAAAATTAAATTTGCTCTTTCTCTTTTTCCCCATCCCATCTTTCCACCTCTCTACCCTCTTCACCCACCTCTTTCTTTAACCCACTGTTAAATCACTGTCAAGTCAGTGCCTAGTCACTGTCACGTCACTGTAAAGTCACTGTCAAGTCGCTGTATAGTCAACGTCTAGTCAACTTCTAATCACTGTCTAGTCAGTGTGTAGTCACTGTCAAACAAACATTATAATTTATCGTACTGAATTTACAAGTTGACCTCTTGGCCACCACTTTAACTACGCAAAAACAATCTGCAAAAACAAAAAAGATCAGTATATATATTTTAGGGCCTTTTAATAGCAGAAATAGTTGTAGTGGTACATCTGGTTTGTATTTTGACCGTCAATATGGGGGAAGTGTGTATTATTTCTATGCGTTGTAAACTTCTGGGCAAAATTATAATACCCTTTGCAAGGGTATACAAAAGTAATATGTCAAAACTCCCATCAGATCCCGCTCTTATACCAAATGGAAATTGTTGTTTAGACACTTTTCCAAAATATATCCAAAAATGAGCTGCGGATTGCTGCAGATTCAGGCTCGGTGATGATTTTTGTGCGACAATTGTCACAACATAATACATATACACTGCTCGACAGCACTGTTCAATATTTCACCGAACTAACTTTTTCTAAAGAATTTTGGCCTGCTGAGCATAAAAATCGACATAAAAAACCATTTGATGAATTGTTATGGAGATATTATTAAATCAAACCAAATCAAATGCGTTTTTGAACGAACTGTGCGCCGTGTGGGATCCACCATTTTGTTTTTCTGAGTTTTGACTTTAAATTCATAATCGGTGGCCCATAAAACCCCTAACTCTAAACCAATGCACTTAAAAAAAGGAATGCACAATTTCTTAACAATGCGTTAAATTATGATTACGGGGCTTTACCTACCAGGTGAATATACTACAGTTTTTGTTCTGGCTGGTCATCTAACTAAGGTTATCTAACTTTAACGCTAATCTCTTGCATTGTGTTGAAATCTCTCAAGGAGTTGACTGACGCAATCAAAGTTATCAAGCTTGAAATTTCGCACAAAGTCTCACCACCAAACTAGTCAGCACAGCAAACCAAATCTTATAGCTCTTTTATAGTTGACTTGCTTAAATCATTTTCCTAAGATGCACTTAATTTATTTTTAGATGACAAATGACAAGGTAGAAAAAGACTGAAGTGTATTTCATAAACTGTACTATTTATAAATGGCTACACTCAGAAAAAACCAAAAACTTTGTTCTTGAATTAAGTACGAACGGTAATGAAGAAAGCACGATATTTCAATTCTGAAATTCTTGATTAAAGCATCAACTATTTTAAAATTTACTTGATCATACTTTTAGGTTGTAAAAGTCTTAAGTCAAAGCCGATTAACTTGTAAAACACGAACATATTATTATTTAAATAAATTCTAAAGTCAAAAGTCATTTAACCAGTACAAAATGCTCTTGGTATAAGCCCATAAAATTCCTAAAATATTTTCAATTTGTTCTTGAAGAAGGCTGTGAAGGTCCAAAGGGCTCTGACAACCAATTTATTACCATAAGCAAAATGTTCGAGCAAGCAGGGAATTTTAAGAACGAATTCGATTAACAATAATTCGCATTTTCAGTTGCACACTATTTGGAGCTTTCATTTTATTCCGATTTGTACTCAATCCAAGATATTTTATACTTGAAACGAATAAATCTCAAGATCGTTTTTTCTCACTTGGGTCGTTTTATGATTTTAGAATGTTTCATTCATATTTTCGAAAGTATAGTTCATACTTAATTGAAATTTGAAGTATCTGATGGTATAAATTCTATCCCGAGCGACCCACTACTCTTTCGGTATTTTTTTTCCAGAGTGTACCAGTCCGCTAAACAGGAACAGAGTTATCTCCCTTTCCGTCTCAACGGTGAGGCTTATCTCTTAGCAACCAACCGGAAGTTTTGCTATTAAAATAAACCGTTCATTTGCAATCGACTAATCATAAGTGGATCGTGCTGACAGTAACATGGTTAAATTTGCTCCCATTCTGCTTCTACTTGGAGTGCTTCAATTTGCCTCCACGCAGCTTATGCCGGAGGATAAAGCTCTCTTAACTCAATATCAAAACGTAATGCATTTACGTCCTTTGGGTGTGGAGTTTGAACAGTATATTCTGAACATTTCGGCTACTGAATTAGATCTACCCAGCCTGCCGAGCCCACAAGACTTGCAATGTCTAATGGAAATGGGCCAATTTACCCAGGGTCTCAAGTCTGGCAAATTCTGGGCGCTGAAAAGTAAGTAGAGTGTAAAAGTACACAATCTTTGACTAAATTTTACTTTCCTCACAGTGATTGACTCTTGGGGCACTTTTCCTTCGGGTATTCTACAGGGCAACCTCATTGACATGGGCAACTACGATGAATGTATACGAATCAACAAGCAAATTAGTTCTAGCCACAGAATTAAGGGAAAGTACTGCTTTTACCAGCAGCCCTTGCTTGATGCTTCAATCAAAATTGGTGTTTGCTTTCCAAGCTCTTGCTCCGCCTCGAACATTGATAAGTTTATAAATCAGTTACTTCAGAAACTTCTTAACACCAATAAGGTTTTGGGCAGCGTGAAAGAGAGCAGCTGTCGTACCAACGAGAAAGAGCCCTTTGATGGAGTAACTATTTTTATAATGTAAGTGCGGTTACAGTTTGCTCTGCCCTTTTATCTTAACTAATAATGTGTCTTTAAGA
Organism: Lordiphosa clarofinis; assembly: GCA_018904275.1. Classification (NCBI taxonomy): domain Eukaryota; kingdom Metazoa; phylum Arthropoda; class Insecta; order Diptera; family Drosophilidae; genus Lordiphosa; species Lordiphosa clarofinis. The sequence goes on from JAEIGQ010000264.1 coordinate 51,353, forward strand.
GCCATCTTATCAGTATTTTGTGCGACTATGACTCTGTGTACGCTGTACGACTATTTACTGTGCAAGGATCAAGGTAATTGATTGGAGAAGTTTTTTCGTATTTTGTACATCGATTTGATAGTGAGAATTTATTTCTTAATCACAAAAAGTTTTCTCAACGGTAAGTCCGGTTAAAAATTTAAGTACTGGCTAAAAGACACTATTTGGACCACCAGATCCCCATCCGATCTCCACCTATGTAAATTTCTTATAAACAGGGCACGCTCTAAAATGCATATTTGAATTCTTAAAAACCAGCGTAGATTTACTAAAAATAGTTTTTTTTTTTTAAATGCGTAACATGGTTTTTAAAAGCTGTAAGAAAAAATTAGTTTTGAAGTACGTACAACACCCGAATAAACTTGCTTTGCGCTCGACGTATAAATCTTGAATACACTCAGTGCTGTTTTTTTTTCTTCTTCAATCCAATTAATCCTTATTGGTGCTCAGATTCGTTCCAATTAATTCAAGTGTTTGCTCGTTTGGCTTAACGACGATTAATTAGAATGTGCAAAACCCATCCCATATGAATATTGGCATGCAAAAACGCAAGGGTTGAAACTGCGCTACTGACAGATAAGGAAAAGAGAAAGAGGGAGCGAGAGGGATAGAGTGCTTACCTGGCCTTTTAAGCAGGGACCGTGAAATGGAAAGAAAAATATGGGCTTGTTTTGGTGACCAAGAAAATTGATTTACTTGCAAACATGTTCAATCAGCTGACTCTTGCTCAACCGTACAATGCGTTTGCTGTTATGACGCTAAGTGTTATTCGCTGATGAAATATACAGACACTCACAAAAATTAAACAAGTTCATTTCAATTGAATCAAGTGCAAACGTGTCAATAAACAAAGTATAAAACTCTTATTTCAAGTACTAATCCCAATCATTCTTAAAACAAGAGTTTCTAAAATGGGTAGGGGAGAGTGGGGGGTTGTGATCATAGTTTTGTTTTTCGAACATAACTTAGCCAAAAATCAATATATTTTCATTCTGTAAATTTTGTATTTTAGGTAAAAGATGCACGAAACTTTCCTCATCACTAGTTTAAAAAAATAAATTTTTGGGGTTTTTTTATTTGATATTGAAAAAAAGTGACTTTTTGAAATTTCAAAAATTTGTGGGGGGTTGTGAGCCACCCATCTAAAAGTTCAAAATTCGTGTTTTTAAGCAAATATTCTTTATTAAATGAAAAAAATAAAAAATTTTCTCATATTCTGAATTAAGAAATATCAATGAAGAGTGAAAATTGATTGACGGCATCAGGCTTGGTTTCTTATATATAGGAGCACTTTTTGCTGGTGGCTGTTCTTTTGTTTGCCTTTTTTAATGGGTTTTTAACTTCTTTGGAGAGTTTTTCCTCTGTTTTATTGCGTATCATTGCAATATCCTCTTTGGAAGTCAAAAACAACATTTTTCCAAAGTGGCTTACAACCCCCCATATCTCACTTTTTTTGGTGACGTCACATAACAAAAAAAAAAATCATTTAAAAAAAAAACATAATTCTATTAAAAAGGCAAATGACCAAAGATATTTCCCTCATACTTACTTTTGGCATTACGAAAGAAATTTTGTACAATATTCACAAGTCAAAAATGAAAAAAAAAACTTTTTTTTTTGAAAAAAAAGGTCGAGTTCTGGTTCTCAAACTTAAAGAACGTGTTGACTGATCGGTTGCTAGCCAAAAGTTAGATAATAAGAAGGGAAACACTTGACATAAACAAAAAGTTTAAATTTATTTTTTTTTGTGGCCAATATTCGAGTGGCTCACAACCCCCAGCGGCTCAGAACCCCCCATTCTCCCCTATAAAATTCGCTTTAAATTCTAGAACTAATCTCAACTTGTTCATGAAAATATACCAAATTTGATTTATTAGAATTAAACTAAGATGGTTTAACTGTTGGTAAGAAATATGCATTTACTCCATAACCATAGTGCTTCAACCAGGAAGGAGTTTTAAAGACTGATTCGATTATAAATACATAATTCTTATTTTCCATAGCGCGCTTTTTGAAGTTTCCGGTTGTGGCCCAGCGGTTAGTGTGCTGGCCTGCTGTGCGGTAGGCGTGCATTCAATCTCGCCTCGAACCATCTAATAAAAAATCTTTAGAAAATAGTTTTTTCATATCCGGTAGCCTTTACCAGCTATTATACATTGCACTTCACTTTTTGGAAATAGCATTGTATATCTATTTTCTCTCGAAGATATGTTGTACTTGAACTAAGAACGCGACTTTCTTAAACAACTCGTTCTACTTTAAGTTCTTGATTCCAGTTCTCATTTTATTAAAATTAACAATGGATTGCGATTTCAGAATGACTCGCACTTAAATTTAATTTAAATAGAAATATCCAACAAAAATATGTTAAGCGTTGCTATCCTTAAAGGATTTAAAAAGAAAAACCACTTAAAATTTATTTTTTAAATTTTAGAGACTTAATCCGATTCTCATCCCACATATTGGCAGTATATTTAAAATTTTTGGTTTTTGGGGAGAGCGCGTCCACTTAATGTAGTCCGCAGCCAAACTTTTTATTATATCTATTGGGACCAAAACGATAGTTTTGGCGCCCGGGCAAAAGCAAAAATAATAAAAAAAATGTTGGTAAAATTTACCCTTTTGAAATGATTCTGGCCAAGTTTACGCGCAAAATACGACACATTTATATTTAAAATGTTGCTATGATATTCCCCTAAAATTATATAAAAAGAATTAACAGATAAAATTTTTTTGGAATTTTTAGAGATTAAATTCGAATCTCATCCCACTCATTTCCCATATATTTAAAATTTTCGATTTTTAGGGCGAGCGCGCGTGCACTAAATGAAATACCATCGCTGCCAAACTTTTTTTCATATCTATTGGGACCAAAGCAAATCTTTTTCCGCCCGGTATTTTAAAATCAAAAAAAAGCTACTTTAAGGGCCAGTCTAGTGTACAACCACACCAGTTTTGGTTTGTCTAACTTAACTGAAAAACAAGTAAGAAAGTCTTTTTACGACGACTGTAATATACTCTGTACCTGCGGCAACGAATTTTTATTTGGTCTTAACTTAACCTTGAAACAATGCTAACTCAGCTGACCAATAGATGGCGCCACTACACTCCCTCATGGTTCACAAAAATTTTTTTAGTATTTTAGATAAACCTACCATAAATATTCAATTTAAAAAAAAAATAGAGGCAGGCTAAATTCGGCTCGACCGAAGTTTATATACCCTTGGAGCTTGATATATGCCTGACAGTTTCTATGGCAGCTATACTATATAGTGGTCCGATTTCAACAAGCCTTGGTGAAATTATGTAAAATCATTGAAAACTTATAAATACGAGCTTTGGGAGCGATAACATTGAAAACAAAAAAGTTTTTCTCATTAAGACTTTTTTTCAAACCTATCTTTTGTATGGGAGCTATACTATATAGTTGTCCGATTTCAACAAATCTTGGTGATATTATGTGAAATCATTGAAAACTTGTAAATGCGAGCGTTTGGAGCGATAGCATTGAAAACAAAAAAGTTTTTCTTACTAAAACTAGTTTTTCGACCGATCGTTCCTATGGCAGCTATATGCTATAATCATCCGATCCGGCCGGTTCCGACAAATGTGCAGCGTATTTGTACTAAAAGACTTCGTGCAAAGTTTGGTTACGATAGCTTTAAAACTAACGGAGGAGATAGCATAGAAACAGACGGACAGACGGACGGACAGACGGACATGGCTATATCAACTCAGCTCGTCATGCTGATCAGGAATATATATACTTTATGTGGTCGGAGATGCTTCCTTCTATGCGTTACAAACATCCGGACAATTTTAATATACCCTCTCTAAGGGTATAATAAACATAAACTGGAAATTATTCAAAACAATATTTTCATTTTTTTCCACACATTAACTGTTAATTTTAGTTAATAAATTTGTTTTTCAGAAAAACTTCCTCCATTCATAAAGATGTTCTCGGCACGTGCAAATTCTCGCTCACTATTTCGTATTGTGGACAGCAAGTCTAATCCCAATGTGATTGAGTGCCTTCACGGAATGCGTTGTTTGTCACTTACTTGGATAATTATTGGACACCAATATACCTATGCACTGGTGTCGCCGAATCTCAACAGATTAGATGTACGCTGGTGGTTCGAAAATCCTTTTACTAGTTTCATAATACAGGGCTTTTTTGCGGTGGATACATTTTTCTTCCTTGGCGGTTTGCTTCTGGTGATGATTGCCTTGCGCTCAATGGAAAAGTAACGTCGAATATTAAGGTACTATTTGCTAGTACTTAATTTTTAAGTCTTTTTTAGAACCAAAGGTAAACTGAATGTGCCCATTATGTATCTGCATCGTTTTTTACGCCTCACTCCCATTCTGGCGGTGGCCATACTGGTCTACTGGAAGCTGTTACCCCTACTGGTAGATGGACCGCTTTCAGAAAGTCCATTCTTAAACTATGAGGTGTGCGAGCGCACATGGTTTTGGACATTGCTCTATGTACAAAACTATGCAACCCCAATAGAAAAAATGGTAAGTAAAATTGAAATTTTATTGACGATAAAAATTAGACTTGTCTTCTCTGCAAATTGGATAAAACCACTATGATTTTGATTATATTTATATGGCTATACTATACCAGTTTTTAAGCCAATATAACTCTCTTTGAAAACATGGTGCTGGTCTGTGCTGGTCTCCTTTTTTCCCTAGTAATAAGTTCATATTTTTTCCAGTGTCTTACACACTCCTGGTACCTGGGAGTGGACATGCAGTTATATATTATCTCACCACTTTTCTTGATCGCCCTCTACAAGTGGGGCAAGAAGGCAGCTGGCGCCATCTTTGTTCTTATGCTGCTGCTTTCCTCGTGTCTTTTTGCCACCATGATGATCAACAAATACTCCATGATAATTCAGTAAGTACAAACCGCTAATGTTGTTTAATTCTAACTTTACCTCGGAATTTAACAGAAATACAGCTGCTCCTCCTGACTCTCAGCGCAAAATCTACTTTGCCACACATACGCATGCGGCTCCTTGGCTGATTGGTCTACTTTTTGGCTACTTTCTGCACATTAACCGAGGAAAAACCATTCAAATGAGTCGACTTCTGGTTTGGTTGGGCTGGCTGCTTAGTTTGGCCATGATATTCACTTGCATTTTTGCGCAATATCCATCAAGAAGTTTCAGTAAGCCCGTTCCCTCAACTTTAAAGGATTCTCTATACTACACTCTCACCCGCATGGGCTGGCCCTTGGCCTTAAGCTGGCTAGTGTTTGCCTGCATTCAGGGTTATGGCGGTCTGGCCAATAGTTTTCTATCGTCACCTCTTTGGCAGCCAATGTCCAAGCTTTCATACTCAGCGTACATCTGGCACATGTTTATCCAAGAGTTGAACTACAGACGAGTGCGTTCAAATACCTTTTTCTCAGACTACGATACGGTAAGTTAAGCTGGGTATGATTAAAGCGAAAGTATACTTAAATATTATATTTTTTATTTGCTTAGATGTTGAACTTCTGGTCGAGCTTGGGCTTCACCCTTTTGATGTCTTTTGTGTTGTACATCATCATTGAGGCACCTTTAGGTGGCTTAGAAAATATGCTGCTATCCTGTCGCAAGACCAGCCCAGAAAAAACTGTGCAACCAATAGAAGTTCAGGCTGAAGAGCAGAAAACACCGAATGTGGCTGGGACATCTGTGAGTAAGGAGAGTGATATTACTGAAAATGTTCCTGATCGTACAACAATCGCTACATAAGAAGTTTTACATGAGTTGTTAACTAATTACAAAGCTTTCTGGAAAATATGATATATTAAATACTGAGTTACTTTGCAGTTAACATGTAGTTTTTATTGCACGAGATTGTGTCAGATCCTGTTCTCAACATCACTTCGGTTTTCGTATAAACGTTTGTACTTTTAACTCTATGATAATAGGATTGTATGGAAAGTGACACTTAAAAGTGGAATTGCTAAAGCACTTTAAGCAGACAGCCCAATGTCAAGTGGATTAAATTCGTAGAAAAATGAATTCTGGATCTAGTCACCACAGATTTCCTAAAGACCTTTCATTCAAATATGTAAGAATAAAATGGCCAATTTAAACGTTTACACGAAAACTGTTGTAAATAAAACACAGTGTTTAAATTACTTCAATATATTGTCATATACGGCTTATCGAAATAATTCATAGAGATTTCAAAAAAAATAAAAAATACATACGACCTTGAGCCAGGCTAGCAAAACTATTTACTATTTAGTAAAAATGTTGATCATCATTTCGGCTACCTGTAATCTAACTTTTTTTCGCCCAACGAGACGATTAGTTCAAGTGCGATTTATTGAGGGTTTCTCTTTAAAATTGTACCATGAACAGTCATCGATTAGGCGCTTTTTGTTTACCAAATGGATTGTGCTTCTGTACGTGCGACCGTGCTTAAATTGTAAAGTATTATCTTAACTAGAATGAATCACCTAGCAATTAATCGAACATCGAATCTAAACGTATTCGTTGAAATTGGCACGCGGATAGTTGATAAGCTGGAACTGGACAATCTTTGATTTAAATAGACTAAGAACGAGAAGGCCAAGCTAACTTCGTCTCTGCCGAAGTTTTTGTACCCTTGCAAATGTTTTAATACATCGGAGTTTACGACCGTCGGCATTAAAACAAACCATTTTTCTAAATAACACCCACTTTTCGACCGATAGTTCTTATGGTAGCTATAAGATATAGTCATCCGATTTTGACCAACACTTCCGAATCTGTGTAAAAGCGTATAAAACTAATAATTGCTGAAGCGGGAGGCGTTAACATTGAAAACAAAAAAGTTTTTCTCACAAACACCCACTTTTTAACAATAGTTCCTATGGCAGCTATAAGATATAGTCAACCGATCCGGTCGGTTCCGACATATTAGCAGTGTGCAGTAAAAAGAAGACTCTGTGCAAAGTTTCAGCTCGATAGCTTTAAAACTGAGAGACTAGTTTGCGTAGAAACAGACAGACGGACGGACAAAGCTCAATCGATTCAGCTCGTCGCCCTGATCAAGAATTTATATACCTTATAGGGTCGGAAATGAATATTTCTATGCGTTGCAAACTTCTGGGCAAAATTATAATACCCTTTGCAAGGGTATAAAAACACTGATTGAAAAGTTTTTATTTTACAAAGCTTTGAAATGAAAGGTGTAGATTATTTGGGCCTTAAAATTGCGCTATTTGGAAATTTTCCATTAGAACTTAGATGAATATTTAATGACTTTAGTGTAAAGCACACATGAATCTGATTTGGGAAATAGTTCATCATGTCTGGATTTGAGGTAATTTAAGCTAAAACCACTATTTTAGTCTAATTTAGAGTAGTTTTTTTGTGGCAAACCTATTTTTTTTTTTGACTTGACTCTCTATGATATAATCGTAAATTACTACATCTCAGCTTAAAAATAATCTATCCTAAACATTTATACGATATGTTCAAAATAAAAACATTTTGCGCTGCCCATAAGTATGCAATGGATGTTGATATACAATTTTATTATATAAAACGAGAGCGTAAGTTAAAGTCGGCTCTAACCGACTTCGATATACCCGTTACTCATGAAAAAACATGGAGGTGGCGTGGCCAAAATTTGAAACAAACTTGATCTGCGTGCAGATAAAAGAAGCATTTGTTCCATACATGTCAAACGGCTATCTCTTACCATTTCTGTATCTAGGTGCTCATACAGAGGGACGGACAGGCGGACATGTCTATATCGACTCGGCTGTTGATGCTGATCAAGAATATATATACTTTATATGGTCGGAAATGACCATGATTCCTTCTGCCTGTTGCACGACTTTAGTATACTCTTTTTACTCTACGAGTAACGGGTATAAAAGTAATAGAATGGGCATCTTTACTATTTTTGTATTGCATTCCTCTGGGCTATTGAGAATTATGTCATTTCGTAAACATGTATACAAAACGGAATTTCTTCACGTGTGGAAATATTTGTTGTTTTTTATAAGTTGTACCATATGTACGCAGAATATATTTGTGCATATGTATGTTACAGCCAGAAGGATACAGAAGGACAGAATTATAGATCTGAATAGTGATTAGTAAAGATCGAATGAACGATAGTTAAGTTATGAGCAAAAGAATTTTCGCAGCAAAATAAATACAGAACATTTAATACAATCTATTTGAGTTCAGTGCAAAAGGTAGTGGTCATATATCTCAAAAGATCAGTCAGTCACGATTCTCTGACTAGTTCTATTTGATAAGAGCTCTTTCCAGAATTTTGACAATCGCCTTTACTCTTCGCATATATATTAACAGATTACGGCTATTAAACATATCAGACATAGTACAACCTTTGAATATGGTTATTAACTAGAACAGCGCTATCTGTCTTTCCGTGTAAACGGTATGGCTTATCTTCTTGCAGCAAATCAAAAATTTTGCTATATAAAGGAACGTTTGATTAGTAATCAACGTATTAAGCAAATTGAGCTAACAGTAACATGGTTAACGCTTTAAACCTTCTGCTGCTATGTGGAGTGCTAAGATTTGCCTCCACGCAGCAAGTGCCGCAGGAAGCAGTTCTTCTAACTCAATATCAAAACGTTAGGCAGTTACGTCCTTTGGGTGTGGAGTTTGAGCAACATTTTGGAAATATGTCGGCTACTAAGTTGGATGTACACAGTTTGCCAAGTCCACAAGATCTACAGTGCTTTAGAGATGTGGGGCAACTTATGCAGAGTCTTAAGTCGGGCAAATTCTGGGCGCTTAAAAGTAAGTAAAACAAAGACATCAAATTGACCAATCTTAAACAAAAGTTTTATTTCTTCACAGTGATAGACTCTTGGGGAACCTTTCCATCAGGTCTACTGCAAGGCAATCTTATAGACATGGGCAACTACGATGAGTGTGTACGAATCAACAAGGAGATTAGCACTAGCCATAGCATTAAGGGAAAATACTGCTTTTTGCAACAACCCTTACCTGGTGCTACTTCAGAATATAACCACATCAGGATTGGAGTTTGCTTTCCCAGCTCTTGCTCGGCCGCAAATATTAATAAGTTTATAAATCAGCTGCTTCAGCAACTTCTTAACACCAATAAGGTTTTGGGCAGCGTAAAAGAGAGCAGCTGTCGCACCCAAGATAAGGATCCCTATGATGGACTAACTATTTTTACAATGTAAGTGCTGATGTGGTTAGTTCTTACTTTCGAATGGTAAATAATCTTTTAACTTTCAGCGTCATCTTGTCAGTGTTTTGTGCGGTTATGACTCTGTGTACGCTGTACGACTATTTTCTGTGCAAGGATCAAGGTAAGCGGACAGTGGATTGTCCTACCTAATGGCAACAGTAAATTAGAGGTCTTAATTTTTGCAGAAAAACTTCCTGCACTGATTAAAATCTTCTCGGCACGCGCCAATTCTCGCTCACTATTTCGTATTGTGGACAGCAAGTCTAATCCCAATGTGATTGATTGTCTTCACGGAATGCGTTGTTTGTCACTTATTTGGGTAATTTTTGGACACCAATATCTTTACGCACTGATGTCGCCGAATCTCAACTCAATCGCCATAAGCTGGTGGTTCGAAAGTCCCTTTACTAGTTTTATTTTGCATGGCGTGTTCTCGGTGGATACGTTTTTCTTCCTCAGCGGCCTGTTGCTGGTGATGATTGCCTTGCGCTCTATGGAAAAGTAAGCTCCTGTACTTTGGTGTGATATGCTTGAACTTACTTCTATAATCTCTTCCAGAACCAAGGGAAAACTAAATGTGCCCATGATGTATCTACATCGTTATTTACGCCTCACTCCCATAGTGGCATTGGCAATTTTAGTCTACTGGAAACTGTTACCCGTACTGCTTGATGGTCCGCTGGCACAGAATGCGTTTTCCCACTACCAAGTGTGTGAAACCGCTTGGTTTTGGACTTTGCTCTATTTGCAAAACTATGCAGCGCCCAACGGACAAATTGTAAGTCTAATTTGGTAAATAAGTGTTATTGTAGACGAAACTGAGTGTTCTTTTTCCTTAGTGCGTTTCTCACACTTGGTACCTGGCAGTGGACATGCAGTTATATATTATCTCCCCGCTTTTATTGATCGCCCTCTACAAGTGGGGTAAGAAGGCAGCAGGCGCTATCTTTGTTCTTATGCTGCTGCTTTCCTCTTGTCTTTTTGCCTCCATGATGATCAAAAAATACTCCATAGTATTTCAGTATGTACAAATGCCTGTGAACTTTAGTTTCTTCTCTAACTTTTACCTAATAATTTTGTAGAAATGCAGCTGCTCACCCCGATTCTCATCGCAAAATATACACTGCCACACATACGCATGCGGCTCCTTGGTTGATTGGTGTAATTTTCGGTTACTTTCTACACATTAACCGAGGAAAAATGTTCCAAATGAGTCGTCTTATCGTTTGGTTGGGCTGGCTGCTTAGTTTGGCCATGATCTTTACCTGCATATTTGCGCAATATCCTTCCACCAGTTTTACTAAGCCCCCTCCGTCAACTTTAGAGGATTCTTTGTACTACACTCTCACCCGCATGGGCTGGCCCATGGCTTTATGTTGGGTAGTGTTTGCCTGCATTCAGGGTCATGGCGGCTTGGCCAATAGTTTTCTATCGTCTCCTCTTTGGCAGCCATTGTCCAAGCTGTCGTATTCGGCTTACATCTGGCACATGTTCATTCAAGAATTGAACACGAGCCGTGTTCGTTCAAATACCTATTTCTCAGACTACGATACGGTAAGGCAAACGGAGGAAGATCAAAGCGAAAGTATACTTATTAAAATTATTATTTATTTGTTTAGATGCTGAACTTTTGGTCAAGCTTGGGCTTTACCATTTTGATATCTTTTGCGTTGTATATCATCATTGAAGCACCTTTAGGTGGCTTGGAGAGTATACTACTATCCAGTCGCAAGACCAGCCCAAAGAAAGCGAATCAACCAAAAGAAGTTCAGTCCGAGGAGCAGACGACACCGAATGATGTTGAGACATCTGTGAGTAGGAAAAGTGAAATCATCGTAGAGACTACGGATTGCGCGACGAACGCCACGGAAAAAGAATCTAGTGGGTAAATTTTAAGTGATTATAAAAATGTACAAATTAGGTTTTTTAGGTAGTTTTTAAGAAAATGTCTTAAATTAAATCCTGTCAATACTTAATTTTGGAAATTTTTTTAGTGGGTGTTCTTTTTGATTTCTTGTGAGAGTGGTGAATGCGTAAGAAAAATAAACTGCCATTAAATTACATCGGTCAAAGATGTTGGAAAAATTTAAGATAGTTCGTATAGTTCCAAAAAATTTGGCATGAAGTCCAACATTTCACTGATTTTTAACTCAAAATCAAATTATTTTAAAGCTTCGTCTGTTAAAATTTGGCGCTAAGTCAAAGTCAACTGTCTAAGTGTAGCCCCAAAAGCTGCATGAGTGCTCCTCAACTTGATTAGTACTTGATATTATGACATATCTGAACTTTGATTATTGGTGCCAATAATACATTTTTTTACGTGCACAAACAGAGAGCGGGTGTTGATGGAATCGCCCCAAAAACGCTCTTGGTACTTCTCTCTCTCTCTCTCTCTTCCATTTGTCTCTCTCTTTTGAGATAGCGACAAGAACTTAACGGCGTTTGCCCTTGCTTTTCGATGAAAACAGAAGAGAGCGAGAGCAAAAAAAAACCATTGTGATTGAAGAGCTACCCAGACACTCAATCGCAAAAATTACCGAGTGTGAATTTGACTCGACTGCGAAATTTTGCGTGTCAGTTAAACCGCATACTATTTAAAGCTGTGGTGCCCAAATACACACTATCAAGTTTTGCGATTTGTGTGTAGCAGAGCAACACGAAGTAAACGTCGTTATGTCAAATATAGGCTACAAACAAACACACATATGTGTGTGAGTGCATTTTATAGAGCACACGTATTCTCTCTCTCTATGCGTGTGTCGACTGCGACGTTGGCAGAATTATGACTTGGTATCAGATGGGATAGGAAAAATGACATTTGGGCAACACTGATTTAAAGTAAGCATTGATGCCTTCAAAAAACAGGCAATCTGGTGCAGTCCTGACTTTTCATAAATCCGTGGCAAATATGGACAAAATTTTTACTTAAGCTGTCTAGCTTATCTATGAAAGAGAGAGTACTGATATGGCAATTTAAAGTTATATATGTTGCGTCTGCCCAATAGTTGTTGGTGTATTTATACTTTGTACCAAATGTACATATACAGGGGTGTCACAGAAATCTCTAGAGATTTTCGTGTAAACGATTGCACTTCGAACAAACCAGGGACTACTTTATTTGCGAAGTGCCAAGAATCAGACCGCCTACTAGATTATGTGGATGGAAAACCGTACGCATCAAATCTACTTGGCTTTTAGCAGGCGGTTTCAAATCGCTTAACTTTTGTCATCTAATCTAGTAGCCGGACATATTTTAGCCCCATAACATATAAATTCAAAAAGCTTTGATATAAAATGCTGACGTTTATACGAAAACCTCTAGAGATTTCTGTGACACACCCGATAAGTTTGTGCAAAAGTATGTAACAGGGAGAAGGAATCATTTCCGACTATATAAAGTATATATATTCTTGATCAGCATCAACAGCCGAGTCGATATAGCCATGTCCGTCTGTCCGTCCGTCTGTCCGTCTGTCTGTCCGTCCGTATGAACAAACAGATCTCGGAGATGGTAAGAGATAGAGGTTTGACATGTATGGGACAAATGTTTCTTATAGCTGAAGGCAGATCAGGTTTATTTTTAATTTTTGCCACGCCCCCTCCCGCCCCTTTAATTCGGAAAAACCGTTATATCTCCTACAGTTTTGAAGATAGATGTTTCGTACCTTCTACAGATAGTTAGTAATTAGCAAAATGTATCGATTTGCCGAAGAAATGATAGAGATCAGATCATCGGTTCTCAAGTTATGAGCAAAAAAGTACATCGCCACCGCCCCACCCCCTCCCACCCATTCACAACCAACACCACACAATCATAGAGAGAGAGAGAGTGAGAAAGAGAGAGAAAAAGAGAGAGAGACTTTGAGATGAGCGCAGCACCAGCATTGCATTCAGCTTCTACTCCAGGTACAGAGTATGTTATAGTCGGGCTTGACCGACTTTTTCACTTGTTTTATATTTACCCTTAAAGCTTAGTACTCAGACAAACTAAATCGTCCGCTAGCTAAATTGACTACTTTTTCCGATGGGATACCCAGCGGACGATGCAGTGTGACTGTACAACGCCAAAATACCACCCCTCATCAAAAATACCACCCAATGTGAAACGGTAACACTGCGCTGATTTGCATGCATTTGAATTTAGTTAATGGTTTTTGCTAATATTTAGATATTTTTGGATGATATATGGAATGTAGAAGTCATGGGCAATTCAAAATCTTACCGTTGGTTTCAAAATATGCGCAATCAATGATTTTCGTCAAACTTTTGCTGCTGACATTCCGACGGGTAGGTGTCGGAAAAATTACAAGCTATTTTTTCTTCAAGCACCCCATCGGAATTGTGTCAGCTGTTTGTGTTTGTCAAGTTAGCGGCACTACGAGCTTTCGACGCTGAGGCACGGAAATTTTAGTTTGTCTGAGTTTCACCGAGCGTAAGAGGCCTGTCGGAATTTTACGAAAGCTTTCCGACACCCTTTTTTTATATGGAGTTGACACCCAGCTAAAGCGATTTAGTTTGTCTGAGTACTAAGCTTAACGAACTAATTTTAAGTAAATTATGTTTGAAAAGCAAAGAAGATTAGGGTTTGGAAGTCGATTTTGTTAATATGACTGTTCTTTTAGAAGGATCAGCCGTTTATTGAAAATTACGTAAATACAACCAAATTATATGATTATGTTGAAGAAACAAGATTTGTCCGGAAAAATTGGCGCTAACGGTTTGTCCAGGAGGAACAAATTCATGGAGGACGATGCCTTTGATGTCAAAAAACACAATGAACATCGTTTTAACTTTGGATTTGCTCATTCTTCGCTTTTTCGGGCGAGAAGACGCCTTGTGCCAACGAAACACACCACTTCCTTCTATAGCAACATCTGGGAAAGCCTGCTTGATCATATCAAATGTCTCTATCGCAGACTTAACGAGTTTCACACAGAATTTAGTCGCGTACCTCTGCTCTAACAAACGCTGCATTTTCTGCTTGCACCATTCACGTGGGCGTATGTGGTCCAGTGGTTAGTGTGCTGGACTGCTGGGCGGGAGGTCGTGGGTTCGAACCCGCCTCTGAATATTTAATAACAAAAGTTTTTTTCTTTCTTTAGAAAATAGCTTTTACACATACGGTCACCTTCACCAGCTATTGGCGCCAGCTGTGAAGTAACTAGCCATGAAAAAGCAAATTCTCAAACTTTGCCGTTCGGATCCGGCGTTAATCTGTAGATCCCTTTCTCTTGTGCGAAAAATTCAAAGCACACCCGCCAAGAGATTGAGAGAAGCTTGGCTTGGCCCCGTTCGAGGAGCTGCATAGCCAATTTTACATTACATTTACATTTTTACCATTCACAGAAACACGTAGCGCGGAAATGACTGTAATGACTCTCCAGGTGCTCAGAGACAACTGACCAGCCGTTCTTTCGTTAGCTAGGAACGCCCTCTTCCGAATCCAGTCGGTGCGTGCACGCTCCGAAGTACAGTCGCGGCGAAATAAAATCAGTCCTATTACAATCCGGACAAACCCTGTATAGTATTATCTGTGGTCTACCAAGTAATGGAAAACCTTTAACCTCAAGACCTTTTTTAAAAAGCTATATTTTAACGATTTCATCCAAATATTCATATTTTAAATTTTGATAATATGAAATGCAGGGCTGCAAACCTTCTAAAAATCGGGAGGGGTTCTCTCCGGGGTTCGAACCCGCGAAACTTTTTGGGTTCGGGTTCAAGGAGCAGGTTCTCAAGGTCGCTGAACCTAGGTTTGGGTTCGAGCCGGGGTTCAGGAATAACTTTGTTCTTCTTAGTGCCGATTTCTCTTTTTTCAGATTGCTGCTATGTGTCAGATAAGCTTACAATTTACTCTGCTCTTTGCAGGGTTATGTGACATATGGCTCTATAAGAAACATAAGATGAGAAATCGGGGAGAGGCTTCATATCATATATTCAATATCATATTCGAGGTTGGATCTGGTGTCGACTGCGCAACCGTTCAGTCTATATCAGGCCTATACCCGTTTCTAAGTCCGATTGATCGGAATTGGTAAATGTTGTGATTTCTAAAATCTATTAAAGAATTATATTTGCTATCAATAGGATCGAATGATGATAAGTGGGACCTTTAAGTATTACGCCCAATAGAACTGTCGGTTTTTGGAAGTGAAAATATTTAACAGTTCCGATTCTGCATGATTTGACCGCAATCGAAAAGGGGAACAGGCCTAAATATTTATGCTTGATACTGTACAACTGATTCAAGAACCTCCCGGCTTTACTATAAGCAGCATTTCGGCCCTTTTGTATCAATGGAGGAAATTCTATCGCCCCAGTTAACACAATTAGTATATGTTAATTTTAGTGTGTCTTCAGCAATCTTTCAATTTTACTGACTATCGCTGCATAAAACAAATATAGAGTAGGAAAGTGCGCTAGACTGATACTTGTGATGCAGGAACAGCTGACACAACAAATGTGACATCTTTTTTCAAAACTTTAAAACAAAGAGAGTGCTTTTCATCTTTATCAAATATAAACATGGTTAAGAATTATTAATTATTATTTTATTTATCATTCTTAAAGCTTTTGATTATTAGATTTTCTGAATATTCTGCCTACAAATATTGGGAAATGGCATTCTTGACATTAATAGCATCTAGAAAAAATTAAATAGAACACGTGTTTTGAACCGAACCCTTTTCTACTATTTTTTTGCTCCGGTTCAGGTTCGGATTCGGGAAGAAAAAAATTGTTCTACTCCGGTTCAGGCTCGGTTCGGACTTCCCAAAAATCCCGGAGTCTCCGACTCCGGAGCGGTTCAACTCCGAACCGGTTTGCAGCCCTGATGAAATGTTTGAATAGGACTTAAAATAGGCTAAGAAGCAATAATACCTAATTTCAATAAGACGCTTTTAATATCGCACGACTTACTTAAGATCAGCGAAGGCTGATGCTCCTTTTACTTCATATGACATAAATTTTATAATATTTCCTATGTCGAAAAATATCCCGTATTATAACCAAGCTACTTATCAAATTTCAAACTTTTAGCTCAATTAGTTTATGATTTATAGCCTTAGCCACTTCAACCGGTTCACAAGCCCAGACAAGCACAAAACTGTCGCTCTCTTATACATAGCTCAAATTAAATGTTATGTGCTTGGACAGCAAGTGCATTTCGTTGGCTTTGTACCAACTCACTTGACCATTCACAGGTATCAGTATCTCGTAATGCGCCAAAGAAATGACCATATCGCCTAACGCCGAGTATTCTAATTGAGTTGCCGCTCACGCACTTCGGAGGGGAAGCGCAGCCAACTTATCGATAAAGAAGCCATAAAATAACTTTCAATTATGTGCGGCATTTGGGGGCAAGTAGCTACACGAGTATTATGCTAGCAATTGTTCAATAAGTTAATGGGGTAAAGACACTTGCGTGACCATAAAACGCTCGGTTGACCCAATAGACCATTCAAAGAATCAGAAGCCAGCTCCAGCTGGGCTGCCCAAAAGGTTTCACCTACCACAAAACTTGCGCTTTCCATGACAACAACCGGCGCGTACACCGCATACGGAATTCAATTAACAAAGTACTCGACGTATAAAAACCAAGCGCTGCCCAGGCGGCATTTGCATAAACCATTCAGTTGCCTAAGCGCAAGCACAGACCAGTAGGAGCTAAGTTTGACTTTTGTTGGGTGTAATTGGGATTGGTAAAAGTGTTCAGGATGCAAAGCTACGTTTGGCTAATGGTTGCCTTAACGGCGCTGGTCGCGGCTCAAGGTACACCACAAACGGCCACACAATTGGCGGTGGATATGTATCATGGTTGTCTGAAGGATTTGAGTGTCACTTGTGTAAGACCCAAGGCAATGCAATGGTTTAAGGCGGCCCTGCAGCAGCCCGAAGTTAAGCTAACGGAAAGTCTATCGCTGGTGCGTACAGCTGAAATGAACTCAGCGCGCTCACAGAATCCGGAGCAGCAAATGTTCGATGATATTGATAGCTATTTGGCTAGTCATGCGCTGAGAATACAGGCACCCGAGTACTTCCGCGGCACGGAGGCTCGTTCTATGGTACCAGATTTTCTGATGCAGAATCCCTTGACTCAGGGTGGGCTGATACCCTTGGCCACAGGCAGCGAGGGTGAGTAGAGGGATCTCAAAAGAAATTTCAAAGTTAACATATATATTTTTTAAGGTCGTGGAATGATACGCAAGGCTGTTTTACCCTTCCTCTTGGGTTTGAAATTGAAGACCACCGTTTTGGTACCCCTGGCTTTGGGTCTGATTGCTTTGAAAACCTGGAAGGCCATGACTTTGGGTCTGCTCTCGCTGGTATTGTCGGGGGCTTTGGTTATTTTCAAGATAGCCAAACCCAAAATTGTCAACTACGAAGTGGTGCACTATCCCCAGCATCATCATGTGGATCATGTGGTCCCGCATCATATTGAACATGTGGTGCCGCATCATATAGAGCACATAGTGCCCCATCATTTGGATCATCATTTGGATCATCACTTGGATCATCATGTGGATTTGCCGTTGGAGCATATTGACCATTTGGAACATCCAGCACCCGCTTGGGATCCACATGCCTGGGCACGCTCCTCACAGCAGCCGGAAGATGCACAAGACATGGCCTATGCGGCACAGAAGAGACGTTGAAAATGTGGAAAATCGATTATGAAACTTATTTATTTTTTTAAGTATTGTTGTTAATTTATTTATTTATTGTACAAAAATCAAAAACGAGAGCAGCCAAAGGAGCAAAACCCTTTTTGTGTAAATAAGTATTTATGCAATAAAAAAAGCAGTGCAAAACTGATTTACCTAATTGATGAATAATTTCTGGGTTGGGTGGGAGGAGACCCAAGCTTACAAAAGTGCGGTTGAGTGTAATTAATTCCAGCAAAGAGCTGTCAAATGGGTTACTTAAAAAAAAAAAACTTTCTAATGAGCTTTGAGTGGTTGTGATGCCTGTGAAGTAACCCAAAGTTTTAGCATAAAAAAATTAAGCCGATTTTTGCTGGACATTCATTTTCTTAGGGCTTAAAAATTACTTTTAAAAAGTGTAGCATACTTCAAAGAGTAAAACAAACGAAACGCGGAGAAAACAACCTCTGTCAATATTGGCCCGCGTGCAACAATGCAAAATGGTTTCGCTGCCAGCAATAATCACAAGAACAACAATTGTCAACACTTCATTTATATTTAATGCCATGCACTTGGCCGCCAACACAGTCGCGTTTCTACGCAACAATTTCGAATGTGAAAAAGTTTTCCAATTTCATTGGCATCAAACTCACCCCACGCCTGGGCCCAAATGCGTCCGGAATTGCAAATTAAGCGCCAGTGTGCGGTGAAATTTGTTTTTTTTTTTGTAATTTGTTGACTCCAAAAATAAAACATTTTGCCATATCAATTCAATTTTCATGGCATGCCACGCGTAATCAATATACCAGATTCATAACTCACATGATCGATATTCAGTGCATGATTTTGCTGCCATGTCTTAACCGAATCACTTTCGATTTCAATAAGGAAAAAAGCACTTTCTATTTCCTTTGCGCCGTGTTAATTAGCAATAATAAACATTTATATAATTACTTGTATAAAATTATGTGTGGCAATAATTCATTTTTCAGTTTCCATCGAACATTTAAAGGTTTATGACCAAGGGAACTGGATTGAGAAATATTTGATAATTTGAACGTAGATGTTAGGACTATGATTTAAAACTCACAAGGGACAAGGGAAATAGGAATAGGAAATCCATTGAAGATAGGAAACTAAGTTTTCTCTTATGCTGAAAGGAAATACTAAGGTCATATTTAGCAAAATCAAGATTGTTGTAAGAAACTTGTTTGTTGGTATAAAGTTCTTTAAATATAAGTTTGAACCTGATATTATTCGATTAGGTTCAAACTTATATCGAATAAATCGAACGAATCGAATGAAAGATTAGGTTCAAACTTATATTTGTTGAGATAGCATGGCATTATTGTGATCATCGAAGAACGAAACGTTTAAAATTGTGACTTCAGAGAGCGAGTTATTAAATGCATTAAATAATGACACAGCGAACAAAAAGATCACAGGGCCATTATTTGTTAAGCCTTTGAAAGCCTATATATATTTCATCGCATCCACTAATAATGTCAGCCTTGGTCGATTTTCTGTCTAAATAAATTTAAAGCTTTTAAATATAATTATAATTGATTTACATTAGAGCTTCCAAAAGATGAACTGTATGATTACACAATGTAAATATCCACAATATATAAATAATTATAATAGTTTTAAACATTTTGCCAGAGCACAAGAAACTGTTAGGAAAATATCAGTAAAATATCATCGAAAATTATGACCCCAAAAATATTCGGTTTCCGACGTATAGCCGCAGGAAAATATGCTACAACCATATTCGTTATTTTTTGAAAAATATCGATACTTCGACATATCGATAAAATTTTCGATATCCCCACTTCACCTCCTTCCTTAAGTGAAAATTTTCTATCCAATATTTTTCAACAGCGTTCGTACTCAAATTATTCGTTCTATTGTTTCTGAGTGCAGATGCGAGCAAAG
Organism: Lordiphosa clarofinis; assembly: GCA_018904275.1. Classification (NCBI taxonomy): domain Eukaryota; kingdom Metazoa; phylum Arthropoda; class Insecta; order Diptera; family Drosophilidae; genus Lordiphosa; species Lordiphosa clarofinis. Next base: position 71,167 of record JAEIGQ010000264.1, read on the forward strand.
CCACGGGTATGTGCTAGCTGTTTGAACCTCATGTCATCCACGCTCACATCGTCTAGTCTAAGATAAAAGAAACTGTTTTAATAACATATTGTCGGATCTGCTTGAAAGTTTAACACGATGTTTTAAAAACCCTAATTAGAGCATTTAAGTCATTTAAGTTATTTTTAAGCGTATCTACATTTAAAAATATTTCCCCAATACTATTCTAAAAACTCGAATTAATTGCATTGAAATTGCATTTTTCCTAGCACTGCCTTCTTCAATGAAAGATTTCTTCATATTTTAATTGGAAGCATACTCATATGCCGAATGAAATGACTTCTTCGAAGAGGCCAAGGATATTTTTTGGCGCAGGCACTGCTGATCAGTAACATGAAAGTTTTGCATACTCTCTTTTTCTTTCATGCCATGTTTACTTTCTTAAAATATTAATTTAAAACCTTTGTGAAAATGGCTGCCACGATTCGGCCAAAACTATTGGACAAAATTTGTTCAAAAAGGTGTCAAACTAAGCAGAATTGTCGTTCTTCTCGTCCGAACCTCCAACTTTTAGAAACGCAAATTTGTTGTATTTTTTTACACCACTTTACGCAAAAACTAAAAAAACTGATTTAAAAAAATTTTTTTAGTTTTTTGTGATATGAGAAAGAAGCAACTAAAATAGACCGCGCAACTTGTACCCCCTTAAGCAAATATATAAAATCGAAATGAATTGTCCGAAAAGTATATAGTACAAATATATGTAACAACGAGCAGAAAGCATCACCGACCCTTTGTAAATAGTAATAGTAAATATATTTTTAGTTTTTTTTTTTTCAACAGAAGATTCGATATAGCCATTTGGGCATTTCCAAACTGGCGTGATGATACGTTTGTACTAAAAATGATTTTCAAATATATTTAAATGTTCGATTCATCAGTTCATCTTTCAGCCGTATATGTGCGAGCGCTCCTTGAGCTGACAAATACACTGGTCAACAGTGAAAAGTTTTCCAAACATAGATTACAACCGAAACAAAAAACGGTTAGGGTTACGGTTACTGTTTTGGTGAATTGTTTTTTATTTCGGTTACGGTTATATGTATTGCCAAGCAACACTTAAAAAAAATGTTATATCCTCTTTCTCCTTAGGGATCCTTGGTTTAAATCTTTGAACCCGAATTCATTTACGTTTTTGTTTCAACAAACAACACATGAAGGCAATAGGCCAAGAAATCAGAAATCACATTACAGAGTGCTACAACAAAAAGAGGCAGCCTAATTCAATGACTTCACTTTGTTTAATTACACCATGTTCAACACCTCACGAGAAACTGAAAATTGAAAGGAGAGGAAGAGGAGGACAACTATATTTCCACCGCAAAATTTAAGTCGCTTTTAAAAAGGTTCCTTGATATAACATTGATGCAGCTAAATAATTTTTGAAATGTTCAATAATAACATATGTGGAGTTCTATATTATGAAAGAGTGCTATCATTGGACTGCTATGTAGTGTTGTGAAAACAGTGGGCTCTATCGAGAGGTTCAACATCGATAATATTCCACTGGTATCGAAAGTTTGCTTTTTATACCCTGTACTCATTAAAAACGAGAGCGTAAGTTAAAGTCGGCTCTAACCGACTTCGATATTTCCGTTACTTATGAAAAAACATGTTTAAAAGTGTTCCTGCGTTCCTTAGGGTGACCATCCGTAAAGTATGCAACATTTTTTTATGGTGGGGGCTTGGTTCACTTTTTTGCTCATACCTTTAGAACCGTTCATCCGATCTTTATTATTTCTTCGGCAAATCGATTCATTTGACTAATTACTAACTATCTCTAGAAGGTACGAATCGTCTATCTTCAAAACTGTAGGAGATATAACGTTTTTTCCAAATTGCGTGGGCGGGAGGGGGCGTGACCAGAAAACTTGATCTGCGTGCAGATAAAAGAAGCATTTGTCCCATACATGTCAAACCTCTATCTCTTACCATCTCTGAGATCTAGGTGTTCATACAGACAGACGGACAGACGGACGGACAGACGGACGGACGGACAGACGGACAGATGGACATGTCTATATCGACTCGGCTGTTGATGCTGATCAAGAATATATATACTTTATATGGTAGGAAAGCATTCCTTCTTCCTGTATTTAAGTAAGTAAAGAGCCACAAGTTTGGCATGTTCGAGTATGTTTCAGATTTGGGAAATTCCAAATTCCCCGTCTTTTAACAGCGAAATACTGTCACTCTCTATGTATAAACGCATTGATCTTACTGACTAAAAGAAGTAGAGCCAGAAATTTTTGCATGTATGTACACCGTACCCAGATTAAGTTTGCTCCAGATTTGGCAAATTCCTCCTCCTCCTCTTCTTCTAACCGCGAAAAACTGTCAGAGCTACAATTTTTAGGTTAGAACCTAGTGACTTAATATATATTCAGTTAGGCCAAACATCTATCTATTCTGTATACCACAATGAGATCCGAGCAAAAACATCGAACAAATGCAAGTGCTCCTGCCCATTTATTTCAATAAATTTAAAAATAAAAGTAATTCTAAACTATAGGAACCACATTACTTGGATCAGGGTATTTTGCTGTCGAGCAACTCGACCGCAACACTCTTACTTATTAATAAATGAATAACAAACTAAGAACTACAAAAACAAATATTTTTATTTCCATATTGTCCAAGGAAATGCAAATAAAGAAATGAAAGAATATCTTATGACAATCAATGTTTTTCTGTCTTTGTTACAATATTAAGTTAGCTCCGATACATCGATAGCGGGTCACAACAATCGATTGTTTGAGAAAATGGAATATTGTTATCGATGTGTTCACAACACTAATGCTATGCCAATAACTCTTTCTTCATATTATACTGACGAGTTTTTATTTTAATAACTTTTTTGACTAGGGTTTTACATAGCAATGGTCCCCTGACCTCTACAGAAATTTACTGGGACAACATCTTACATCTAACAGCTTAGGTCGCCGTAGTGAATTTACAAATTGAAAAAGAAAACTGATAAAATCAATTTTTAAGAACAATGGTTATATCATCTGTTGCTCAAAAATAGCAACTTGACAGCTTATAGCAGATTTAGTCAAGATGAAGAGGAGCTGCTGACCATGAGGTGCATCCAAGAAGCGCTTGGATGTTTGTAAGTGGTACAAAGTGTGACTTTAATTCGTGCAATTCAATTACATCCTTTTATTTTATCCTTTTATTTTTTAAAAGCGGCTTGGCATGTTTAAGGAAAGCATTCGGATGAAGCAATCAACCTTTATAATGCTTGTCGGCAATCTTGAACTGTTGAGAAAAAGAGACACAAATTGCCGCAACTGCAATTTACTGCTGTATCTAAACAATATCTTTAATGTCCACAAAGTGCCATCAATAATAAAAGTAGATAATTTGTCTCAAATGAACTGCGGAAGCAGCCAAACCAATCAAATACTGTTTGTATTTCTTATGAAGAAAAAGAGCGCAAGACAGTGTTATTTATTGTTCGTCTCCTGCAACTGAAAGGAAGCCTTATGCTCCCTTTGCAACTCCAATCGCTCACTCGCCACGCTTACAAACTCCGCTTGGTGGTCAGGCTTGGAGCGTTTTACTGGTGGTCTGCCATTGCTGCCAGAAATACTCTATAATATCATCCGATATGAATTTCGCAGCATATGCAATAAGGTCAAAACATGTACATTGTCATTTGTCTGTTCATCTTATTGAGTTGATCAGCTTAAATCAGGAAAAAAACCTTTTGAGTGAATAAAGCCTCAAATACTTCTGACCTCTCTAATAGCTGCCTTAAAAGAATTTTATTCAATTAAATGGCAAAGTAAACACTAAAGAAATTTTTATAAATCTATTAAAAACATCATTTAATTTCCCTTAAAACTGTGTAAGAGCTATTAAGTGTTTAAAAACGGAAGAAAAATCACCGGTTGCCTTTTTCATCCAAAGGCCGCCTACATCTTTTCCATGAAAAACAGACGCCATCGGCACGCGTTTGAAATAAAACCACATTAAGCATACGACATGAGGTACCCACAGGCACGCGCACACAAAAACAAACAAACACACACACACACTTACGCAGAGCAGCCAAGCCGTGGCCACAACTCTTGCATTGACTGCTCCAACCGAGTCTTCTTGTCGTCTTCTCTTCTCTTCTCTTCTTTCTTTCTTTTGGCCTGGCATTCGCCGCAACGAGCGAAAATTTAAACATTGGCAGTATAAAAATCGTGAACAATAGAAAAACGATTATTAAACGCTTTTGTGCCAGCTCCGAGGCGAGTTGTGTGTTGACCAAATTGTAGACAAACAAACCAACAGAAAGAATGGCCAATTTGCTCCTGGTGATTGTTAGTGTGGCAGCCCTGGTGGCCACCACTCAAGGCGCCTCCATGCCTCAGCTGCAGCGTTTGATTGCCGAGGAGCAGAGCAAGTGTGCCAGTGGGCAAGATTCGATGGCCTGCATCAAAGAGCGTGCCATGCGTTTCGTGGACACGGTAATGAGCAGAGACAGCTACACGGTAGGCAAATGCAATCCCACTTCAATCAATGCTTGTCTAATCCTACTCTTTATGGGCTTAGCTGTCTAACATGGAAGTGAGCTCGAATGGTCAAAAGGTGGTGGCGCCGGAGGGCGAGGCACGTGCCCAAAGTGCCGACGGCTTCTTGGATGCCGTAGAGAACTACATGCAGGGACATGATGTCAGCCTTAATTTGCCCATGGCCGATGCCAAAATCGTTGTATCGGCACGCAATTTGGCCCAAGACGAGCTGAGTCTGAATGTGCAGCTCAACCAGGATGATGAGGCCACCGATGTCGAAGCCAGGGGTAAGAAGGGCAACATCTTCAAGAAGGGTGGGTATAGACGTTTGGCCACTTATCGAATGATTCCATTGATTCGTTTCCAAAGGCAAGAAGCATCGTCTACGTAAGCTGGCCATGCCCATTTTGGTGCTTATCCTGCTCAAGGCCATCACTGTCATTCCGATGGCCATTGGCATACTGAAGATTAAGGCATTCAATGCGCTCGCCCTGGGCTTCTTCTCCTTCATTGTTTCGGTTGGTTTGGCCATTTTCCAATTGTGCAAAAAGGTAAGCTAATGCGCGATATTAAAACGCATCTCCCATTGTCTTTTAGGCATTCGCGGGCTGTGGTAATTAGTGAGAGTTAGTGAGAGCAAAATCCCTTATATGTATGTATATGTATATGTCTGTATGTCTAGAGCAAGCGAGCAGGGTAAGTCGAGACAAGAACCCTCGAGCCAACACAAACAATCTTGCCCTCACTCTCACTCCAACCACAAATTCCCCCAAACAAAATGGCCCTCCTTTACACGTTGTTTTTCCTTCCGCCCCACAGATTGCCCATGATCATCATCACACCGCACACATCACCACCGCCCATGGTCCCTGGGATGGTCGCACATTTGGCGGCAAACCCACGCCCGTACTGGAGCAGCCCCAGCAAATGGCCCATAACTTGGCCTATCAGGCCTATGCCTGAGCACGGAAGCAGTCAGCAGCCACAACATTTGCTGGCAACAAAAGCACAAAATGATTATTTGTTAATTGTTTTAAAGTATTTTGTGACTTTTGCCAGTACCACAACAAGTCCTGGTCCTTGTTACCCTCCTCTTCATCCACTCCTACAGCGCTGCCCTTCGTTTAGACTTTATTAAATTATAATTAACTATTTATTGAATCTAAGAAAATAAGAGAACCAAAATAAAGTAGCCACATAGACAAACCCACTTTAATTAAAGGGAATCCCTGCCTAATTAACTTCGTCCTACCTTCCACAGCAATTTCAGTGGGCCTTAAATATTTATAAGCCGTTACCTGTGCTAATTGGCCACCTTCAATCCCATTTAATATGCTGCTCAAGTGGCCCTGGGCAGACGATTAAATTGATTAACTGCATATAATTTTCAAATTGAAATTTCTTCTTCGTTTCACTTGCGCGAAAGTTGCGACAGTGAAAGTCTTTCACCCACCCAAGTGGTTGGGTCCCCACATCAAACAACATTGATTGGTCTGCGAAGCATAATTCAACACATACTTGCACGTACATCCCTGTAAAGGGAAAATACCAACAACAACAAAAAAAGGAACCTTGCCTTCGTCGGAAAATGCGGTCGACTGCATGACATTCTTATCGAGCAACCAATAAAATTCGCTTGAAAATTCTTTAGCAAAAAGCACGACGAATATGTACCTGCGGTAAAATGGAGAATTTAAGCGAAATACTTTAATTTTCAGAGCAAATCAACGTTTTACAGAAAGTAATAGGACTGAGTCGATTTATAAAAATTTATTGAGGCAATCGTTCCAATTCTTTAAAAACTTTAAAAATAGGCTCCTTTCGTGTCGATGAAGGCACTACGGAAGGCATTCTCGGGAGTAGCCTGGAGAGCCGCTGTGCATGCTGCCCTCTGTCGTCTTAAAATATTTGCCTTTCATCGGCCTTTTCAGGCGAGGAAACAAAAAAAATCCGGAGGGCCACATCTGGGCTGTGGGGCGGCTGCGGAAGCGTTGGGATGCCGCCATTGGCTCACTTCCACTCGACGCAATTTCTGGCTCGGTCTTCATCGGCGACCACTTCCCGGCCCTCCAGAAAGGCCTTTTGCCACCGAAACACACCAATTCTCTGGTGATGAATTATAGAATTATAAGTTTGATTCTTGTGGGTTACTATATATTTAGCGGTACTACGCAGTTTGGTTTTTCAAAAAATCAAATTTTATGCATTTTCTTAAACACACTCATAGAAAATTTTAAGCCAATCGGGCAATTAATTTCGAAGATTCACTCACAGTTTAGCTAAAACTTTCAAGGCGATTTCTAAAAACTTTTTTTTTGAAGTCGGTTACCAAGATTTCTCAAAGATAGCCCCCCGATCGGTTTCAAACCTTAAGTCAACCTTCTTAGATATATTCCTCAAATTTTGAGCAAAGGAATAGAATTTCGGATAATTGAATTTGTTTTTTGTTTAATTTATTACGTGAAAATTTTGTTCTAAAAATCCCTGCCATGTCTTTAAAATCTAAATATAGATTTTTCCCTCGCTCATCACCAGGGTTTGTATATACACTAAAAGAATTTTTTTTTTTTTTTAATTCAGGATAACCATAGCAGAGAAATCGTGGTCAACGCAAAACACTATTGCTATTAAATTAACCAATTAATTTGGTTTTTGCAGAATAAAATACTTTTCTACGCCTAAATTTATAAATATCAGGGGGTGTTCTAGAAATCTCTAGAGATTTTCGTATAAACGATTGCACTTCGAACTAAACTAGAGTACTTTACTTGTGAAGTGTCAAGAATCAGACCGCCTACTAGATTATGTGGAAGGAAACCCGTACGCTTCAAATCTACTTGGCTTTGAGCAGGCGGTTTGAAATCGCTCAACTTTTTGTCATCTAATCTAGTAGCCGGGCATATTTGAGCACTTAACATATAAATTCAAACAGCTTTAATATGAAATGCTAACGTTTATACGAAAACCTCTAGAGATTTCTGGGACACACCCGTATAACTCTTTTTTAGCCTTCAGAGAGGGATAAAGAGAATCTTAGAGAATTTTATAGTTTGGTTTGACAGAAGTTCTCACTTGTTTTTACTTGAGGAGTTTTCTTGCAATTTCTTATTTTATCATCATTAAAATATTAATATAATTTCTTATTTTATCAACAGCATTAATTTTTTCATATCACAGTTCGAGAAAATCCAACTTTTTTTAAAAGCCCGGCATAAGACCAATAAATTATGATAAAAGGCTCCTTTGTAAGCATCACCTCATACCCAGTTTTTCAAATCCACCCTCGGTTCGCGTTTAATGGGTACTTTTGTACTTGCAACACACAACTACAACAATTTTAACTAAGCTTTTACTGGCTTTAGATAAAATTCTCCAAAATTCAGCATATGTGGACAGGGTCATTGGGAACGACATATGAAAAATTCACTTAATTCGCGCAAACGATTAAGGTACCTCCAGAAGGAGTTAAACGTTCATTCTTCAATATCTTTAAAAGCGCACGGTAGATTTTTCTTAAAATCGTTGTGTATGATGGTATAATGGGCTATTGCATTTCCTAAGAGATGGTACTCGACACCAAAAAACCGCGAATTGGAGTACCAATTTTATATTCACCCACAAATCAATTCATATAGGCCATAAACAAGGTCCAAAAATAGACAGATCTGCGTTTTCAGTTTTGTCAACGAAGCCTTGGCTCGCGGTTGTTAGGCATTTTTGTACCAGCAACTGCCTTAGAACAACATTGACCATTTAGGTAAAACCAGCTTTACCAAAATTATGAAATTCAATTTATAAGTAAATTGCTTCATTGCAAGCAGGAAAACAGATCATATCATTTAAATACTTTAGTTCAGCGCATCTTGGTGTACCACGGATGGCCCACCAAAGACAATTTTTATTAAAGATTTACTTTTTCTTGGTGGAAACGACGAATTTTAATCATAAGATTAATTGCATAATTTTTGGGGGAGGCTGTGATACCCAGATAGTATATGTTGTTTAAAGGCAATTGCTGGTACAAAATTTCCTTTAAAACGCGAACCAAAGCTTCCTTGGTGAAACTGAAAACACAGTTCAGTCTATTTGTACGTCGGGTATATAGTTCATATGGAGTGCTCCGTGGGTGAATATAAAATTGGTACTCCAATTCGCGGTTTTTTGGCTGTCGAGTACCATCTCTTAGGGAAATGCAATAGCCCATTATACCATCATACACAACGATTTTAAGAAAAATCTACCGTGCGCTTTTAAAGATATTGAAGAATGAACGTTTAACTCCTTCTGGAGGTACCTTAACCGTTTGCGCGGATTAAGTGAATTTTTCATATGTCGTTCCCAATGACCCTATCCACATATGCTAAATTTTTGAGAATTTTATCTTAAACCAGTAAAAACTTAGTTAAAATTGTTGTAGTTGTGTGTTGCAAGTACAACCGAGGGTGGATTTGAAAAAGTTGGTATGAGGTGATGCTTAAAAAGGTGCCTTTTATCATAATTTATTGGTCTTATGCCGGGCTTTTTTTTAGTGTTGTACTGTGTATTAATTAGAACGTCATTTTGTTCTCTGTTTAGTTTAATTTATTTGAGCTACTCAGGTAATACCCTTAATCGTTTTGGTAATAGTGTATTAGTTATTTTTTCAACAATCATGATTCATGACAAATACGACGGTCGTTTATAATATATTTATAGTTATTAAAGTATATTTTTAAGAACGTGGACTTGTTTTAAGAACCGAAAAACTGAGAACGGAAGTTGAAACGTACGAAATTTATGATACCTTTAGGAACTCCAAAATTTCGGAGTGTAGTCATGGTACACTGCAAGGAGATGCCATTTCTTTAGTGTTGAGTTGTTCGATTCGGTTGTTCGATACCCTATAAAACAGCGATGGCCAGCGAGAGCGAGGCCAAAAAGTGAGAGTGTATTAGTGTGGGGAAAAAAATCTCCTTGAATTTGCTTTGACCTAATCGCTTCGAACTCTGTCAAGCGACTGACACTGTCTTGCTCTCTTGATGTCAGCTTCGGCAAGCGTTCGGGTCATGTATGTGTGAATAGCGAAATGTTGTCGCCCCCGGGATGGAACCGAGTGCCAACGCTGCTATAAAAGCAGAAGACTCAAATGTATATAAACTGGTGTGGGTATAATGGAATAGAACAGGGGGAATAAAGTTGAATATCAGCACGAAGCAATAAGTATTAGAAAAAAATATTACTCTGGATACAGTTGGGAGTATTGTCGTCTCGCTCTAACCACAGTAATTTACTACTGGCACAATAAAGTGTTTTTTTAGGAACTATCGTTTAGCACCATCAAGATTGTACTAAAGAATCGGATTGTTTTGGCGGTACTGGAAACAAAGTTCTTGACGTAAGCGCTGTTTCTTTTGATCTCGACATTTGCGTTACAATTTCAAGAACGAGTCGTACAAGATTTTACTTGAATTAATACTTGAAATTCAAATGATCCTAACTCAAGATTGACGTAAGTACGGAGTCCCCGAAGTAACAAGGAATTTTATACGAAAATTGAGGAAAGAAGAAGAAGTTACGATTTCGCCACTTGAACTTTTTGCAGGAACGGAGCTAAGAATTTGAATGTTACGTTTAACAGTAAATGTTACGCTTAACAGCACATTTGTGAAGACTATGTTTGTTGGCTATGGCCCTTAAAGTGCTTTGAGCAGCTGACGCAGCGTTAAAAATGCACCATTTTAAATCAGTCTGCTTAGTTGCATGCGATTAGATTGAATTCTTTTAGCTAAAGTAATTTAAAAGCAAGTAAGAAAGTTGGTAAAGTCGGACTGTAATATACGCTGTACATGCAGTAGCAGCTGACAACATTCTTTTGGTCATACTAGAGTAGCGTTCATTCGATAATTAACTTTCTTTCGAGAAATAATCTTGATAACTAAAAATGTAGGAATCACTTATTTTTTATACTCTGTACCGAAGGTACATAGAGTATATTAAGTTTGTGCAAAAGTATGTAACAGAGAGAAGGAATCATTTCCGACTCTATAAAGTCTGTCTGTCCGTCCGTCCGTATGAACAAACAGATCTCAGAGATGGTAAGAGATAGAGCTTTGACATGTATGGGACAAATGTTTCTTATAGCTGCAGGCAGATCAAGTTTATTTTCAATTTTGGCCACGCCCCCTCCCGCCCCCGCAATTTTAAAAAAACGTCATATCTTCCACAGTTTTGTAGATAGATGGTTTATACCTTCTAAAAATAGTTAGTAATTGTCAAAATGTATCGATTTGCTGAAGAAATGATAAAGATCGGATGAGCGGTTCTCAAGTTCTAAGCAAAAAAGTGAACCAAGCTTCCCCCGCCACCCCCTCTCCCAGCCATTCACAACCAACACCGCACAATCTTAGAGAGAGAGAGAGCGAGAGAGAGAGAAAGAGAGTGAGATAGAGATAGAGAGAGACACAGCAGCAGCACTGCACTCAGTTCCTACTCCAGGTACAGAGTATGTTATAGTCGGGCTTGACCGACTTTCTCACTTGTTTATTACTAATATTGACTCACAACCTTAAAAAATTTCATGTGCTGATTTAAAAAACTAAAAATAAACCAATAGCACCAAAGCGCTGCTTCTTTCACATCGACAGCCTCAAGCACTTACCCTTCGCTTTGGTAAGTAATTGGTAGAAAATCTACATACAGTTCAATGCGCTTCAATATACTGGTTGTAATACAAAAAGCAATGCCGTCCCTTGCAATAAGCATCCCTTTTTTTCATTTATGTTCAACGTCCACTCTAATTGCCAATAAGGTGTGAAAATTGGCAGAATTTTAGCAATTCTCGAGTGCCGGGCGCATTTAAATTGAATTTGGGCAGATGGACAGGTGGCGCTACTTTCATAATCATCATTTGGCATGCACGAGGACGCCGTTTTGGGCAACGCCAAGACACGAGCTTATGGAAATTTAAAGTTTTTTTTTGTTTTTCGACTTTTTATTTTGGCACGATTCGTGGCAAAGTGTGAGGCTTGTGGAATATTTATACATGAAGGGGCTCTCGAATTTCTTTTATAGAGTGATAAGAGATAAAAGTTTAAAAACGTGTGACAACAATGACAACAACGGCGACACCTGATGCATTATTTACAACGACAATTAGGTAATCTATGTTGATGCGAGATTTGGCACCTGCACGAAAAGATGGTGGATTAAATAATTCCTAAATAATTCACATATTCTCTTCTTTGGTTTTCCAATAGGTTCCCAAAGTCTGTTTATGGCCATGCATACAGTAATAGTTGTTAAGAAAAGTCTGACTGTAATGCATAAGGAAACCCTTAGTGAGGAAAGAAGTCTTAACAAGATCCATTTTTTTGTTTACAATGCAATTATACGCTAGTTCTTTCAAGTATTACATGCTGCCACATAATTCTGCAAAGCTTCATCCCCCCTCTACATATATAAATTCTCCCCTCTATATTTTACTCGTAGAGTAAAAAGGGTATACTAAAGTAAAGCAAATGTATGAAACAGGCAGAAGGAATCATTTACGGCCATATAAAGTATATATCAGGGATGCAAACCGGTTCTGAACCGAACCGGTTTTGAACCGAACCGAACCGCTTTTTTCGCTCGTGAACCGAACCGGTGTATTCTCAAAATTGCTGAACCGAACCAAAAACCGAAAAATAAAACGGGTTTGGTTCAGTTCACTTCAGCTAGGTATTGAGATACTGGCGGATATTGAGCAAAATCAGAAATTAGCTTTAAAATATTGCGAAAATACTCGGAAAAGCAGAGTTGTTGAAAAAAAGCTAAGAACATCAACCTAATTAAATTTGCTAAGGACCCAAAATTGTAATAAGCCAAGTCTTGATTGTATTATCCGTGGAGGGTCAACTTACTTAAAATTTAAACGTTACCTTTTTATCTTCAATTGAGATTGGCTTGAAATAGAAAATGAGTATTTCTATGGCTGGCAGGCCTGCAAAATTCATGTTGAAAAATGGGAGGACGACATAGCTCAGTAATTGTCAACTCTTTGCAAATAAGAGCTCCACCTGTTTAGATTCCAGGAATCAAACTTGCTATCAGAAGAAGGAAAAAAGGTAGCTAAATCTCATTTAATGTTAATAAACAACAAAATTCACAACGTTAATAAAAACATAACGGATAATTTCTTTGCACTTGATAAGTAAAGACGAGTTGGAAACGCTTGCCAAACAACTAAAAAAGAGTGTATGTCATGGGACGCACGGTACGAGCGAAGCTCTTTACGATGAATCCGATTTAAGTAATGGAAAAAGACACATGTGGATTCTGTATAAATAAATGTTAAATTATCAAATATTAGGTCACTCTCAAATCACTGTAAAGTCACTGTTTAGTCACTGTTAAGTCGCTTTAAGGAACTGTAAAGTTACTGTTAAGTCACTGTTAAGTCACTGATAAGTCACTGTTAAGTCACTGTTGAGTCACTGTTAAGTCACTGTTAATTCACTGTTATGTCACTGTTAAGTCCCTGTTAAGTCACTGTTAAGGCACTGTCAAACAAAAAACAATAGTTTTCAGCACAGAATTCACAACTTGACCTCTTTGCACCCCCACTCCCCGCATACTCACCATAACCCCACCCGACCAACTCCAGATCCCCACACGATCCCCAGTAGAGCCCCTCCATATCCCAAGTAGAGCTCACCAGATTCCCACCAACTCCCTACCAGATCCCCACTTGATCCCCTAGATCCCTATCAGATCCCCACCAAATCTTCACCTGATCCCCACCAAATACCCATCACCTCGGAGGTGACACCTCCCCCCACTTGCACCTCACACTATCCCACTCCACACACAACCCACCGCTACCACGCGGTAATGGTAAAAGCAGCTGATTTTGTAAATACAAAATACAAAACACAAAATCAAAACAACAAAAAACCAAAAGAATCTGTCGCAAAGACAAAACTTTTCAAGATTCACTCCCCCAGTGTGACGTCCGTAAAAAGCTTCGCTCTAATAATATGGGTTCAATTCCATGAAAAAGAAAAATATCGATTGTTAGCGTTTACCTAAAGATTATTAAATGTTGTAGTATTTATCAGAAAAATCAACTTAAGCATATCTTGAATAGTGTTAGCAGTTTCACCCACACAAGTGTTAGTAGAATGAACAATTTCCACATTGGAGTTTGACCAAAGATGTTTTCGATTCGATTTCAAAGCGAAATGAGAACGTTGATAAGGAAATTGCCGTTGAAATTTTGTACAAACCCGATTAACTGAAAACCTAAGTCTTTGTTAATGAATAATCCGAATACTTGTTCTTTAGTTATTTAAATGAAAAAAGAGCAAGCCGAACCGTAACCGCGGTTCAGTAAGCCCAAAAAACCATGCAATGAACCGAACCGGCGGTTCAAAAACTGTGTGAACCACTGAACCGAACCAGTCCTTATTTCTAAGTGGTTTGCATCCCTGGTATTCTTGATCAGCATCAACAGCCAAGTCGATACATGGGTTTCTTATTTTTGCACTCCCAACAAAAGTCTTAGCGAGTATTGAATAAATTTTCTACTTCAAACACAGTTTATATTGGGGATCGTCTTTAAGCTGCCAAATTCTTGAAGTCGAAAGTATTATTTGTAGACTTTTAACTGACCCACTTTAAATATGTGTCAAATTAAATCGTGTCACAAACAAAAGCGAAAATCCATTTCGTAATCTAAAAACCAAACAAATTAATGATAATTCAAATCAAACAGTTCCGCATGCGGAAAAAAATCAAAAATCCTCCAATACCAAAGCGTAGACGAGTTCCGTACTGATTTCTTGTATCGAAATTTGACACAATACGTTGAAAAATGTACGTGCCCTGGCCAGGGCTTGTATTGGAGCTCTTCGATCTGGCTTTCTTGTGGTCGCGTAAGAGTTGAGGGTCTGCATACTAATCGGGGAAGCAAAAGTTATTTTCATCGAACCATCAATACGCGGACGGGGGGTGTTGTGGGCGGATATGGAAAGCGAGAAAGCAATGCCAACCCAGATACGAAATTAAAGAAGAGGCCACAGTTAGGTGAAAAACTTTGGACACTTGACTAAGGCTCGGCCCGTGGCTTTCGTCACTGTCCAAAAAATTGTGCGCTCCAAAACCTGCATGGTTTTCGGGCCCTCTCAGTGCCCGGGGAGCGGCAGTATAAAATCGTTGATACTCGCACAATTGTCCAACATTGTCGTCGCATCGACTCCGCAGTGAACACTAGGCGCGCTCTCTGGGTAGTGAATGCATTGACATCAAGTGTGGAAAAAGTTAGAAATCATGGCCTACCGTTTCACATCCTTTATCGCGCTCGGCTGTGTGCTGCTGCTGGCGGCGTCGTCTGTGCAGGGTGCAGCCATTGACAATGCGGTCACACCGCGCATCAGCAGCTCCGACGAGCTGATCTCGACCATTGTGGATAAGTGCTTCCATGCCAATGCCATGCATTGCCTGAAGGAGAAGGTGCTGACATACTTGGACACAGTGGCCAATGTGGAGGAGGTTAGTGGGCGCGCCTTCGATGATGATGTCATTGACAAGGTGATTGTGGATCGTGTGGCTCGCATTCTGCACACAAACGAGCTGCGTCTGCAGCTGCCAGAGACCTTCTTTGCCAGCTCTGTGATGACTTATCGTGCTGATCGCGGTTTTGATCTGGAGCTGCCCAGGGAAGAAGGTTCGTAGACCTCACATAGGCCAGTTCAAGCTTTCAGATACATGATTTCTCATTCTCAGGTCGCGCTGAGAAGAAGAACAAGGACAAGCTGCTGTTTCCCCTGCTGCTGCTCATGAAGTTCAAGCTTAAGGTGATCATGCCCATTCTCCTGGCTCTGATTGGCCTTAAGGCTACCAAGGCTTTGATCTTGTCCAAAATAGCCATCAAACTGGTGCTTGGTTTCCTGATCTACAATCTTATCCAAAAGTTGGGTGGCATGAAAATGAACATGGTGCCCATGCCAGCTCCCGTGCCCGCCACTGAATATGGTGTACCCAGCACCACGGCCTCGTCGTATGATCCCAGCAGCTGGGAGCCCATGAGCGGTGGTCCCTATGCGCGTTGGGACTCACAGAATTTGGCCTATAGCTCTTACCATCCCAGCAGCTCTTCGTCTTACTCCTCTGGCTCCTCGTCGGGCTCATCCACGGGGTCGACGTCTAGCTACAGCTCCTCGTCTTAGATTAAGCGTCTTGACACTGCCGTTGTTTTATGTAAATACCAAGGAGACCAAATGGAACGAATCATGCCTAGGCCATACTTTTAGTTGTTAAGCGCACGAAAGTTTTTAGCCATTCTTTCAATGCTTCCACTTTCCCCCTTCTCCTAGCCTATCACTCTTTGCCCTTTCCTTTACACTTTCCTTCTATCATTGCCGCTTACGTTATTTTTCACATCTGCACAAAATCGACCAAAAATCAAACTACTTAAATGCAATAATATTTATTTAATTTATTAAAAAAATGCAAATATTTTTACAAAAATTTAATAGGAAACTAGTTTTATTGGGAGAGAAATCAAACTGGGGTTAAAATGAGTAAGATATATATTAACCGATTGTGAACCCACTTGAAACTAAACGCATAAGTTGTGCTCATGATCCAAACTGATGTCCTTTGGAATGTGTTAAAATTAAAATGGAGAGTGAAAGTGTGTGTACCTAGAGTTAAATATATCGATCTCAAATCTGAAACTTACAATTATGTTCGGAAAATATTTATAAACACTCAAAATTTCATAAGGATCGGACAATGAATAGTCGAGTAACAAAACGTTGCATACTTTTCGGATTTCCCTCCTCGGAAAGTCGGGCAAGGACTACTTTAACTTATGTTCTCGTTTGTGTAATGCAGTATGCTAAAGGGTCAAGGGAATGGCCATCACGTCGAGATTTTTACTTATTTAAGAAATTTAAAATTGCACAAAATGCGCCACTTACGCAACTAACTTAACTTTACCCATTATATTAAAAACTCGACTATAATGGTAATTTCAGTTTACAACTCAAGTCTTTTTGCATATTAAATATAATAACAGACCGACTTTTAAGTAGATCACTTAAAATAGGTCGAATTAATATTGGAAATATACGTGAGAAATTATTTGGCATGCTTTGTATAAAAAATAATGTTCACCATACTAAAAATTCCCGTCATTAACATTAAAGTAGTCAAAACTAAATCTTCTGCATTTTAGAAACCTCAGAACGTTAAAATAACTTTAAAAGAGTGGCAACGAGATCTCTTAAAAAGAATCGATGTTATCTAGTTCTTACTTCACTTTCACTTTGGGTGGAAACCGGGAACATTAAACTCACGATGGGTACAAATAAGATCGGGTTTTCTTATTTGCAGCACTATCTCTACAAAAAATCGGACAATGTTGCAACCACCTTAATTTTAAAGCCTCATAATTAGGCTGTCTTTTCCAGTATGAGTCGATTCGCTGAAGTATAAAGAACATATAGGGTATTCACTTTGTTAGGTACTTGGGGAAAAGTGTAAGCATTATCAACAACAATTCCTCTGAACAAATTGTGCACAGCTTGCTTGACCCTGACCTAGACTACGAAAAATCAGGCACCATATGGTGTGTCCATATATTCTTTAGACTATTTGTTATAATTTAGTGCTAAAAGTGGTATAAAATCTAAAAATAAAACGTTTTTTACAATTAATATGAACCATTTATTTTTTAAAAGAATGCGTCAATTTTAACATATAATTTGAGACTCATCGATGAATATTTTGCTACTCAACCTCAAATCAGAAATATCTAGCCAGAGTTTCACTGGGCCTAACGTTGGCGTTTATAGTGGAGACAAAGTGACTTTCTGCGTCTTAAGTCGACGCACACCACCTCATTGCGACCACAATTTAAGGAAATAACTTTAAAAAGCAAGCACAGCGACTCTGCGACGCAGTGCTGTCAGAATGTTGATGTAGCCCATTCGTTAATGTATGCTGAACAAGAAAATAACCAACGATGTTGTGGTACCTTGGGCTTTCTTAATAAATTTAAGCCATATTCCATATTACTTCTCAGATAGATCAACATTGGCTTAAAAAGTTTTTTAGTCAAATCAAGTTTGGATGTTTGTTCGCCATTATTTGGTTTGGGCCCGTTATAAAAAAGTATATGTCCTCAACGGCAAGAATATATGCAATAGACTGGCCCTTATATTAACTTTTTTTTTTTTGATTTCAAAATACCGGGCGGAAAAGGGTACGTTTTGGTCCCAATAGATATGAAAAAAAGTTTGAAAAAAAATTTTTTTGTAATTTTGCTCTTTAAATCCTTTAAGGGGATTACCATAGCAACATTTTACATATTTTTGTTGGATATTTCGAGCGTAAACTTGGTCAGAATCATATCAAATCGGCCAATTTATAAAAAAAAAAAAATTTTCTGAGATTAATTTCGGATTTAATCTCTTAAATTTTCAAATTTTCTCAAAGTGTTAGTTGTCTTTAAATACTTTTTGGGGAATATCATAGCAACATTTTAAATATTTTTGTTGGATTTTTCGAGAGAAAACTTGGTCAAAATCATATCAGAACTCCAATTTTTCTCATTTTTTGGGGTTTTTTTTGTTAATGATAAATTAATTTATGCGAGACAATTTTTGCTCTTGCCTGGGCGGAAGAAGTTTCGTTTTAATCCCAATAGATAAAATAAAAAGTTTGGCAGCGATCGGACTTCAGTTGGTGGAAGCGCACTCGCCCTCAAAATCGAATATTTGAAATATATGCGCAATATTTGGGGTGAGTTTTGGGCTTAATATCTAAAATTTTTAAAAGAAAGTGTTTATGTGTTATTTCTCTTTATATTCTTTTAGAAGAATATCATAGCAACATATTAAATGTAAATGTCGGATATTTAGAGCATATCTCGTATATATTATTTTATCTTAAAAAAAAAAACATAGGAAAAATTATAAAAAAATGTAAAATATGTGCTTTTAAATATGATTCTTACCAAATTTATTCTCAATATATCTAACATTAATATTCAAAATGTTGCTATGATATTTCGCTTAAATTATATAAAAAGAAATAACACTTAAAAAAAATTTTTAAAATTTTACAGATTAAATCCAAAATTAATCTCAGAAAATTTTTTTTTTTTGAAAAATTGACCGATTTTATATGACTCTGACCAAGTTTACGCTCGAAATATCCAACAAAAATATGTAAAATGTTGCTATGGTATTCCCCTTAAAGGATTTAAAGAGCCAAATCACAAAAAATTTTCTTTCAAATTTTGCAGATTTAATCCGTATCTCATCCCATATATTGGTAGCATATTTAAAATTTTTTGGTTTTTAGGGCGAGAGCGCGTCCACTAAATATAGTCCGATCGCAGCCAAACTTTTAATTATATCTTTTGGGACCAAAACGATAGTTTTGCCGCCCGGGCAAAAGCAAAAATCAAAATCTCATATGTATTAAAAATTCTTCGAAAAAAATACCAAAAAAAAATTTGAAAAATTGACCCTTTTGATATGATTATGGCCAGGCTGACTCTCAAAATAAGACACATTTATATTTAAAATGTTGCTATGATATTCCTCTAAAAGGATGTAAAAAGAATTAACACATAAAAATTTTTTTGGAATTTTTAGAAATTAAATTCGAATCTCATCCCCCTCATTTCCCATACATTTCAAATTTTCGATTTTGAGGGCGAACGCGCGTCTACTAAATGAAGTCCGATCGCTGCCAAACTTTTTTTCATATCTATTGGGACCAAAACGAACCCTTTTCCGCCCGGTATTTTGAAATCTATTTTTAAGGGCCAGTCTAATATGCAATCGACATCGTCCATAAAATCATCCAAAAATTCGTCCAATTCTGAATCTATTTAGTCAGGTGGACATACCATACATTTGCCAACATTAAACCGTGCAGCTTATTAAGGTAGTAAACGAACCATTCCATTCACTTCCAGAAAAATATCTTCAGTAGTGTGACTTATGATGAAAAGTGGGTTAGCCGAGCATTGAAGCAAAAACGGTCAGAATACGAGCGAACGGCAACGTAAAAACGCTCGGCCAACGACAGCCTGTCAAAACATACCTTGAAACACCGAAATGGGAGATCCTATCCCAGACGCCGTATAGCTAAGACATTGCTCTTTTGACTACTGTTTGACAATTAGCACTTCCTTAATTCCGAAAACGCCAAAAATTGAATCGCATCAAAAGACGCATCGTTTTTCGAAATGGTATCCGAAAATTCCGAGAAATATCCTAAAAAAAATGCTATATATATTTTTATGTACGACGGTTGAGTTCAATTTTGCTAATTTTCTATAAAGTTTCAGAAAAAGTCGTTTAGTAACTTTTCCAAAAATATTGGTTACCTTCTCTATATTCTTAAGAAAATTAATTTCAGAAAATCTTTTCTGTTCTGTTGCCTTAGGAATTGAAATACTCTACTTTTCTTTTTTTTACAACTTTGTTATTGTTTTACGGCAATTTTACAAATAAGGCGATTTTCTATAAAAAAAAATATAGAGGCAAGCTAACTTCGGCTCGACCGAAGTTTATATACCCTTGGAGCTTGAAATATGCCTGACAGCTATACTATATAGTGGTCCAATTTCGACAAATCTTGTCAAAGTTATGTCAAATCATTAAAAACTTATAAATACGAGCGTTGGGAGCGATAGCATTGAAAACAAAAAAGGTTTTCCCACTAAAACAAGTTTTTCAACCGATCGTTTCTATGGCAGCTATAGCTATAGTCATCCGTATTTGTACCAAAAGACTTAGTGCAAAGTTTGGTTAAGATAGCTTTAAAACTGACGGAGGAGATAGCATAGAAACAGACGGACGGACGGACATGGCTATATCAACTCATCTCGTCATGGTGATCAAGAATATATATACTTTATGTGTTCGGAGATGCTTTCTTCTGTGCGTTACAAACATCCGGACAATTTCAATATACCCTCTTCAAGGGAATAAAAAAGGGATCTCCAATCAACCAAAAGTCTCTTTCTTGTGACAGGAATAAATGCATTTACTCTAACAGCAAGAAACAATGTGGCACAACATTATATACGTGTTAAAGACTCAATTCAATTAATGAATCATTTAATGTAAATTAATGTGCTCTATTTGCATGCTCTTAACTTATCGGTAATTTCCGTAATAGTTGGTGAACTAAATGAGGTACTAAGTGATTTTTGCATACAACTTTTAAGCAATTTGCCCGTCACGCGATTTTCTCAAGCGAAATTGCGTTGACGCACGGCAAACACAATCAGTTAATCTAACACACATCTGGTTTAACAAAAGCGCAGCAATTCAAAAGGAAGTACTTAAGCTACTGCAAGGCCCAAGATTGCATCAGTAAGGGCACAATGTGGAATAACCAATGTAAGCTCTTTGGCTTGCTACTAACTCTCTGCCTGATCAGCGAGAAAGCCAGTTGGGAATCAGAGCCAGTTGTCAGCAAACACTTAAGACAGTTGGATGTAGTGCCAGATGTGTTAGACTTTGGACCGCAGGAATTTCTTAATGTAAGTTAAAGATGCGTACGAATGAAATTCACTTTCTAAACTCACGCCGGCACAGGTCACCTATGCAGGTTACCTTCGAGTCGATAGCGGTGCAGCCTTAGAACCCATGCAGGTACGCGATGAACCCACTGTTAAATGGCCCGCTGCTTTTGAGAATTACTATACACTGCTAATGATCGATCCAGATGTACCTTCTGCCGTCCATCCCTGCCAAAAGGAGTACCTTCACTGGCTGATAGTCAACATACCCAGTAATCACTTAACGCTGGGTGATGTGCGTGCCGGTTATGTGGGCGCCACGCCTGCTGAGGGCAGTGGCATACATCGATTTATATTCCTTTTGTACAAACAGTGGGAGTACTTAACATTTGATTTTCCCAAGGTGCCCAAACACAGTGCCAAGGGACGCCACAAATTCAACACAAGAAATTTTGCCAAACTTTATAAGCTGGGTCTTCCGGTAGCAGGAAATTTATTCACTGCAAGTTGGACCAGCGATGTTCCAGCACTGAACAAGGCCATAGGTCGTCTACGAAAATGACACAGATGCAATATTTTTCAAAAGTCGTTGGGAAAATGTTCCACCGAAGATAAGGTATTGGCCTTGATTAACAGAATTGAAACAATTTGCATCCGAGATGTGACAATAAGAAGGAAATTAATAATAACACTATCTTCACAACTAAATGCCTTAATGTAATTTTACTTTTCACTTTCAATTAATACTTAAAAAGAAACCTATGTGGTATTTATTTTTAAACATTAACATAACATAACCCGCAAATTGTCACAAAATATAGTAAATACGAGCACTCTGTTTCGGACTCGGAGTTTCCGGCATTTTTGGGAAGACCGAACCGAATCTGATCCGGAGCAAAACAAATTTTTCTGTCCTTAACCTTAACCAAACCGGAGTAAAGATAATACAAAAAAAGGGTTCGGTTCAAAAATATTTATCTTCTAAATTTTTTCTAGTATTTAAAAATTTCCAATACACTTTAATAGAACAAAAATAGCTGGAAAATAAAAGTATTGCTAAATAGTAAAATCGTTAAAAGAAACTAATAAATAAAAGCATCAATGATTCTGTAACATCTTTATCTCTTGAATAAACTCATGACTGACCATGATATTTAATTAGGGCAGCAAGCCGAAATAAACAAACATGCTTGATATATTCCGCAATGCTGAGCTTACAACTGAATTTTAAAGGTCAAACCAGGCATGTTGTACACACTAGCATGCGCGGAGCGGTGTTATTTATCGAGGTCAGCCTTAAGTTCTGCAGTCAGTTCATCATTCAGCCACGCCCTTAATGATTGAAATTTGAAATTAATTTCCAATTTAAGCCCCGTACTGGGAACGACAGAAAATTCCTTTTGAAACAGTATTTCATATGCTCATGTGCTGTTAGAAAGTGTTTCTAGCTATGTGAAATATTGTGACAAATGGAATTTTCTGTCGCCCTCCGTACGAGGCTTTAATGTTGTCCGAATTAGGATAAAACAAAATTATTCTTAAGCCCCGGTTCCAACCTGAACCTTGGTTTAGCGACCTTCTAACCCCGCTTTATACCACTTCCGATTTTTAGAAGGTTTGTAGCCCTGGTTTTAAACGTTTTTTTTTAAATTTTATTTGCGACCGTAACTTGCAAGTTGTTCACGCTGTCAAGCCCAAAAAACTTTATGCTCTCTCTTTTGAATCTATTTTTTGACAAGACAGTTAGTGAAAATCAAAAACATGGATGCATTTTAAGGACATATACCCGTATAAAATATATACCATATATAGTACCATAAATTCTGGATCAATTTAAAGTCGGTTTCAAAGTTTGGGATGCCAACTAATTTAACTAGCTCAAAATGGAATGTTTAGATTTCGAATATCTATATTTAAAACAAAGTCGTGTGGGCTACACCACTTTTATATCAAGAACAGCTAGACAAATTTTCCAACAAAAAAGGAGTGAGTGTCGCTAGCACTTAGCTTGAGAGCTTATGTTCAAATCAAAGGGCTCTCTCAATGGTATATTAATGAGCAAGGGCACTCTTTCGAAAGAAGAAAATTAACGGCGAGTAAAAATACCAGAAACAAAATCACTTGCTCCAGAGTTTCAGGAAGTTTATTCTGCTAAGATACCACCAAGTTGAAATCCAGGATCCCGATCATTTCCCTCCCAGATCCCACCCAGATCTCTCCCGGATACT
Source organism: Lordiphosa clarofinis (assembly GCA_018904275.1). Taxonomy (NCBI): domain Eukaryota; kingdom Metazoa; phylum Arthropoda; class Insecta; order Diptera; family Drosophilidae; genus Lordiphosa; species Lordiphosa clarofinis. The sequence goes on from JAEIGQ010000264.1 coordinate 94,452, forward strand.
ACCCAAATACCACACAAATCCCAGTTAGATCCCACCGAGATCCTACTCAGATCCATCCTAAAACCCATCTAGATCACACAAAAGTCTTACCCAGATCCAACCAAGATCCCATCCAGATTCCATTCAGAACCCACCCAGATCCCTCCCCGATCCCACCAAGATCCCACCCTGGTCCCACCCAGATCCTACCCAGATTCCACCCAGAACCCGTAATGATCCCACCTAGATCCCGCCCAGATCCCATCCAGAACCCAACTAGATCCCGCCCAGACCCCGCCCAGATTTCTTCCAGATTCCACCCATATCCATTCCAGATCCCATCCAGATCCCTTCACGATCCCGCCCAGATTCCGCCCGGATCCCACCCAGATCCCACCCTGGTCCCACCCAGATCCTACCCAGATTCTTTCCAGACTCCACCCAGATCATTTCCAGAACCCACCGAGATCCCACCCTGATCCCAGCTAGATCCCAGTCAAATCCTCCTTAGATCCCACCCAGATCTCACCCCGTAAGACTCCACCCAAACCCCTCTCAAATACCACCATATCCCACTAAGATCCCACCAAGAGCGCACCCAGATCTTCCCCAGAACCCACCCAGTTGCCCCTCTTCAGCATCTTTCTCTACCTCTTCGGCTTCCCCTCCGACCATTCTCTTGTGTTTGTGTGTCTGTTTGTCGGGAAACTCCGCAAAACAACAACACAAAATATGAACGACATTAGCGTCACGTGACGATGAAATCAAATTTTACTCCTGCTAAAATCGTCCGTACCGAAATTAAAGATGTTTCACATCAAAAAGAACCTCTCACCTTGGAATAGAAATCAGCAATGGCAGTTTGTCAGAAGAAGAAAAACATGATACAACTAAAACGGTTTGATGCTGGTCTCAGTGCCCTGTCTTTTCAGTACTTAGTAGCACTCACTCTCCCTCTCGCGTTTACAGCAAAAGTTTTGGGAGTACGCTTTATATTGTTCTCTCGTTGTTGTTGTGTAGTTTTCTCTGTTTTGATTTTTTGGCTGAGCCATAGGCAAAGAACTGTAAATGAAATGTTGGGTGTGGGTGTGTGATCTTAAACTCTTCTCTGCATCTCTCTCCGCCCCCCATCACCAATCCTCCCCCTGCCATCCCTCTACCAACCGTCTTGTGTGTGCGTGCCGAGCCACTGCACAAAGCAAACACAGCAACAATGGTTGGCGTCAGTGTCACGTGACGCTCAAATCAAATTTTACTCCTAAAATCGTCCGTACCGAAATTAAAGATGTTTCACATCAAAAATGTAGTCGCTCTTGAATTTTCAAGAATTTCACTCTTGGGATCGAGATAAATTCATTCTCAATGTGGTTCTATAGACAAGGGGAGTGAGCAAACGCAAACTTTGAGAGAATAACGGCTATAGCACCGCCCATCCCTCTAGATAGTTTCGACCTTTCAGTCTGAAACCTTTCATACTCGAACAAGACGTGCCTGGAGTCCTCCACAGGACCTTCTTCGCAGCATTTGCACTCCTCGCTTTTATCACGGTCGACTCTTTTCAGTTAGCACCGAAAACTTGCAAGTCCACTTAAGAGCAGAGTTAGGTGAAAGTTCATCTCACCATGTTTTACACCATGGCCATAACTTCGGAATAAGGCTTTGGGTCCAAAGAACCCAAGTGGATTGGTCTCAACGATGTTGCCAATTCTCGCCGCTACGCAGCCACACTTCCCGCTGTTGTATACCACTGTTATTTCGACTTGCCCCACTGAACCGTGAAGCCCAGTACTTCTCATTCGCTTTGGTGGCCAGCTCACTAAGTGGGCCGACACCGTGCACAGAACAGTTCCAGGCTTTGGCTATATCAATTCGGCTGTGTACCTTTGCTAAGACTCAGTGAAAGAAAAAAAAATTTTAAGAGTCCAAACTATTTCCAGTTACAATTAACTTAACTATTCGCAGATCAAAAATAAAACAAACAAAGCAACTGTAATGAAATTTCGAAAAGATCTTTTGTAAATACTACAAAATTTCCGTTCGAATTCCTGAGTTTAATTTAAAAATACTTTCATATCACAATCCACAATGACGGATGGCGAGTGCGCCGAATGTTTTACGAAACACCAAATCCTACCCGACATATTACAAGTGGCTCCAGCGTCCTTGCTAAAGGTAAATCAGTGCTAAGCTCTCATTTGGGATTGTGTGCGTTAAGCAACGAAATCCACGTCTTTCCAGATCACCTATGCCGGTGGATTGGAGGTCAACAAGGGCAATGAGCTGACACCTACTCAAACGAAAGCCCAGCCAAAAGTTGAATGGGAAGCTGCTCCTGATTCTCTATACACCCTGCTGCTAACCGATCCAGATGCCCCGAGTCGAAAGCAGCCAAAGTTTCGTGAATGGCATCATTGGTTAGTGGTCAACATTCCGGGCAATCAAATTGAAAAAGGTGATGTTCTGACGGCCTACGTGGGTTCCGGTCCACCTCAAGGCAGTGGCTTGCATCGCTATGTGTTTCTTTTATTCAAGCAGCCTCAAAAGCTTTCGTGTAAAGAGCCACGCATACCCAAGACCAGCGGCGAGGGGCGGCCCAAGTTTAGCACCGCCAGTTTTGCGAGCAAATACAAACTGGGTACTCCCGTGGCGGGTAACTTCTATCAGGCGCAGTATGATGACTATGTGCCCAAATTGTATAAGCAACTATCGGGCCAGAAGTGAAATCTGTTGAGTTTAATTAATAATTAACAATTGCAAAATAATTAAAGTTTCCTTTGAAGCGTGGCGAAAGCAAAACTTAAGGTTCGTAATTCTAAAGCTGGTAAGGGAAAAAAATAATTAAAAACGCAACGAGCAAGTGATTCGACTACAAAATGCCCTGTGACCTGGGTATGCGTTTATTAGCCAACACCGTCTTAGGCTGATAAAAGTAGCCTTGTCGGGTTCATCGAATATCATATACAAATTTTACTAAATCTAGCCGAAAAGTAATTTTTCCAGATTCCAAAGATTCAGCTTTAGAAAAACAAAAATGAGTTTATTTCTAACCTCGAATCACCAGAAGCTCCACTAATTCGTAACCTTGATTAATGAAAATACTCTTTATATGGAACTGCAAAAAAACGAGAGCATACGTTAAAGTTGGCCCTGCCCGACTTCAATATACCTGTTACTAATGGGTAGAAATGTTTATTACTATTTCTGTGTTCCAGAAGGAAGACAGCCGAAAAGTATGCAACATTTTTTGCCTATTTCCTAGCCGATTTTAATGAAATTTATGGAAATAATAGAAATTGCGATTATAAATTTAAGTTTTAAATTTGAGATCGATATCTAAGTTTGATCTTTACAAAAAATTTGTCGGATGAATAAAGAGCGCTGATAACTAAATATGTTTAACGGACAAAAACTGACGTTTTATCCAAATTGAGGGGGCGTAAAAAAAAAGTAAATAAACGTTATATGTCAGCAAGTATAAGTATTCTTACTCGTTCTATAGTATTCATTCTTTTCTTTACCAAAAGAAAGCTTCTCGAATATCGGTACAAAAAAAAAATAAAATACTTAGCTTCTTGGATGTCGGTTTTGCTTCTGAGTTCTAGACGTTTTTTTCACATTTTCTATTTAATAAATTTTAATCCTGGGTAGCTTTAAATAAAGATTTTCCAATTAACCTCTGATTAACTCATCGCAGCACTTTCGAAGGCTACACGGAGCCTAAAATACACCAAATGTTGTCCATCTTACTCAGAATCAAGGATCAAGAATTGAAAGGAAGAGTGCTTTAAGGATACCTTATAAGAAATTCTTCGAGGGACACTTTTCTATACTATAAAATAATAATAACAATCTTCAATTCTATTAATTATTTAAAGTAAAATCGGAAACATTATTGTTTACGAAACCAAAAATTGTTGGAGCTCTGCTCAGATATTTTCTAACCATACTCTCTCTGTACAAAAGATAGTGGGTGTAATGGGACGCCCGGTACGAGCGATGCTTTTAGCGACGATAAAAAGATACTTTTTGGATTCGTTTGGATAAACTCAGTCTTAAAATAGCAAAAAATAAAAAACATTTTTTAGACTACGATTTCTCATATATAAGAAACTACCAGGTACCCGGCGTCTATCATCTATCAAATCTTCACCACCCGATTTTCAAAATTCACCATCCGTCTGCTTACCCGTTTTCATAAATAAAATTTGGAAAATTTTGCAATTTTTTGGTCCGCTTTATCAACACGTTTTGTTAACTCATATAATATAAGAATTTTTGCTAAATTTCTAATAATTTTAAACCGATTGACAGACACCTATGAAATCATTGACAATCTGAACTCATTATGCAATTTTGTAAATTTTGATATAATTTTATTCGTTTTACACAACATATTTTCCCCCTTTACTACATAATAATCTTAAGCCCTTTGAAAATTTTTGAGTTTTTGCGATTTGCTTGATCGTTTGATCTTTAACTTCTATTTAGCGTAGGACCGTTTTTTTGAACTATGTTTACCCGTCTATCGAAACTGTATAATAATTTAAGGTCTTATAAATTTGAAAATTTCATATTTATATAATACTAATATGATTTCCTTGACCATTTGATTAACTTATACTATATAACCGCCGGCTTACCCGTCTTTATGATAATCTAAACCCAAATGAGACTTCGCAAGTTCATCTGTAAATTTTGGATTGTTCAATTTACACCTCTTAATTACCAATGTCTGCGCATTCGTAAACAATTAAATGACAATTTGGCAAATTTCGCGGTTTTTGGTTTACCTTATAAGCTTTAAACCTTATCTTATACGTATCGGCCTTTGAATGTTTTATTTAATAACTCCTGCACCTTCATCTAAGCATTAAGCGCTTTAATAAATAGTCTTATATACGCATATGAAAACGGATATGTTTAAGTCCAGATTATTAATTTTGCTTATCCCAAGTTTGAGCCGAATCCGTTTAGCCATTTGTACGTGAAAGCGCTTTCTCTTTACTTATATAATAATTTTGAAAATTTCGCACACTTAAGATATGGCCTATGACTCTTTTCTGATCGCCATACTGTGAAAATTTCATGAAGATCGGTTTAACGCTTTAGACTCCCATTAGGACTAAACATATTATATATAAACATACTTTCACTTTAATATACATATAATTTTGTGTGGATGTATAAATATAGATATATTTTTGACTTTGTAAATAAATATATGGTGAATAACGACATTAGTTGTTTAAACATCTTTTGTTGTAGACTGTTGAGGATTGTGGTTCATTGTCTAACTGAATTTTTTAAAAGAAAATCAAGTACTTTACGAGCTGAAGCAAATTCGTAATTAAGTTTAGGAACTGAAATTACTGTTTGCGTTTCTGGAAGGTTGATTTCATCAACTATGGCCTTGAAATCCCGATACAGCTTCTTAGTATATTGTTTAAGGACACGGGCTGATTAGAAATTTATGTCGGAAAAGGATAAAGGAAATAAACTAAACATTATAATTTAATGCACTGAATTCACAAATTGACCTCACGCCCACCAGATCCACTCCCGATACCCAACACTTCCACCTCACGCCATCTCACTCCACACATAACGCACCTGCTGCTAAGGCAATGGTAAAAGCGGCTAATTTTGCAAATACAAACAAGTACAAAGAACCTGTTTGGTCGGGGATTCTTAGGTCCCTTGAAGCTTGAACAAACCGAACTATGAAAAACATAAGTCAAATTGGAAAATGGGAAAGCAAATGTAGTACATTTACCGACCTAGCATTTGGAAGATTATCTTAACATGCATTAATTAAACACCTGTGTCCATTTTTTGGGGATATACAGCGGTGGAATTTGTGGATGAAGTAGTTATTCGTCGATCACCTTCAACTTTGTTTCACCACATAGTGAGGTCTATGATACCCTTTGTAATTCTCTGCTACAGGGTATATTAAAAAGCTTTTCAAGCTGCGTCTTTAAAATGCAGCCTCATGGCAAACAGGTTTCAGTCATTGACAAGTGTCGCTCGAGAGCAGAACGAATTCTCTTAGTCATCTGTGCCTTGCTAATCACCCAAAATGTCTTGGCTTCTTATACTCATCTCCTGCTTTCTGGCTGTCCAATCCCATTCTGTGGAGGAGATATTCAAAACTCATGGCGTAGTGCCCGATGTAATATCGCAAGCACCAAACCAGTTCCTCAAGGTGTGACTAGACACAGAAAAGAGTGTTATGAAAGTAAACTCTTTAAAAACTTTCCGTTCAAAGGTTACTTACAATAATGGACTCGTGGCCCAAGACGGTGTGGAACTGACTCCCACTCAGGTGAAGGATCAGCCTTTGGTGGAGTGGACTGATGCCAAACCCGAAAACTATTACACTCTAATTCTTACCGATCCCGATGCACCCAGTCGTCAAGAACCCAAATTCAGAGAGTTTAAGCATTGGGTGGTGGTCAACATTCCCGGCCAAGATGTAGCCCGTGGCCAGGTATTGGCTGACTATATAGGCTCAGGGCCACCCAAGGGTACAGGGCTGCATCGCTATGTTTTCTTAGTGTACAAGCAGCCGGGTAAACTCGAAATCAGTGAGCCGCGTGTCAGCAACAAATCCCGCCGGAATAGGCCCATGTTTAGTGCCGCCAAGTTTGCCCAAGAACATCAGCTGGGTCAGCCCATAGCCGGCAATTTCTATCAGGCGCAGTATGATGACTATGTGCCCCTGTTGCACAAGCAGCTCTCCGAGAATTGAATTATAAATTTGGGTTTTATTAAATGTAAATGAAAGTGACTTGATATCTATTTGCCTGCAGCAGTGGCCAGGGGATTGCGCAGCACCAGAATGACCGAGTCGCCGCGCAGAAACATTTTAGAGATGAAGCGATCCTTGTTGACGGGTTTAACCTTCTTTTTGCCTTTGCCCGTACGCGGCAACTCTGTCCACATCTCCTTGACATTCTCCAGCACCATGTTGCAGTGACGATCGAAGGCCTTGACACGTCCGAGAAGTTTCTTATTGTTGCGACAATTGATGAGGACCTGTGTGTTGTTCTTCACAGATTGCGTGAGCACGGACAAAGGGCCGGTATTGAATTCCTCCTCTTCCTGACGGGCCAGCTCCTCTGGGGTGAGTTCAGATTTGGGTTTGACGAGGGCCCTGCAAACAGTAAAGTTGGCAAAAACCAAGAGCAAAATATCATAAAGTTAAAACTTACATCTTAAATCGCTTGTGGCAGTGTATAAATTGGTGGTGAAGTCTTTATGTTGCTATTTATTACTTAGTTTAAGGTTTTTAGCAGAAAAACGTTTGGCCGCGCGGCTTTATTTTTTTTTGCTTAGCGTTTAAAGTGACCGTTCGGCGATAAGAAAAATACGTACACTGAACTGGTTCGCGTGCTAAATGAACTGCAAATGGAACTTGCTAATTTTTTGAGGGAGAATCAGGGCTACACAATGCATTAATACGAGAACTGGCATTTATATTTGATCATCTTTATAGGCTTGGAAGGGGAAAGATTTTCGCCTGTTCGTGCCCAAATTTTTTTTTCTCAGTAGGCCAAAAAAAATTCCAGTAAAAAATTTGTTATTCACACGTTTTATTATAAAGGAAATAAAGAATGGCTCAAAAAACAAACATATAAATCTAAAATAACTTGAATTAACAAAACTCCAAAATATTCAGGAAAGGCTTGCGATTCGAACGAATAGTTCCCAAAGAAAATAATCCCCGGGATTTGAGATATACAAGGAGCGGCAAAGAAGTATAATAAAACTAGTTTACAGCTAAAAAGGCCCATTTCTACTGAAAATTTTTTTTAGTGTAGTTTGGAATGGTGAAATCAAAAATGAATTTCAAAAATTTTTTTATGACTCCGTTTTTGAAATATAATTTTTTTTTTTATTTTTTTTGGTAGGGGCACTTACATTTTAAGCCATTTCTCACTTTATAATTGTCAGACAGAGTCAAGCAAGATAAGAATCGAAAGGTTATTACGCTGCCAAAAATCAAGTAGAACATTGTTTTTAAATCGGTTCATGAGTATGAAAACAATAACCAAAAATATTTTGAAAAAATTGATTTTTTGCTCGAAAATTCATTTTTGGTCGCCTGGAAAAAATATAAAAAAAATCATATTTTCCTGATTATTTTTAAATAAATTTTTGTTTGCTTCGACTTTTGTTCCATTTTAATTTTTATTTTTTTTCTGGCTTTTCGTTCACTTCATAAATTGACCAAAAAACGAAGAAAAATACAATGTTAATTTTTGAAAACACACAAAATACTCAAATTTGACTGTTAGTTCCTCTACTCAATTTGATCCATCTACGGTACGTGTTACACGATTTTCATCACCAATACCGTATTTTCTTCGTAAAAGTGAGATTCTTAAGTAGAAAGAATAAAAATATTTTTTTTTTATATTTTTTCAAGTCGTTTAAAAATAAAATTTCTTGTATTTTCGAGCAAAAAATCTATTTTTTTTTAAATATTCTTGGTTGTTGAATTAAAACTACTGAACCGATTTAAAAACTATGCTCCACGCAATTATTGGCAGCTCCATTACCTTTCGATTTATTTTTTACTTGACTCTATCTGACAATTATGAATTGAGATATGGCTTAAAATAAAAGAGTACCTACCAAAAAAATTAAAATTTCAAAAACGGAGCCATGAAAAAATTTTTGAAATCGATTTTTGAGATCACCATTCTAAACTATACTAAGAGCTTTTCAATTTCAGCTGAAATGGGTAATTTTTTTTTTATTTTTGTAAACTAGTGTAATTGTTGCTTACTTCGCTTGCTTAAGCAGGCCATCCACACACGAATTTGTTCAGTTCGACAAAATGTTCGACGTTAGTGGAGGTGTCGATATCTTGCGAGTGTTCGTGCGAACATGTTCGTCAATGGATGGGAACATTTTGACGATCATCATTTGTCAAAAATATCCTAGTTCACACTAGAATGGTGGGTATTAGAAGCAATTTAAGGGAAAGAATTTGAAAATCGGTCAACAGGTACTCTTTAAATCTTTGCAACCATTTTGGAAAAAGTGGTTCCGAGATAATCGCATTTAAAGTTTCGACATTTGTTTTCGATGAAATAAAAATTATTTTTAATAAATGTATAAATCGGATTTGGTGCATTTGGGTTTTAACTTTCACCGAAAAAAAAGATTATCAAAATCAGTCAAGCAGTTCTCCAGAAATTTGAGTCAAAGTGTGTCAAGACATGGTAAAAAACAAAATCTCCAAAAATTTCTAAGTAAAATTTTTTTTTTCAAAAATTTTTTTTCTATAATATCGAACATTTTATAAATATTTATAAAGTTTTTGGCCAAAAAAGGGAAACAAAATACGTGGGTCGATAAAAACAATTTTTATATAAAAGGGACGGAAAAAATAATTGTTTTTGAGATATACTTAAAAACTGAGTTTCGGATCAGCTTGAAAGTTTTGCAGGATGTTTATAAGATCCTAATAGAACGTTTAAGCAAATAAAAAAAATAAAAAAAAAATTTTCTGAAGGTATACAGTACCCTTAACATAGGAGCCAGACGGTCTTCTCTAGGTCTAGGCCTTGGCAACTTCCCTTCTCTCCCATCCAAATTCACTCTCTCACAGTGAAGACCGACTTTGGCAAGCATTCTGTGTGAATTGGTGAGTACTTTCGTGCCCAATGGGCTATGACTGGCGAACTCTAATGTAAAATACCGAACGAACATTATATTAAGATTAAGATGAAGAAAGGAGAAGAGTGTGAACACTCACTTACAAAATGTAGTAATATTTGCAAAATGCATTTTAAACACAGAGACTTTTATTCAACAGAGGGTTATAAAAATAGTCGCAGACTTCTTTTGAAAAGGGCCAAGCGAAAACCAATAAATTTTAGTCGCTTATACTATTGGTTTGTAAGTCTTAGGGTGCTTTGTTTTTTGTTTTATTCTCTCTCTCTCTCTCTCGATTTTAGCAAAAGCTGTCAGTACTCGATAAACTCTGAATGCCATACCTGCTATAGTTAAATCATGGAATGAAGATTTGGGTAGTTAAAACTTCCATAAAAATTAAAAATTGCAATAAAATGTCGAATTTCCAAATTGGTTGTTGAGAATAAGGTATTGACATTTTATTTTGGACCGTAAACAAAATACTTTGTTGGGTAATATGCTTAATGATAATTTCATTCAAAAAGCATCAAAACACTTGAATTGCGCTTGAAACCAACATAGAATCCGACATATTTACCTCTTTCAATCGCTTCTTGAAATTCCTCATTGACAGGAAACGCTTCATCGCAAACTTTATCATTCTTCAAATCGTCCACCAACTCTTTTTCTACTTCCGTATCAATGTCAAAACCAATCGAATTCAAAAATTTTTTAATCTCCACATCGGAAAGAGCTGGTAGCTTATGCATTTGTCGTCGTTCCAAGTCTACTGAAGCAATTATTTGGACATAGTTGTTGTGAGTTGTTCCACTGTCAAACTTACCCTTTAATTTTTTTTCCCGAATTGTCGCAAGACCGTCTCTAGACGGTATATAGTAAACTTTGAACTTTGCCCGTCTATAGGCGGCTTTGTTCACTAGAGGGTTAAAGTATTTGGAACGGAAGAAAATAATATGTATTTTTCGGAATTTAAAATTTAAGGTTCGAATCGTTAAGGAATTGAGTCTATGATTTGGAATCGAAAAGGAATCGAATAGAATATTTTAAATTTCGAAAGTAAAAGATGTGAATTCTAGAACGTTACGAAAAAGACGTAAATTCGGAGCTAGAAACAAAGTTTTCTTTCCACTTTGAACGAAATTTTAGAGACCTGCCCCTTAAACCATCCAATTAAGTTACAACTCTGGTTTCCTCAAATCGCATCTTTATTATTGCACTTATGTTCATTGCGTCTGGCTATTAGTACCACATTTTCCAGCGTCACCTCCTTGGGCACATAAAACTTGAGCATTGCCTCGTAGCCCTTTGCCCTTAAATGCTCCAGACGTCCATAATCCAGTACACGTTTGCACTGATAACCAATTTGTTCACGTTGCTCACGGCTTAATCTTTGGCTGGTTGGTTCCAGCGGCTCCTCTTGCGCCTCGGCCAAAGCCTTGCGACGTTCCCGACTTAGTCCCGTCCCGCACACGGCCCAACTGACCATTTTGGTTATGATGACAAACTCACGCGGACTTATGGCCGCCTGCTGAAGCCACTTCTTGCCCACATAGGAGCGCCAGGAGCAGCGATGATGACAACAGAGTGCAATGAGTATGTAATCTGTGTGGACAGTTCCCTCGCTTAGCACACAACGCAATGTCAAATCTGTGGCCGCTCCACACAAATGTTTGGATAGAGCCACATTGTGCTTGGTTTGCCTCAGTTCCGGCAGCTCAGACATCTTTAGATCGGCTATATCCGCACGAATTCGTTGCACCAGTTGCTTGTTGGCCACTTTGTTGTCTTTTTTGTGGCGCAGCGAGAGACGATCCACCAACACCACCTGAGCTTGTGTCAATTGCGAGGATTCCAGGGCGGTGGCCAGGAAGTAGGCCAATTGTCCTTTACCAGCGCCAAACTCTATGAAGCTGGTGTGATCGCGCAGCTGCTGGTCGTGCTCCAAAATGCCCAGTAGGGCTGATGTCTGCACCAAATGCTTGCGCGATTCCTGACCATACTCCTCGTGGCTGAGTGGCTCCTCCAGCGATGCATGCTGTAGCTGCAGCTCCTCTATACCATTGGCTATGTGTTTGTCATAAAGTAGCTTCACCTTGTCAATGACCCCATAGAACTCTGCATCCTCCAGCTCGTGTAGTTTCAACCTGTTGTATAGTTCATGCTCGGTGGGTTGCTCCTCGCCTGCATTGACATCCTTGCTAATGTAGGGCAAGGAGCTGATCTGATCGCGTGCATTGCAGATGGTCAAATGTTTGGCCAGCTTGCGTTTAAATATGGTGTGCTTGGGATCCAGTGGACAGGGTATTCTTTCCTCGTGACTTTCGTGGGCATTGGTCGTCGTTGTAGCCGTGGCTGGTGTGTGGGCTCCGCAAAACAAGCTGCCCTTGTTGGCTGTCATCTTGCAGTGGCGTTTTTTCCGTGGAACCCAATAGGTGCAGGTGGTGGGCTCATCATCCTTCTGTGGAGACATCATCTTGGGTTTTTTGGCTGTGGCCATGGCAGCAAAATTATCAGCTGAGCAGTGACTGCGGCCACATTACATTGCCACCCTGTAAAACTAGTTCTTTTGAACTAGCAAATACAGCAGGCATTAAAAGTTTTCGTACACATATGTACACTGAGTCTAGTAGGTATTCTAACCAGGGGAAAAATTCACTTAAATTAATAATAAAATACCTCATACTGATTCTCCTTAGTTTTTGGTTTTGACTAGGGCTTTGCAACCCAATAAATTTATTCGAAGCTCGAATTCGCGGGTTAAAAACGAAAATAGACAATGTTTAATGCTTGAAAATTTTAGTTTTGAGGTTTTTGGAGACAGATCCCAGCTTACCCAAGTTTAACTTAATTTTCATTTATGTGATTAATATTCGAAATAATGTTTTACATTTTTGTACATTTGATTAGACAGCATAGACAACAGGCCCTATCAATTAACACTTATTGGATGGTACTAAAATTATAAAATCTTTAAAATCTTTGATATTGATTTCGATTATCGCATTGTTATTTAAAGCACATGCCCAGTGTTTAGCAGAAGAATTGAGTAGGTATCGGAAAAATATTACTCATTGAAAAGATTCTTCTTTTGGAGAGAGCAGTATTTTTTTAGAGTAGCATACTCTTTCTTTCATACATGCTCCTGTATAATGATACCTCAAATTAGCTATTATGATGCCGCATCTTACGAGTTATACTTGATTAGGGTGCAAGTTGTTATTAGGGTTGTCGAAAATATATCAAAATATCAATATATCGATAATATTTTTTAAATCTGATATATTTATATCGTGATTTTTTTTTTGACCAAATATCGAATATCGATTTTTTTTGGGATATTTTCTGATATTTGTGCGTTTGTAACTTTTTGATCTGGGTAGCGAGCGCAAGCGCATTTAAGAGACAGAAAATGAATTCAAATTTCATAAAAGCGAATTAGAGCGAAATAAAAAAAGGCACAGTCAAGTGTAATTTGTGCGGAAAAGTATGTATTTAACGTTTGCACGACCAAATGTCCCGTATGTTGACTTTGGGTGATGGAAATTAGACCGCGTGAATTTAGACCGCCGTCGGAAGTCTAGTTTCATTTTGCAAAATGAATTTAAACCGCCATTACAAAATGAAATAAGCCCGCGCGGCCTTATTTCATTTTGCAAAATGAAATTAGACCGCCATCACAAAATGAAATTAGACCGCGCGGCCTTATTTCATTTTTCAAAATGAATTTAGACCGCCATTACAAAATGAAATTAGGCCGCGCGGTCTAATTTCATTCTGCAAAATGAATTTAGACCGCCATCACAAAATCAAATTAGGCCGCGGGGTCTAATTTCATTCTGCTGAATGAAATTTGACCGCCATTACAAATAAAATGTATTTTTGGATTTCTAGTAAAAGAAATTATCTAAATATAACTATAAGAAATAATAAAAATTTGATACAAAAAAATCGCGCGATTTTTTTGCCTGCGGCGCTAACATTAAGTTAAAAACCATATAAGTATTAAAAATAAATAACATCGCTAACATCGATTCAATTGTTTACATAAAATAATGAAAATTTTGCACAATGCAAATCACTTAATTTATCAACATACTTTTGCACATCTGTACAAAAGTCAAATACTTAGTCTAAGATCAAGCCCGCGGTCTAATTTCATTTTGTGATGGCGGTCTAAATTCATTTTGCAAAATGAAATAAGGCCGCGCAGTCTAATTTCATTTTGTCATGGCGGTCTAAATTCATTTTGAAAAATGAAATAAGGCCGCGCGGGCTAATTTCATTTTGAGCTGGCGGTCTAAATTCATTTTGCAGAATGAAATTAGGCCGCCATACAAAATGCACCGCGGTCTAAATTCACGCGGTCTAATTTCACAGAGCCAGTTATCCCTTAATATTCTGGAATTCGCATAAGGCGGCCATGACGGGACTATCCAGACTAGCCGTAAAGTATCTTATTACCCCAGTGCCCTCGGACCGACTTGCTTCTGCTAAAAAATGCGCCCTATGCGTCAAAGCGACGCGTCTTTTTAAAGACTTTTAAGGCCCTCTTCTTGTCTAGAAAATTTTTTTATGTTTTTATTTTTTACCTTAGATATTCAAAAATATTATCCCAAATGGATTTTTAAAAATGAGAAATACCTTAGATTATACAGTTTTTTTTATCGACTAATGACTTCGGTAAAAAAGCAGTTTTCAAATTACTTTAAACTCATTTATCTCGAAACCAAGTTTTTCGGACTGGTGCCCACATTTTCTCAAGTTTTACCGAACCGATTTTGATGATGTTGGGCTTTATGGACGCAGAATTAACGTGGCTATCGTCCCTACCTCAATCTTTGGGAAAAAAAGTTTTTACTATTTTTTTGCACACTGGACTGCAAAAAAATGGTGAAAAATCGATTTATCGTTTTTAAAAGGCCGCACTTTTTTAAATTCAATTTTATTTTCACAACTCTGCTACGGACGATAATGGCATTCATACTAACAAACTTCCCATCTTCCGTTTTGCTTTCTGATAATTGTAACTCCCGGAAACGTGGGTACCACCGACACATCTTTTTTTGTAAGAGCCTACTTTTGATCCCGAGAACTCAGCCTTCGCATTCACAAATTTTTAATTTTGTGTTTTTTATAATGAATAATAAAATCAAATACAAAAAACAGAATTACAAAATCTTCCCGATTTCTTTCCACGAATTTTTAAAAAACATGTAAAATTTACCCCAAATATTGGAACTAAAAGTATTTAATATATATAATACATAGAAAACTCGAATTTCATGGAAAATATTGTTATGTTTGCTTAATATAGACTATATCTTTTTATTTTAGGGCAGAGTTTTTCTTTTTTTTTTTGTAAAAACAGGAAAAAAATTAAAATATCAATTATATCGATATATCGATGTTTTAAAAGTAATATATTTAATATCATTTGATATTTTTCCAAATCAGAGAATATCATCGATACGATATTTTAAAAATATTCGGCAACCCTAGTTGTTATGCTCAACACGGCCATTGGTTTTTATCTGAACTTAAGCATATTAAGTATAAAAAAAAGAAACGGAACTTATTATGGGTGGCGTTTTAACTTGTTATGTTTAACGTCTCTCTATAATTCCTAATTAGAATCCAGTCAGTATTTTTGCGCCGATTTCGAGACTTTTTAGCAAAAAAATGGAAATTTTTTAGGTTTCTTAGATTTTCCACCGAAGGAATAAAAAAGATCAGATGAGCCTAGTTATAAGGGAAACAACAAATTTTGTTGGGCAACGGCAGCTTTTATACATATTCGGATGTGCCACAGAAACCTCTTCCAAACAAATTACAGTTAATCATTAAATTACTTTTTTTTTTTTTGGCTTTCATCAACACAGGGTTGATAGATTTGTTGGTCGCATCTTTAGTAGTGCATTCACGGTTGCCACTTGAGAAAAAATAAATGCACCAAAAAGCGTTAAAAAAAGAACCATTTTTATAGAAAAAGAGCCAAAAAATATTTTCTTACTTATTTATGTTATATTCAAAATATGTCTATGGCAATAACGTAAAATCGTTTATTCATTCAATTTCTTAAGTGTTCTTAAACTTACAAATAAAATAAAAAAATATTTCTTGTATTAAATAATTTTTTAACTTATGAAAACAAAACAGTCAATATTCAATACTGATTGTTTACATAATATTAAATATATCACACACTGAGATCAGTTGCTTTTCTATGTTTATAAATCTTTTACATACGACACATAATTTGGCTATGTAATCATACAGAGTTCCTTGCATAAACTTCGAGTTTGTTTCTCAATTTTGTTTTTATCACACTGGAGGCAAAAAAAATTATTCTCTGCCGATGCAGAGCTGTGTGGAAGGGACAATATATAATATTTCTTAAAAATCCCACTAATTCCTTAAACACTTCAAAATTAAGCCCGTTTTTTACTTTTACCCCTTCTTCCCAAAATAAAGATATCTCCTCTTCTTTTTTAAACTTACATTAAAACGGGCAATTAAGAAATATTTTAATCTAGATCACATTTACATAAATACCCAAGGTTTTTAATAAGTGGCATTATATCAGTTTCTTCGCTAGAAATTACGTTGGCTGGTGTGATCATAATGAGAGATTTCATACCCTCTTGGCCAAAATAGAATGCTTTATTCTGAAACTCACTTTTTGTTTTTACCTTAGAACTAGTGTTTGTGGTCTCAGCGTCTGTGTAAGAAGACTCAGTTCAAGTTGCTCTTTTTTTGTAAGAAACCTAAATGTATAATTTAGGTAATTATAAGGCATAAGTTGTGCTGGTGCTTAAACTCTTTTTTACTTACTTTTCCATTTTTTCACAAATTATCTTAACGTATTTTCTCACTACTGAAATTTTCGCAGCCGCCACCGGCTCAAACCCATTAGTGTAATACAGTATTCCTAGCATTAGCGATGAACGTATCGCTCACGGACTTCAATACTGGCATAGCTCAAAATAATCCATTTTGAGGAAAACGCGTTCAAAGTTCTCTATGGGTTTAACTCAGCAAAAAGGATTCTTTTAGTGTTGAGTTAATTTAGTAAAATATTTGATATTCAAAATGCTCCTTAATCAATATTAAAAATATGATGCTTTAACTGAGAGCCGACTGCAGGACAACTGAGATATGACGCTCTTGCAATAACATAAAAATGGACCTTTAAAATTATATATTGACATATTTTGATCTCACGTGAAAAGAATAAGAGATATCAATACGAAAATACACAAAATAGTACACAACACAGCGGATATTTCTGCATGAATAAGTCAAAAATCGTATTTTTTGAGTTATACCAGTATTGAAGTACATAAGTGAGCGATATGATCCAATTATTTACAGAGTTGCGTGCCGTGCTTTCAATAGTTTTCAGAGTTGACAGGAAAAAATATCCAGATCTATATTAGGTGCTGTATAATGTTTGATCTTTTTTCGCTTAATCCAATTATAAACAAAAAGAGCCAAAAAGAGCCAAATCTAATAAAAAAGTGCCATTGCACCAACAGGGAAAAAAAACACCAGTTTTGGTGCAAAAACACCAAGTGTGGCAACCGTGGTTTTGGTTAAA
Organism: Lordiphosa clarofinis; assembly: GCA_018904275.1. NCBI lineage: Eukaryota > Metazoa > Arthropoda > Insecta > Diptera > Drosophilidae > Lordiphosa > Lordiphosa clarofinis. The sequence goes on from JAEIGQ010000264.1 coordinate 111,697, forward strand.
CGCACTCATATTCGGTCATTCGCATGCAAACTTTTGACAAGCAGTCACATATTCGGGGATATAAATTAAGGGAAAACTAGTTTAAAATGTCGAATAAGCGTAAAAAAAACACTTTGTCTTTGGAAACTAAAGCAAAAATATTAAAACAACTCGATCAAGCAAACCTTAGATTACACCTTAGATTACAATCAGTTATATAAAATTGAAAAAGGAGCTAATTTTGAATGCCGTATCAAACACATAGCAGGAGGCAAAAAATAAATCCTTGCACAACGCTGAATATCCTGAAATGGAAACTCGTCTTTATGAATGGTTTTTAAATCAAGGCCAAAAGAAGTGCACTATGACTGGACCAATACTAAAATCGAAAGCTAAAACTATCTTTGGTGAAGTGTATCCCAATAAGGATGAACAATCATTTTGTGCAAGCGATGGCTGGTTCACCAAATTTAAAAATCGACATGGCATTCGTTTTTTAAAAATTTGTGGCGAGGTACTGTCTAGCGATGTAAAGGCGGTTGCTCCCTTCATACACAGATTCGAGCAAAGGTCACTGAAATGGAGCTAATGGAGACACAAATATATAATGTCGACGAAAGTGGACTATTTTTTCGTTGCCTACCAGACAGAACATACGTTGCCGCTTGCGAAAAGAATGCCCCTGGATGGAAATACAATATCGAAATGTGGAATGAAGACGAGATTGTGGAACAGGAAGTCAACAGAAGATGTGGCTTCAGATGACCAGGAAGACGCCGACGTCGATGGAACTCAAACACCTTCAGATGGTACGGCAATGGAAAGCGTCAATAATTTGCTTAAAAGGTGCAAAAATAGTGAGACCCATAATAGTAAGCACATTGCTTATCTTTTGGAGCTCCGTAAAGACATTGTGCTGTCTAATTTAAAGAAAACAAACTAACATAACAGACTACAACAGTAAGCATGATAACTATAAATAACAAAAGATAAATAATTCTAAATAAAAGTCATTTAAGCCTTTTTTTGCTCAATTATGAATGAATATAATATAATTTTTTTTAAATGTTGAAAATAAATTAGTTTTAATTAAAATAACATTCCCTTTGAAGCATATTTAGCAGAAAAGAAGCCATTTCGTGCCTTATACTACATTTCAAAAATGCGTCCAGAAATGATAACTTTTCAGAAATTAGAATTACCCCAGGAACCAACTGGTTCTAATTTGCGATCGTCTACTGTATTATTATTTTGATATATTTTCGACAACCCTATTTTGAACATAAATGGAAGGCGAGAATGGCTTTAGAGAGCTTTTGGACTATATTGAACAGACACAAAGGTAACATTTAAACAGCTTAACAATTCAAACAAATACAAAAACCTGACGAATATAAAAACTAACAGAAACAAAAAACAACCGTGCAATACAACAAAACAATTCGTCAACTAAAATAAGTATTTCAAAATTTAAATTCAATTTGTATTCCTGTTTATTTGTTTTTTTTAATATACAGACTCCCTGAAGAAGGCAATATAATTGGCGAAACGCGTAGAAGAAAACCAGAGCCAAAAAGTGTTTTGACTGCTGGAGGGTATTTCGGCCAAACAACAACCCCAATTAAAATGATGTAGGAATTTCACAATAGCTTGCTATGGACATCGGACAGGATTTCCTTAGTGCAACTCTCAAAAGCACTTCAAATAAAATCCATGGCCAATTCATCAATTAGGCTCTGGTTAAAGACGGAGATAATAAAAACGCAGTTCGTGTAGAATGCTCATAAGAAACTGATTTTAATGCAGTTTAATATTAATAATTAAACCCTAAGTTTCGTCACAGCGAAACAACTAAAATTCTACAAATTAAAAATAAAATTACAATTGCCTTAATCTATACTAAAAACTATGATGCTATCAAAACGAAGACATAGCAAGGAATCCTCAGTGGGCATACATACTACTCCTCCAACTTGACCAGCATGGTAGTATTATCCTGGCATTTGGCTTGACAGAGATCGTTGTTTTGTTGATCGTAGAAAGTGTTCCTCCTCGCAGCTGCAAGTCCAGGGATTGTCGAAGATGGAGAGAGTTAGATGGGATCGATTGGTGAGCAGGCCAACCATTGGCTGAATGAGTTTGTCCAATTGGTTTCTTCTGACGTCTAGCTGGATTAGAGGGAATGTTCTTAATTTTCCTGGGGTGTTTGTGGGCCAAGTGAAGTTCCTTGATTTGATCAAAGCCAGGGGGTGAGTTATTCGATAGATTTGTCAGTTGATTATTTTCAAAGAGCAGGTTCACGAATCTCAGTCAGTCCTTGGAGGAATGTGAGGAAATTTGGTATTCGGAAGTGTGGGAAAGTTTGTAAGTCTGTAAGTCTGATTCGAAGTGTAATTGAAGCAGCGAGGTCCGACAGGGGTCCGGACAGGGTCCGCTCAGGTGATGGTGATGTACAGGCTCCTCATTCATCTTGGCTAATTCGTTCAAATATATTGTCAAAATTGTATTCTCTCAGTTCTTTATCCAAGGATTGCCAGCATGTAAAAGTTTTGTTTGGTTTTTCCGTTCTAAAAGAAATTTTGCCACTTTTTCATCAACCGTTTGAATGCTATTATTTCTAATGTCCAGAAGGGTTAGTCCTGGAGGAAGCTGATCAGCGGTGAGGTTTGTCAAATTATTGTTGGATAAATGAAGTTCCGTAAGATTTTCAAATCCAGGCCATGATATGTTTGGCAGTGATTGTAGTTGGTTTCTTTCAAACAGCAGCTTGGGACTGCCAGTTATGGGAATTGGTAACTCAGGCACTTCTGTTAGTCCTTGGCCTGTGCAGTTGATGATAAACGAATTGGAGGATAACTCTAAGCCGCAAATACAGCTCTTGGGGCAACGTCTCTCATTTATGCCCAGAGTGAAGTTACAAAATGTTTCTCCCCAGTCGCAAACAAAGGCTTTTAAGTTTTCGGATGGAATGATATCTCGGGTAGAAAGGTAAATGATTTTAAGCTTTGAATAATTTTGAAAATATTTTAGATCAATTTCTTGTTTAGTGTTAAGGTAAATCGATTCCAAGTGATTTTGTAGAGTGGCAGAACTGCAAAAAAATGTTTTATTATTTTAATTGTAAGAATTAGAAATGGATTTTAAAAAACATTACCTTAAAAATGCAAGGTCTATCGAATTCATTGTCCCAACAGTCAAATGATCCAATTTTATCAGGTTGTCAAATGTTGCTGTCTCCATGTTACACAAATCAAATTCTAATTCAGTTAAATTCGTTTTTTCAAAAATGAAACGGGGAATTTTATATCTTGACCCACAATTAATACGAATAGTCTTCCAATTTGTTGTGTTTTGTCCTAAGTATTCATATAGGAATTGATCATTTGCAGCTGAGTTGGAAGTCGCAGAAATCGATAACTGTCTCGCTCCTTGTGTAATGTCAATTTCAAATTCATAAAACGTTAATTGTGAGGTACGACAGAAAAACCGTTCTAAAATACTTATGCCAAATGCTTTCATATAACGAGTTATTGGTACTAGATTTTGACCTTTGTCGTCAAATTTATTAGTTACTTCTAGATACTCAAGCCTCACATTGTCCGAGTTAAGTTTCACAAGAGAGTTTAAGTCCGGCTTAAATTTTTTCCAAAAGAGCATTAAATCTTCCTCAACAAAACGAAGCACGTAATTGTTCGTGATTATAGTGTTGCCCTCTTTAGAGCAAGTTTTATCACTTTCACTGACATTGCCATTTGTACACTCATTTCGACAATATAACTTGCAATAGTCATCTCGGATATTTTCTAAAGTTTTCTCGCCTAAAATGGTTCCGAATGCCAAAATCGTTAACAAGAAGCTGGACAATTTATTGAGCGACATTTCGATGTGTGCAGAAACTGAATTAAAATTCAACTAAATCCATTTTAAAAACTTGGAAATAAGTAAACTCACTCGCAGTCAGCGTCGCAGAATATCAGCCAGCCGAGCAGATCCCCAGGGACTTGGAAATTTTCAGCTCCACAATCGACCATAAATCACACAAGGCAACAAAATTAAACTTTTTACACTTTATAGTAGGGGTTGTGGTGATTTTAGAGGATTGTCGAATCTGAGAGATGCAGAGAAGAGTTTAAGATCACACACGCACACCCAACATTTCATTTACAGTTCTTTGCCTATGGCTCAGCCAAAAAATCAAAACAGGGAAAACTTCCACAACAACAAAAACGAGAGAACAATATAGAGCGTACTCCCATAACTTTTGCTGTAAACGCGAGAGGGAGAGTGAGTGCTACTAAGTACTGAAAAGACAGTGCACTGGAGCAGCATTAAACCGTTTTAGTTGTATCATGGTTTTCATCTTCTGACAAACTGCCATTGGTGATTTGTATACCAAGGTGAGGGCTTCTTTTTGATGTGAAACATCTTTAATTTCGGTTCGGAAGATTTGCACTCAGAACCGAAACCGTACCGGTACAACTAAAAATATCGGTTCTCGGATACCGGTATACAAAATATCGGTTCCGGTTCCGGTTCTGATTTTCAATCGGTTCTTTTCGGTATACGGTTCCGGTTCCGGCTTGATTCCCTGATTACATTACGTTATAATCAAAGAGAGTGAAGTCATAAGTATAGATTCCTTACAGAAATGCTTTTGGATAAGTTGTTTTAAAGCTGTCATTTCTTTACTTTTAGTACTATTGAAAAGCCCCAAACAGATTCGTGTTCAGAGCACACAAATCATCTCGAATTGCCACTTTCCCTTCTATAAACTGAACCTGGTTGCGTAGTGTATTCCAGATTCAATTATTTACAAATAATTATACAAACGAGAACGAAAGTTGGTAAAGCCCAACCGTAACATACTTTGTAACTGTGAAAGTTTATGCTCAGTGTGAATTTTGCTGCTTTTTGTTCATTCGATCTTTACCATTTCTTATGTGGATCCTTAAAAAATTCTTATTGCTAAATATGTCTGAAACATACAAACCATTTAACTACAAAACTGTGGGAGATTGGAAGATAAAGTTTTTTTTCCACTCATATTGTGCTTCCATCTCTTGCCATCTTTGATATATGTTTCTATTTGCTGTTTTTGGCGATTTAGCCCACTGTGCGGCGCACACGCTCGCATTTTTAATGTGCCTGTTGGGACTGCGAGTACTTCGAATAACAAAAATTTTTTGACCACAAGCAAAATTCGAATTAATTATTATTTTAATGTGCGTAATCATTTTTTTGGGCATTTCCACCTAAAAGGTCCACCGAGACCAAAAAGTTAAGAGTACTTGAAAACACTTTATTTTATCAGTTTTTTTATAGAGAAACCATTAAATTAAACACATGTACGCCAATCTTACATTTATTATAACCCAATTGGGTTTTTTCTCATTTGGACATAAAAAAGTGCCTGTAGATTGCATTTATATATGGCAACGAAAATTCTTTCTGAAGATCCAAAACGGTCTAAACATGCCTTCATAAACGGGTACTGGAGTCTGACAAGCAACTGTTATATAATCGTGATCGAAATTGGCAGAATTCGACACCGCAATAAATTGATTGATAAAAAAAAATTTGTTGGAATACCAGTGAAATTAAATATTATTTGTGTGAGCTTGAGTTTTGAAATACGATCGCACTAGTTTTTTTGTCCTTGTTGGTCTAACCACTTCAGGAACACTTTCATATAATATATCTCTTTCAAAACAAAATTAATTACTAAGACTTAGTTAAATGAACCACAGTAATATAGGTAAACGTAAGAATCTAAAAGTTAAAATCCTTACTTCGTACACACACACTAGAACTCAACATACAAATAGATTATTTGTATAGTCCATTTTTGTTGGTCTAACAGTCAATTTAAACAATTAAGAACGATAAACTATCATATTCATTAAAAAAAAAAAAAAGAACACTTTACTATGGCAAGTTAGAACAACTACGCTGTAAATTTGAGGCGCCAGAAATTTAAAAATATCGATTTTTATACTCGTTACTCTTGGAGTAACGTCTGTCCGTCTGTCTGTATGAACTCCTAGATCTCAGAGATGGTTAGAGATAGAGGTTTGACATGTATGGGACAAACGCTTCTTTTATCTGCACGCAGATTAAGTTTGTTTAAAATTTTGGCCACGCCCCTTCCCGCCCCCGCAGTTTGGAAAAAACGTTATATCTCCTACAGTTTTGAAGATAGACGATTCGTACCTTCTAGATATAGTTAGTAATTAGCAAAATAAATCGACGTGCCGAAGAAATGATAAAGATCGGATAAACGGTTCTCAAGTTATGAGCAAAAAAGTCAACCAAGCCCCCTCCCCCCGCTACCACCAATCCCACTTAAAAAAAATGTAGCATACTTTTCTGATGGTCACCCTAAGGAACGCAGGAGCACTGTTAAACATGTTTTTTCATAAGTAACGGCTATATCGAAGTCGGTTAGAGCCGACTTTAGCTTATGCTCTCGTTAAATACGTTTAAATTCTATTATACAAAAAATAGTTCAACGAATTTGCGTTTCAAATGAAAAAGTCAAATTTTCGTGATTTCCTTTGAAGCTGTGATTAATGTTGGTTTACGCTGCTGCGTGCGGTGGTTTCAGGGCAACATCAGAATAGTGGCATGTGAGGACGACAGGTCAGTGGAGCTATACAGGGTCGCCATCAGCAAGATCGGCGAGGTCTACCCTGGAGCAAAACTGAAAGTTGTCGACGCCAAGGACATTCCATTATGTCCGAGGGCCCGTGCCTGGTTACCCGTACACCCAGCGGAACCAGAGAAGATACTAACGCTGATGAAAATGCTGAACCCTGAGGCTCCTACCAGCAATTGGAGGGTGGTCAGAGTGGAACGCTCTACCAGAGCTACCACTATGGTCACCTTTCAAACCGACCAAGAATCTGTGGAGTACCTAACCAGGTGCGAAGGAGCCCCAAACTATGGGTTCCAGCAGGTATATATGAAGGTCTGTAAGACTGATACCAAGGCGCTTGCTAACCTTACAGCAAGTGTAGTTGTCGATGCTCTGGAAGAAGCTCAAAGTGGAGAGGACATGGATGCGGAGCGTACCCCTCGCCTAACCTCAGGCGAAGTAGATATTGTGTTTGTCCAAGAGCCGTTAATTTCTGGAGACAGTATAAACGGCTTAAGGACACCAAAATATAACCTCTTATACACCAAGGGTAAGGGTAAAATACGTACTTGCATTTTAGCAAAAAAGCATCTAAATACACTTTTTATTCCCCAGTTTAGTGATGGCGACATCACCACGGTCAGTCTGGAACTGGGGAGTTCAACCATCAGACTGGCCTCCTTCTATCTGGCTCATGACTCCGAGAGCCCTCCACCATCAAAAACCTTCCGAGACCTGATAGGAAGGAGCAATCAGACGCACACAAGCCTCATTCTGGGAGGCGATGCCAACGCACACCATACACTATGGGGCAGCACAGACATCAACGAGCGAGGTGAGTCACTGTACAACTATATCATACAGACTGATTTACGAATAGCGAACATAGGGAACGACCCTACCTTCATCATTAAAAACAGAAAGGAAGTCTTAGATATAACCCTTATTTCTGACAAGCTTTTTGACCAATTGACATCATGGAAGGTGCTACCAGATCACTCCTTCTCTGATCACCGATATATAGTGGTAGAACTGACCAATAAATGTCCCTCACCCAAAAAGATACAAAATCCTAGAAAGGCCAATTGGGAAGTACACAACAAACTTCGCTCAAATAAACTTGAACCGTCCCCACCTTATACAACAAGTACCGAAGAACAGATAGATGAACTTGTCGAAACGCTCACCATCGCGTATACGGACTCGTTCAATAGGGCCTGCCCCCCTAGAAAAACAAAATCTACCTTCAAACCACCTTGGTGGTCTGCAGAGCTGAATAAGCTCAGGAAAGATTGCCGTCACACCTTTAACTTAGCCAAATATAGCGACCAAACAACCGCATGGGCGCTATATAAACAAAAGCTAAGCACCTTTAAGAAGACTATCAGGAGGGCTAAACGGTCCTCGTGGGCGCAGTACTGCACTAATATCGAATCCACTTCTGATGCATCACGGCTCAGGAAAATTCTGGCTAGCTCACCAACTTCGCCAGGACTCTTGCAAGAAACCGGCGGAACCTAGACCGACTCTCCAGAAGAATCTCTTAATCTTCTGCTGAACATTCATTTTCCTGAATGCTCAACCAACTTAATATCTCATGATAGGCCAAACGACCTCTCTATGCAATACGACAAAACCATTGTCACGGAGACCAAAATTAAATGGGCCATCGACTCGTTCGAACCATTTAAGTCACCAGGTCCAGATAACATTTTTCCTGCCCAACTACAGCAAACCATTGGGCTCACAATGACCTGGCTTTACACTATCTATGAAAGCTGTCTTAGGGTCAACTATATCCCCACCAAGTAGAGAGTAACTAAAGTGGTATTCATACCGAAAGCAGGCAAAGCTTCACATGCGAAACCAAACTACTATAGGCCTATCAGCCTATCTTCCTTACTTTTGAAAACCCTTGAGAGACTTATTGATGTACACCTGAGACACACTATAAGTCCCTCTAAACTTTAATGCTCTGGATGAAGTCTAATTTTTTTAACGATTCAGGTTGACCTTCATCATGTTATATCATTTTTTTGTCGTTAAATGATAACCAGCAACAGCAATAGAATTAAGAAAACCAAAACAAACACAGCTGATTCGTTGACAGTGTTTGGTCACACTATGACAGCGATAGCAATCTATCGATATCGAGCGAACCTGCCGGTAAGTCTCGTTGAGAAAACCAAATGACTTACCGGCAGGTTATTCCGCCCGGCAAATTTGACCGGCCGGTACCTAACCGCAACTTTTGAGAAAATGGCCCTTAGAGTTTCTTTTACATCATTTTTTTGCAGGTCGCCGACGCGCCGGCGCCTGCCATTTTTGCTGCTGACTTAACCAGCCTGTCAGAGACTCACCTGTCAGTAAAAATTTTACACACTTTAACAGTAGACTGGGCCAATTTTATAGATCACTTTGATCTAAGGAAAAATAATTTCACTTGGTCTTTTTTTTTTTTTTTTTTTACACACTTGTAGCACACAGAAAAATAGCCACCTGCCTCGCTCAAATGCACAAATCGGAATGATTTTTACCCCTTTTGATGACAGATTCAGCCCTGTTTTTAGAGATGGTACTTCAATTGAAACATCTGGTGTTCTAGGGATTTATGTGGCACCCCCTTTTATGGTCTCTTGCCACTTTGTGTGGCTTCTTACTTAAATTGATCAGATATTGTTGGGGTTGAAAGATTTTCTATCTTGATTGACTTTAATTAACAAGAATTTGACCAGATACAGAAGTGGTATTCCTGAAAGTGATTTGCTTTTGATTTGATTTCGCGAAACAGCTGATCACAGCTGCTCCATACAAAATGAGCAGTGTGCCCAGAAAATGTTGGGAAATTAAGGTCATTCTAATTGATTTTGCGAAATCAGCCTCGAAGTTGATTTCGATTTGCTTTCGTTTTAGTGTGACCGTTCTCATAGAAGAAATGGCTCCGCGCGCATGGTGTTTGTTTAAATTTTGTTGTGATTTAAATATAAAGAATGTTGTAAGTTATTTTGCATTCCATATTTTAGCAATTAAATGATAATTATTTATTGCATCTTAGACTGCATACGAAACTACTGAAAACAAGGCCCGCGGCCTTAAGTGGACAGAGTCATAAGTGCTCGAGTTCCTGGAGCTTGTACTTGACGTGGTCAGAGATGTTCAGGCTTAAGGCCCGTACGGACATCCGAAGTGCGTAATTTAGCTAACTTCACCTCATGTTTCGTCGCCGTGGAACGTAAGAGCAGTGTAACCAGACTTAAGAAAAAATTACGCCAAAAAATATGTTTCTGATATTTCTAGTTTAATTCGCGGTGGGTCACACTGCTCGATCATTTGTATTTTGTTTTGATGCCAAGTTGATTTTTTGTATAAGCTCGGCCACTTCTTCCCAAGCCTTGTTCACAAAATTAAAGTCCGAGTGCTTGGGGTGGAAAAGATCAGAAATGACAACTCGCTCTTTAACCGCCAAAATTAAAAACATTTTTTTGTCATGCAAAAACACTTTCAGACGATTCTTTCGCTTTTGTTTTTTCCCATGTTCTTATTTTTATTTCCTTTTTAGTCACTTTAGCTAAAAGCGGTCCAGCTGATCGATGCAGGTAGAAGCAGAGTGGCTTAACATGGTGTATTCTCAATGCTGCTTCAGCTGGTCAAAGCATAATAAGGCCCACAGCCATCTTACATAGTATCCACAAATGTGCTGCTAAGTGCAACATTGTCTGTTAAGTGTAACTTTCAACTTCGCACCTCCGTACATGCAAGAAGTTCAAGAGGCGAAGTTGTAACTTCTGCTTCTTCTTCCCTCAATTTTTGTATGAAACTTCTCGCTACTTCTGATGTCCGTATGGGGCTTTAAGGCCCATACGGACATCCGAAGTGCGTAATTCAGCTAACTTCACCTCATGTTTCGTCGCCGTGGAACGTAGGAGCAGTGTAACCAGACTTAAGAAAAAATTACGCCAAAAAATATGTTTTGGATATTTTTAATTTAATTGGCGGTGGGTCACACTGCTCGATCATTTGTATTTTGTTTTGATGCCAAGTTGATTTTTTGTAGAAGCTCGGCCACTTCCAAGCCTAGTTCACAAAATTAAAGTTCGAATGCTTGAGGTGGAAAAGATCAAACATGACAACTCGCTCTTTCACCGCCAAAATTAAAAACATTTTTATGTCATGCAAAAACACTTTCAAACGATTCTTTCGCTTTTGTTTTTCTTCCATGTTCTTTTTTATTTTCTTTTTAAATCATTTTAGCTAAAAGCAGTTCAGCTGATCGAGGCAGGTAGAAGAAGAGTGACTTGACATGGTGCATTTTTAATGCTGCTTCAGCTGGTCAAAGCACAATAAGGCCCACAGCCATCTTACATAGTATCCACAAATGTGCTGCTAAGTGCAACATTGTCTGTTAAGTGTAACTTTCAACTTCGCACCTCCGTACATGCAAGAAGTTCCAGAGGCGAAGTTGTAAGTTCTGCTTCTTCTTCCATCAATTTTTGTATGTAACTTCTCGCAACTTCTGATGGGGCTCCGTATGGGGCTTTACATATTTGCACAGCTCTCCTAGAAGGTTCGAGGCATGATGCAACTATACAAGGTGCGGCATTCAGCTGAAAAATGTGGCCCAAGAGCTTTTGCTGAGAGAGTGAAAGAGAGGGAGGATGTCAGCGATATTCAACGGCGCACATGCACACAAATTAAATATGTGTGTATGTGTGTGCATAAAAAAAATGCATGTACATGCGTAAGTATGTATACATTTTCTGTTGTGATGAATCAACAATAAAAACAACAAAATGACAAGTGCACGCAGTGCATAAAAATGTAAGCATTTTATTTCCAAAAACACAACAACATGGCACTGCACTCAACACTAAATATGAATACATATTTTTTTTGCAACGCAGCAACATCAAACCAAAAACGAGATCAATTCGCTCCCAAAACCCACCCCCCAAATGTGCATTTAATCAACAACAAAAAGAATAAACAAGAGCAAACCATTTATTAATTATTAATACATTTTTTTGTAAAGCAGCAACAACAAAACAACTGCGAGATCGCTTCAAAAAATCCACCACCAAAATGCACAACATAAAAATGGCAAGCGCATGTACAACCTTTCACGACAAATGTCTCTCGAATACTAAAATTATGTGGCTCAAGCCGAGGCCGCAGTCGGCGATTGCCGCACCTTGTATAGTTGCATCATGGTTCGAGGTTACAAATTCTTCCACTATTTTATCCTGCCTCTTCCTCTTTGGATCTGTCGAATTGCATGTCACTTTCTGTGGCCATAAACAAATACATAATTAATTGAATTCACCTTAGTAAAGTTACAAACTTCTTAGAACTACAGATTCTGCCCACATACTATTGTTAAAGAAGATTAGAAAATTCAATTTTACAATTTCATTTGTCATTTTTTGCTTACCCGCCAATGTTTAAATTTTGCGCCAGTTGAAAGCAAATCAAAATGATATCAGGGTCGTTCCACCAATTGCTTTGCTTTTGCTTTCACGAAAGCAAATCAACTTTCAGGAATACCACTAGAGAATAATTTGTAGCAAAAGTGCAAACAACACAACATTTATTTCAGTTTTTTAATTTTTGATTTAAAGCAGAGCTCGCAAAATATGGTCAACCAAATTTTTCTATACTGTCTGCTCACCGAAATGACAGGAAAAAATTTAACAAAGTAGCTCACTCTCTGAACAGAACACTAGATTTTGATTTTCTAGTGTTTTCTGTCTCATAGTAATCGATGAGAGAAACACACGAAGCTGTCTGACTATAACAGTTTGATGGGGAGAGTTTCGTTCGGGTGTCAGCAGCTGAGCATAAACAACTGAGCAAATCAAGCAAAGTGTCCGAGCAAAGTGTCTTTTCTATTGTTGTGTTAGTTAGAAAAGTAGGGAGGGAGAAACAAATAGGGCGCCTACTTGTGAGCATGTGTTATTTCTTTTGTATTTATTTAGATGTATTCAATTAAAATTGCAATAACGTGTAAATAAAACTATTCGCCAACAAAATTAAAATATGAATAATTAGATAAATATATAAACTAATAAACTTCATCTTCACATATTTTTTAAAAATTGTTTATATGATGGAATAAAAAAAAAACACAAAAACTAACTCATTTAACTATTTGTGATTACATTTATTATTTACAAATTGAATTTAATTTAACAATTAATAGAGAATTTATATTTTCGGCACTTAAAGAGGTGCGCTTCTCGCTTAAAATAAAATTAAGGGCTGAGAACGACCTTTCTACCGACACCTGAGTTGCCGGTGTGGCCAACACCACCTGTGCGAGTTCAGCCAACTGGGGTGACTTAAACTTCATTTCATGGTAAAAATTTGTTATGTCACTATTCAATGGTAAACGGCCAAAAACCATGTTGAAATTTTCAATATCCATGTAAAATTTGGATAATTTGTTTGAAACTTCCTCTTCTTGAACATGAGGCACTGTCTGAATATCATCTAGATATGTGGAAAACAATGACTTCTCCGCAAAAGCATCGGTACTGCTCGATGGGGAAGGACCTTCTCTAGGTAAAATGGCTTCTGCTCCAGAGTTTAAGGTAACATTAAGCTAAATAAAAGAAAAAATATAATCGTTATTAGGGCTTAATTACTTGCACTTAGTGTATTTATAAGTATTTGACAAGGACGATTTTATTTGCAAAACACAAATATACAATAACTACACACATATATATCTAGTAGACGAGACACACACAAATCTAGTTTTATTTACGTGTCTTACTTGGTTTAAATTTTTTTCAAATTGTGCTTTGCCAAAATTTTTTGATTGTCGGTTAAAATCAAATTTATACGTGGATCCATGTAAATAGCCGACAACAATGCTTCGCTTTCAAGCAACTTACGTTCGCGTATTTGAAGTTGGGCTAATAATTTTTTGGATAAGACGTTTGGGCTTTTTTCACATTTTAGAATAAGCTCCATCCATAATATGAAAAAATCGGTATAAGCAAGTTGCTCCTGTTGCAGTTTTAGAGTTGCTTTATACGTATCTTTAAACGCATCGATATATAGCTCAACCCAGTCCCAGTCGATGTCAATATCGACGGTAGTTTGCATCGCAATGAACTGTTTTAATTTAAATAATTTTACCAACATCAAGTAAGTGGAGTTCCACCTTGTGGTGACATCAAGAGTTGGTATATTTTTGTTGTTCTCCATTAAGGTACGTCTGTAATTAATAGGTAATGTTGTTGTATTTGTATGCACTTACTTAAAAAACAAACAAAGCCCTCTACCTATGTTTTCCCGTTCGCAAAACTTTGCACATTTGACGGCAAGTACCAACGTTTTGGCTAATCTCGCATTGCTTATTTACATCGTATACGCACAACTGCAGTGTATGCGCAGCACATCGCACAAGTTGTACATTTGGAAACGCCATGGAATCCAGCTTTTCCATAAAACCGTCGCCCACGTCATCATTGACAAAGCATTCCTCTGTGGCATCATCATTAAGCAGCTCAATTGCCTTCACCATATTTTTGCCGTTGTCAGATGTAATGCTAATCAAAAAATACAACCATTGTTTTTACAAAACTTTAAATTAACGATTCAAAAATAAGCATACATATATACGCATTTCAATAATTCAGCAAATTAAGTCTGATAAGTCCTTACCTAAAAACTTGATCCAGCTCGATGCCATACTCTTGGATAACCTCCATGATTTTATTTTTAATAAAGAGTCCAGTATGCGACTCAAGCAGTTGGATCATCCCAAGCGTTTTTACGACAATCTCAGTCTTCAACAAAGTCGAATTAATGATTTGCAAATTTACTCCCAGAATTGATTTCTCCAGTCTTGTTGCCACATCAATTTTGAGAGATAAAAGCTTGCCTTTCACCATTAGCTTAATGTCCTCTTTTATGGACCGCTCCTTCAGTCGGACATGATCCATAATATTCCTCGACGTGATTGGAGCCATTTGCAGAGCATTATATATTGGGTTTAAAATTTCGCGAAACCCTTCGCTATCCAAAAGCAAAAATGGTCTGCCGTCAGTGGTAACAATTTTCACAATTGACGATATAATTGTCTCTTCATTTGCCTCGTAGGATATTTTCCTTTTCTTTGCATTATTTTGCACACCGGTGTTCTCCTTGACTTCATTAAACGACTCGAACACTTCCCGATGTTTTGCCGTCAAATGCCGCCTCAAATTTGTTATATGGTGGCCAGAAAGTTTTATACCACACACGTTGCAAACCGATTGATTAAGAGTATTGTCAAATTTTAAAAAAAAATGCACTTTATTATTAATTTGACGACTCATAATTGACCACTTTTTACTTTATAGACAAAAATCAACTCCGTAAACGTCAACGTTATGTTTTGCCTTTTACAAAAGGCAATTTGATTTTTTTTTTTAGGCACACACACACGAAGACACTTTCGAAAAATTCTGAGCAGCAAAGTGTCTCAAGGAAACACATGAGCAAAGCAAGCTAAAAAAATCTCTCATTGATTGAGCAAAGAGCACTTTGTGAATAGTCATCGGTGAGATGTCATTTTGTTACACTAGTTCAAAGTGTCTCAGAGTGACTGTATTTTATCTGACAGCCTGTGAAAAGTGAGCATTTTTTGGGAGCTCTGATTTAAAGTCAATGACTTTTGTTTAGTTCAATAGATTTCAATGAAATATGTCGCAAAAAATCAAATCACATGTTTATAAAGTTTCTTTTCACCCAATAAAAAATACATTTCTTACCCATTAAAAATTAGTAAAAGGGGATGATCTATCAGTTTGAAGGTAGCACCCCCGACCGACCCTATCTCTACGTATAAATCTACTGACTGACATATTACAATCAAAACTGCTTATCGTAGAGACCTTAAATTGGGTATAGACTTTCGTTTAGTTATGCAGGTGCGCACTTAAAAGGAAAATTTGAGAAATTTGTCCGCTAAGTGGGTGAAAGCGCCAAAGAAAGTTATTATGGGCCACATAAAATGAACTGAGGCCCTCAGGCAGTTTTATAGACAAAGATGTTTTGCTAAGAGCGCGAGATAGGTATGTGTTGTGTCACAAATTAGGTATGTGTTTTATGCATATATTTTATTTTTAGTAGTCAGTTCTTAATTATATTAAGTGGTTTGTTGACAAAAATGCAAACCTTCCGACAACAACGATAGCTCTGTTGCCCAAAAATTCTATGAAGCTCGTTCACCAGCAGATCGTTGATGATTTTTGTTAAATGATTGGTGTATGCTGGTGAACATGCCCTTTAACTCTATAGTTTCTCAACATTCTTTAAAAACTACTATTCTAACTTATTAGGGCCGTAGTTAACATTGACCATGAATAGATGACTATCTGACACATAGAAGCTATCTGGGAGAACAGAAAACGATCCTAAAAGTTTTTAATTTACTTTTTTTTCAGTTTTTTTCCTTTTTAAATTTCTATCGAATTTTGCGCTTCAATCGTCTTCCGGCTTATTTAAATCTGCGTACGCCAGTGGGCAATGTAGTGGAATGATGTTGATACATTTGCAACACAAAAATCGTATCGTATTTTTCGATGAGACCCTTGTGCTCGTTTTTCTCATAGCTGGAGCGCTCAATGATGTTGTAGAGAGACTTGAAGCAAATGTCCAGCAGCATGCGCACTGTATCCTTCTCCTTGATTTGAAACAGATAGATGCCTTGGCTGGACCATTGCCTCCGCCACCGCATTTTCTCCCAGTTTACGTTCAATGGAGTCCACCATAAGGGTATCCCGAAAATCCTGATGAAAGCGGTCATAGTTTAGATTCCACACTGTGCCGTTGTCTTTGGCTTCGGACAGGGTGGCTTCGCCCTTGCGTATCTTTGCCAGCAACTGAAGGTCAATATTGGGATGCCTAAAGAAATCACAATCATTGCTCTGAAATCTCGGCACGCACTCATCCTGCAGCTCTTCGTCTAGTATTTGATCTGGCATCTTGATGATATAATGATCGGTGATCATTTGCAGAAATGTGTTGCGATAGGATTTAGCATTTTCCGTTTTGTTTTCCCCATCAGCCAGACATTTGATCAGCACACCGCTGGCTGTATCCGAGCCAGAATTGATAAGCTCCTCGGCAATGGAAGTACTTGGTCTGCATTAGATGTACATATGTAGCGTGGATAGCGTAACAGACAGATAACATCTTCACGTTTGAGCGCATATTCGGGCAGAAAAGGATTCGTTTTGGATGGCTCAAAGCTAACTAGACGAAATTTAATAAGCACTGCCAGGGCCAGGCCGACCTCCTTGCGAGAGAATTTTGTGGCGTTGACGATTTGCGACAGAGTCCGGGTGGTGGCTGAGAACAAACAAGTGGCCACGGATTCCACCACCTTGCCAAAGCACTGCTGCAAGATGGCCGAGCACAAGTGGGAGTAGTCCGCAGACATGGATATATTTTCAAAACAATTCCAAATTGAAATCAAAACAGTGGCGGCCATCCTCAGCTCACACGAACCGCGTTTTATGCAAACGAGAGCCGAACTTATGGTTGTGTGAATCGGTGAAGACTGCATTGCAAGTAAAACGCCTGTAGTCTGGAGAGAGTTCGCTTGTTCACCAACACAAGCACTCTTTTCTGTCCTCTCCATTTGGCCCCCTCTGGTTGTATGTACATTAGGCCGGACCCCAAAACGGTAAAATGGAAACCACCAGTTCTTAGCATTACCAAAGCTTATATTTGGTTTATAGTTAACTAGCACATAACCCGTCGCGCTTCGCTGCGGCTTTAACAGTATAGAACCAATATCAGACCGGGGTCGGATTTTCCATCATTGGAAAATCACACTTAAAATTATTGCGAATTTTATCCTTACAAACAGAGTCTCAAGTCAATCGGATGAAAAGTAGTTATTTTCCATATAGAATTTTCCTGGAATTTCGCGCCTGTGGCGGAATTTCCGTCATTGGAAAATCATGCTTCAAACTAATTCGTATTCTATCGTTTAAGCCAATCGGATGAATAAAAGTTTTCTTGCATGCAGAATTTTCTGCGCATTTTCACTCGCGGGGATCAGATTTTCCGACATTTAAAAATCACATTTTTCTATTTCATCAATTGAAACCGAGCTTCAAGCCAATCGGATGATAAATAGTTTTCTTCTCGCAGAATTTGCCGGAAATTTTACGGCAGTCGGGTAAAATTTTCCGACTTTGGAAAGACGCTTTTTAAATTAATTCGTATTACATCTTTACAAACCGAGTTTTAAGCCAACCTGGGGGCGGTTATTTGGACATTGAAAAATCACATTTCAAATCATTTCGTATTCTGTCCTCACAAACCGAGTTTCAAGAAAATCGGATGGAAAATACTTTTTTATGCAGAATTTTCCGACCATTTGGTAAAATTTTCCAACATCAGAAAATCACATTTCAAACTATTTCGTATTCCATCCTTACAAACCGAGGTTGAAGCCAATCGGATGAAAAATAGTTTTTAAGTGCAGAATTTTCCGGCCATTTTCCTCGTGGGCTCTGTCTTAGTACGCACCTTCCCCACTAACAGAACTCCTCTCCAAATTACAGCCATATATCTCTTACCGTTTAGGCTGTGCAGTGAATCAGTCAGTCAGCCCGTCAGTACACTTTTTTTTTATAGATATAGAGCGAGGCCAAAAAGTGAGAGAGTATTGGTGTTTAAAAACCTGCTCTTTTGGTCTCAGCTTCGGCAAGCGTTCGGGTCGTGTACGTGTAGATAACGAAATGTTTCGCCCCCCTGGGAGGAACCAAGGACTAAGTATCGCTAGTATAGGGATATTAAAATTCCATTCAAACAATTTAGCATTTATTTCAGCATCTTTATCTTTATAATAGATGACGCATTATAAGAAAACAAAAGAACTGCGGACTGAGCGCTTCATAATTATAAGTGGTCTGCCACCGAATTAAAAATGGCCTCCGTGGCGCGAGGGGAGAGAGTCAGCCGCCCATGTCAGGAGCCGTGGGTTCGAATCATGGCCTGACGCGAGCAAAGATTTTTTTTGTTTTTCTTGTTTTCAAATTGTATTTTTATTGTATTTTTAAACAAATACAATTTTTTGTTATTTTTCGATATCAAGAAATCACACTTCTAGTAAATATTTTCAGCACTTAAACGTTTTTTTCGTTTTGGAGAGCAATGGGAGCTGCGTTGAGGAAATGCTTTCTTGGTACAATGTCCGATCACTATAGGAAGTTATTGTGAAATTTTGAAATTTCTAACTATTACGGTTTAGCCTCAACGGTGATGATCAGGTGAAATGTCTTATCACTATATGTATATAGATAATTGTGAAAATCTAAAAATTATATTTTAATTTTAAATTGGCGCAACAGAGCCTTAAAGTTTTAAAATAAATTACTCTAAGATATGTTCATTGAATACAAATTTTTAGATCGAAATTAGTTGTTTATTTTAATTGCTGTAGTCTTTTGAAATAACACATAGTAGTAGACCTTTATTATTTTTCATTTAAATTTTTAAATAAAATTAACGCCGACTATTTATAAATGAAAAAATATATGCGTATGAGTTATGTACAAAATCTTTAGAGGCTGTTCGCGGCCGTTAAAACTTGACTTATTTTACCTTTGTTTTTTACGCTAACTGTACATCAAAAAGTATCAGATAGGGGGGTGAGAGAATGACCTTAAAATTTTCATACTCATGGGGTCCAATTTAGTGTACATATCGCTCACTTACTTCAATACTGGCCTAACTCAAAATAATCCATTTTGAGAAAAACACGTTTAAAGTTCTCATTGGATTTAACCCAGTACAAATAGTTATTTTAGTTTCGAGTTAATCGAGTTAAATATTATAAATTTAAAATTCTTATTACTAAAACTTGAAAATATGATGTTTTAACTGAATAGCCGAAGTATGTTTGCTCAATATCGACTGCAGTTTTTGCGTTTAACATGAAAATGAATCTGTAAAATGATATTGCGACATGTTCTCATCTCTAATGGAAAGTAAAAGAGATCAATATGAAAATTTTAGCACAAAATATTACTCAATATGCGAATATTTCTGCATCATTAAGTCAAAAATCGAATTTTTGAGCTATGCCTGTGTTGAAATAAGTGAGCGGTATGTGCTTTTTTGGCTCTCTGAGACAGATGTTAGCTGCTTTGAGAAAAAAATCGCAACTAACAAGAGAGAGGAGGGGAGGGAGTGCACACTGAAGTGGAAAAAGGAAAAAGGGCAGGGGAAAGAGTCGAGAGCTATAATTGGGAGTGGCTGCTATTTAGTTTGCAGTTATTGGTTCTTATGACTATTGTCTTATTAATTTTTGGAAAAGACTAAGGAATCTATACTGCGTTCCCAATTATGGGCAAGCAGTGCTGATGCTACTGTGAAGTCCTCAATCTTCATTTTTTACTAGATATGGGCGCGAAATTCGTTATGTGCTCGTGCGGGAGAGGTATGTTTTGAGAATCCACTTGATGGAATGTATTTGTTTATAATCGCGGAATTTTCGAGCATCAAAAACCGAGTCGATATTGCCATGTCCATCTGTTCTTCTGTCTATTTATATGTCTGTCTGTCTGTATGAGCGCCTCGATCTCAGAGACTATAATAAACTTAGGAAATCAAAGCCATAGGATGCATATTACTTGGTACAAAGTATTTTGCAGTCAGGGCACCCAACTGCAACATTCTTTCTTGTTTTATATGATTTTCGGGATCGGTAATGCTGTAAATTTAATCTCTCTCTTTTTTCCTTGATAAAGCCCTTTGTCGTCGATGATTGTTGATTGCTTCTCCTTTCTTAATAAAATAACCTTAGTGAAGAATGGATTTGAATTTTCCTTTATACAATCCAAGTCTTCCTTTTCAGCCCGTGGTGTTGACCGAGTCCGAGTTAAAATATAGGACTAAGTGGGTGCAGCTGGCTGGTAAGAATTAATTCAGGATTTTTAAAAACTAAATGGAATATTTGTTAGAAACTAATATCGGAATTAATTTTTTTTAAGTTTTAAATTAGACTATAATTTTCAATTGTATATTCGAAATCATCAATCCACTTTATTATTGTAGAAACATAATTATATTAAGAACTGTAAAACTAGTTCCATGGAATTTTTTGAACTACTTGAAAATGAACCACTGTTAACCAAATTAAATAGAGATGGGCTTTGCTAATGTAACGAGTCACTTGCAGTGCTGCCCATCAGCGATTACTCCAAGCACAGCTGTTGGTGCATTAGTCAGAGTGGAAAATATTGTTTAAGAAAATTGTAAAGAAAATTGTTGAAAATGGCTGGCGAACTGGCGTATAGAATGAAGGCTATAAAGTGTCCCACAGATGAGCTATCGCTGACCAACAAGGCCATTGTGCATATGGCCGATTTCACCGAGGAAGTCAAGTGAGTGGCAGGTTGGGGGCGGGTGATGACGCGTCTCTTAACTTGTTGTTTTTGCTTAGATATGTGGACATCTCGCCGGGACCGGGACAGCATTATATATTTGCGCTGGAAAAGATTGCAGACTTGCCACGTGGACATGTGGGCTTCTCCCTGGTGCAGCGCAAGTGGGCTACCCTGTCCATTAACCAGGAGATCGATGTGAGGCCCTATCGCTTCGATGCCAGCTCGGATATCATAACAATGGTCTCCTTTGAGACGGACTTTCTGCAAAAGAAGACGACCACGCAGGAGCCGTATGACTCGGATGAAATGGCCAAGGAGTTCATCATGCAGTTCTCGGGTATGGCTCTGACGGTGGGCCAAACGCTCGTCTTTCAGTTTAAGGACAAAAAGTTTTTGGGCCTGGCGGTCAAGACTTTGGAGGCGGTGGATCCTCGTACGGTGGGCGATGGCAAGGAGCCCAAGACGCGGAATGTGCGCTTTGGCCGCATACTGGGCAACACGGTGGTGCAGTTCGAGAAGGCGGAGAACTCTGTGTTGAATCTGCAGGGCAGGTCCAAGGGCAAAATTGTGCGGCAATCGATTATCAATCCGGACTGGGACTTTGGCAAAATGGGTATTGGTGGCCTGGACAAGGAGTTCAATGCCATTTTTAGGCGCGCCTTTGCCTCGCGTGTGTTTCCCCCCGAGCTGGTGGAGCAGCTGGGCATTAAGCATGTCAAGGGGATACTGCTCTATGGACCACCTGGAACGGGTAAGACCCTGATGGCGCGGCAAATTGGCACCATGCTGAATGCACGCGAGCCCAAGATTGTGAATGGACCGCAGATACTGGACAAATATGTGGGCGAGTCGGAGGCCAATATACGAAGGCTGTTTGCCGACGCCGAGGAGGAGGAGAAGCGCCTGGGACCCAACAGTGGACTGCATATTATCATTTTCGATGAGATTGATGCCATCTGCAAGGCTCGCGGTTCGGTGGCGGGCAACAGTGGCGTCCATGACACCGTGGTCAATCAGCTGCTGGCCAAGATTGATGGCGTGGAGCAGTTGAACAATATACTGGTCATTGGCATGACCAATCGGAGGGATATGATCGATGAGGCTCTGCTGAGACCTGGCCGGTTGGAGGTGCAAATGGAGATTAGTTTGCCCAATGAGCAGGGACGTGTCCAGATACTTAATATTCACACCAAGCGCATGCGTGAGTTTAACAAAATAGCCACAGACGTGGACAATCATGAGATTGCCTCACGCACCAAGAACTTCAGTGGTGCCGAGCTGGAAGGTCTGGTGCGTGCCGCCCAGTCCACGGCCATGAATAGGTTGATTAAAGCTGACTCCAAGGTGCATGTGGATCCCGAGGCCATGGAGAAACTGAAGGTCACACGCTCGGACTTTCTGCATGCCTTGGAAAATGACATTAAACCCGCCTTTGGTACTGCCCAGGAAATGCTGGAGAATATGCTGGCGCGTGGCATCATCAATTGGGGTCAGCCCGTTACCAATCTGCTGGAGGATGGCCTGCTCTATGTGCAACAGGCCAAGGCCACCGAAAGCTCCGGCCTGGTGTCGCTGTTAATCGAGGGAGCTCCCAATTCGGGCAAGTCGGCGCTGGCCGCCAACTTGGCCAAACTGAGTGACTTTCCTTTCGTGAAAGTCTGCTCACCCGAGGACATGGTGGGCTTTACCGAATCCGCCAAATGCCTGCACATACGCAAAGTCTTTGATGATGCCTATCGATCTACGCTCAGCTGCATTGTGGTGGACAATGTGGAGCGTCTGCTGGACTATGGTTCCATTGGGCCACGCTACTCCAATCTCACACTGCAGGCCCTGCTGGTCTTGCTTAAGAAACAGCCACCCAAAGGACGCAAGCTGCTCATTCTGTGCACCTCCAGTCGTCGGGAGGTTTTGCAGGAGATGGAAATGTTGCCGGCCTTCACTTCCACGCTGCATGTGTCCAATTTATCCAGTCCCGAACATGTAATGGCCGTGCTCGATCATATGGATCTCTTTAGTCCCGAGGAACTGCAGAATATAGCCCGGAATATGGCCGGCAAACGAGTGTGCATTGGCATCAAGAAGCTGCTGGCTCTGATCGATATGACACGGCAATCGGAGCCGCACCATCGTGTCATCAAGTTTCTCACCAAAATGGAGGAGGAGGGCGGCTTGGATTTGGTGGCGCGAACGCACTAGCTACCGCCTCTGGCGGAACTGAGATTGTCAGTTGTGGAGCTCAACGATGCTTTCTAATTAGCTCAATCAAATATTTTAGTCAAAGAAACCAATTTGGAAAAACACATTCCAACTCCGACGGAACCCTCCTTGTCTCGACATTTGTATTAGTCTTAAGATTCCCCTGCGCCAAACTCAACTGTAACTGGACACTTGGAACATAGCAAATGACTCGTCCCCCAAAATGTCAAATAACCCAACGATAAGCTGAACCATTTGCTACCAATCTTTAAGGTTCACCCTTAAGCCGGGTAATCTTTTTGTATAACAGTTTACAAAAGCAAAACGCACAACTTACAAGAATTATACACTTTTATATATATGTATGTGTGTGTGTATGTATGTATGTAGTGGGTTAACACACCCAAAATTGGTTTCAGAACTATTCAAATGTGTTTTGGAAGAACTAAAGAATTAGCCCAGTTGGTTTTTCTAAATTTATTTAAAAAAAAAACAATACAAATTATGTGTGTATGTGTAATAAAACTATTGTAAATTTATCACAATTTGTTGTATTAATTAACTTTAAGGAACTTTCTTTAAAAAACTAGAATTTAGATTTAGGGTATCCATAAAAGCCCCGATAGAGGCGACGTGGATAACCTTAAAATGTAAGGTACTCCATTTGAATAGCGGCTTGCAAAAGGCTGAGGCGTTTATTCAATCTACAGGCGCTGGGATAGAAGAAGGAGACACAGAAAGAACCATAAAAGGTAAGCTGCGATATATGAAATTTAGTTTGATTGATTTTGTACATTTAACATTAGCAGACAAAATATTGAAGCTGTGCCCTCATTACGACCAGCAGAGCGACATATTTGTGGGCAGGAAAGAAACAGAAGCGGTTGTGCCTGAGGCGATGAACTCCATTTAGTCCACTAATCTCCTCGACGGCAAGAATATATGCATAAAAACATCCAACAGAACCTCCATTGCGAAATCAAGCTGGTTTGGTGGACATCTTCTTCTTCTTCTTTATTGGCCCGATGCATTGCATCACAACGCTTCCAACTAGAAATATTTTTCCGCACCTGGTCGTCCCACCTTAGAGGTAGTCGTCTCACCTTGCCTTGTCCCAATTCTTTCGCATTCCTCTTGTAGACCATTTTTGCTGGAGCTTGATCATCCATTCGGGTAACATGTCCCAGCCAGCGCAGCCGCTGTTGCTTTATGCGCTTGACCAGACTAGTATCCCCATAGAGCTTATACAGTTCGTCATTCCTTCGGATGCGAAAGTCCTCGCCAACTTTCAAAGGTCCATAAATCCTGCGAAGAATCTTTCGCTCGAAAACGCCAATCGCCGCCTCATCCGCTGATGATATTGCCCATGCTTCGCGCCGTATTGCAGGACTGGGATGATAAGCGACTATATAGCGCTATTTTTGTTCTTCGCTTGAGGTTTCTGCTCTTGAGCTCCCTACTTAGCCCGTAATAGCATCGGTTTGCGAGCGTGATTCTTCTTCGAATTTCCAGGCTGATGTTGTTGTCGCCGGTTATCATCGTTCCGAGGTAGACAAAGTCCTCTACAACTTTAAAGTTGTACTCTCCCATTGCAACAGATTGCCCAAGTTGTGTGTACTTCTGTTTCGAGGACACTAGGTACTTCGTCTTGTCCTCGTTTACCGCTAAACCCATTAGTTCAGACTGCTTCTCAATCTCTGAAAACGCCAGGCTTACTGCCTGTTCGGTTTTGCCGATAATGTCAATATCATCGGCATATGCGAGTAGCATTACATCTTTATTAAAGATGGAGCCCGATCTGTTGGCATTTGGGCACTGGCGCAGTATATACTCCATCAGCCGATTAAAGAAGTCACACGATAAGGTGTCACCCTGCCTAAAACCCCTTTTGGTATCAAAAGGCTCGGAGAGGTTCGTTCCAATTTTGACGGAGCTTTGAGTGCTTCTCAACGTCATCATGCAAAGTCGAACGTACTTTGCTGGAATACCTAAAGTAGACAGGGCTTCGAAAAACCTTGACCTTATCGGCGTGTCGAAAGCGGCTTTGTAATCGATAAAAAGATGGTGATTTTCGATGTTTCTCTCATAGGTCTTCTCCAGGATTTGGCGCAATGTGAATATCTGGTCTGTGGTGGATTTACCAAGGTCTAAAGCCACACTGATAAGGTCCAATCAGTGTATCAATTAGCGGCTTAAGGCGTTCACAAATAATGCGGGACAGAACCTTATATGCGATGGGGAGGAGACTGATCCCGCGGTAGTTGGCGCAAACTGCAGGGTCTCCTTTTTTAAAGATTGGACAGAGAACACTTAGATTCCAATCGTCGGGCATGCTTTCATCAACCCATATACGGCACAGAAGTTGGTGCATGCACCTTACCAATTCTTCGCCTCCAGCCTTGAACAATTCAGCGGGCAGCTCATCAGCGCCTGGCGACTTGTTGTTCTTTAGCCTTCGTATGGCTAAACAGACTTCCTGTTGGGTCGGCGGGTCTATCTCTATGTTGTCGATTGGTGGCATCGTTACTTCTCTAAAGGCGGCATCATGTTCGTCATCGCCTCCCAGTAGGTTGGAAAAGTAACTTCTCCATTTGTTAAGCGCCACTTGCGGATCTGTGACCAGGTTCCCCTGTTCGTCTTTGCATTGTGCGACTCTGGGCTTGAAACCTTCTGTTAATTGCTTAATCTTTTGGTAAAATTTTCGAGTCTCACTCATGCCGAATAACATCTCGACTTCCTCGCGCATGCGCCTTTCCTGCTCAAACTTTTTTCTTCTAAAAAGGCGTTTCTCCTCTTTCCTTTTCTCCAGGTATCGCTCTTTAGCAGCCCGCGTTACTCTCGACTGCAGAGTTCTCCTGTAGGCAGCGTTTTTCTCTGCAGTAGCGCGTCGGCACTCCTCGTCGTACCAAGACCGCTTTCGAGGGGGGCTCGGAGTAACCGAGTATCTCCTTGGCAGCAGTACTCATGGAGTGCGATATACGCTGCCACTGTTCGCATATATCGGAAGGGAATGGGGAGGTTTCCCTAAGCAGTTGGGCGAGTTTAGCTGTGTAGGCTTCAGAGGTCCCTTGTGATTGCAGCTTCTCGACGTTTAGCTTTCGACGTGTGCTAGAGCGTGAGGCATGTGCCACACTGAGCCGCGTGCGTACCTTGGCTGCAACCAGGTAATGATCCGAGTCTATGTTGGCTCCTCGAATCGCACGCACGTCTAGTACACTCGATGAATGCCTTCCGTCTATCACAACGTGATCAATCTGATTTCGTGTTCGTTGACCAGGGGACTTCCAGGTCGCCTTATGGATGTCGAGGTGTTCAAATCTGGTACTACTTATGACCATGTTCCGGCCCGCAGCGAAGTCTATTAGCCTCTCTCCGTTACCGGAGGTTGTTTCATGAAGGCTGAATCGTCCGACTGTCGATCCAAAAACTCCTTCTCTCCCGACTTTCGCGTTAAAATCGCCTAGCACGATCTTTATTTCGTGGTCGGGGCAGCGCTCGTATAGTTGTTCCAGGCGCTCATAGAATTCATCTTTTATCGTGCCGTCCTTGTCTTCTGTTGGCGCGTGAGCACAGATAAGGCTAATATTAAAATATTTTGCCTTAAGTCTGAGCGCGGCTAGCCGTTCATCAACTGGTGTGAAGCTGATGACAGAGCGACGCAGTCTATCACTCACTGCAAAGCCGCACCCAAACTCGTGCTTGGAAACATGTCCGCTGTAGTAGATCTCCCAGGGGGGTGGTGGTTTCTGTTCTGTCTTCTCGTTTGGTAGCGTTATTATCTTGCTCCCATGTCCGATCCATCGCATTTCCTGGAGGGCGGTAACGTCCGATGAATATTTCTTGAGGACATTCACCAAGGCGATATCATCACCATCTCTGTTGAGGGTGCGGACATTCCAGGTGCATATTCTCAAATCGTGGTCCTTAAAACGTTTGCGTGGGTCGTCGTCAGGGGGGTCCGTATCCGAGGCATTGTAGTCGCAGTTTTCATTGGTGGAGATTTTTTACGATGGTGGGTACCAAACCCGACGCACTAACCCTATATATTATACCCTGTAGGGAAGGGGGGAAACGCCGCTCACGTTAGTCAGCAGCGAATGCGGGTGCATTGCCACTGCTTCCGGTGGTCACCACGGGGAGGTGTGAGTCGACTTGAGACGTAGTAAGCCAGGATCACCCTGGGTTCGCCAAGTTGAACCGATCAGAAGCTTTCCCTGACCACATACGCCCCCGTTAGGTCCAGAAGATCTATGACTAGAAGTTCTGAACCACCATCTGCAGTTGGTGGACATAGATCTGCAAAAGTCGGCAATTGCAAAACGTGCCGATTATTAATAGCAAAATACGCACCTTCAATCATTTCACGATTCAATTCGATTGCTTTTCATTCCAGAAGAATAACTTTAATGCTTTTATTTGTCGATTTTTATTTATAGGTATAGTTTTTTTCTCACCAAATCTCGAAAACATAACTGGAGAAATATCAAACATAATTGTGCACAAATTTTGTGCACAAAGGGCCCCAATTGTTTCCGTTGAACTATACATTCTTAGGAGTTCCGATTCGCAGGTTCGAACCAAAATTTAACAGAGTTTAATGTTTAGAAATGTTAGGTTCGAGTTTTTCAAATGAAAGTTTTTGTTAAAACATTGGTTCGGCTCAGGTTTTATCTAAATTAAGTAAAAAATCAATTAAATTGTGAAATTTACAAAATGGTACTTCGAATTTCTTCATATTCTCACGTCTCATCGAATCGAGTCGGTGATGATTCATTAAATCCGAAGGCTAAAATAATATATTTTGTATACTTAAATTTTGGAAAGGCATTTGTGAGCTTCCACATTTCAAAGGTAACTTTCTAAGTCGTCATCTTCTAACAATTTAATATGATCCTTAGACTCTTAATTTCAAATTCAAATTCAAGAAATTTTAGTTTAAAATTTGAAATGTCATGCTCTTGGCATTTAACATTATCAGTCCTGTTCCCGTTTCCGCATCCGATTAATCGGAACTGGTAGGACTTGTGATTTCTAAGAAACGATCAAAGAACTCTGCCGAATCTTTTCGACATTCAGAGTATCGATTGAAGGTTATTGGGATTTCGAAGTTAAAAGTTGAAAAGCTCAATCGGTTTTTGAAAGCGAGAACATTTAACAATTCCAATTCCGCATAATTTGATCGAAATCGAAAACGTGAACAGGCCTGTATGTGTTTTTATGCTTGACTGTAATGTAGTTCTTCGGAGTGGAAAAAGCTGACACTCCTCCGTCAAAAATTATTTTTTTGTAAGCTTTTTTAAATTAAAATATTTCAGGAACCAGAGTAACTAGAGTCATGCCAGTGATAGAGAATTAATCAAAGTTTTCAAAAATGGAAAATTTTTGGTATAAACAAAAGAAAACTAAAATGCGATGGTTTTGGTAGTTCGTGTTGGACCGCCATCTTAAAACTTTGTTTTGGAATTTCCCCCCAATTACCTGAAAGTTTAAATAAATCAAAGATACGCTTCTCGGAATTGGAACTGTGTATAGTGTAAGCCCTGCTGGCTGCTAATCTTCATAAAATCCCGCTCCGTTCTTAAGGTGGTATTCTCCATGTGCCAAAAATTGTTTTCGATTTTTTTCTAGCATTTATTATAGCTTGGAAATTCTTTTGTCGACCAATTTCATCGATAAAACAAGTAATTTTCAATTTACTTCAAACTTTAAACGCTCTCGAAACCACGTTTTTCCAACTGGCGGCCATTACATCTCTAGTTGCACTAAACCGATTTTGGTGATTCAAACTGAAATCAAACCATTCTGATCTGACTCTCAATCAAAATTTTAAAAAATTTGTACTTTTTTTTACACTAAACTACAAAAATAGGAGTTTTCATTTCACGCAACTTTGAGATGGGAAATCGTGGACGCCAGCACTATACCTTTTTTAGGACCCACACTTTGACTGCCGAGAACTTTTTCAACAGCCCTCGTATCGAAGCTGTAAGATTTTTTTGTTTACTTTAATTTGTTTGTAGACTATAAGAGGTAGAGCCACAAATTTTAACATGTATATAGGTGTACACCGTACCCAGATAAAGTTTGCTCCAGGTTTGTCAAATTCCTCCTCCATCTTCTTCTAACCGCGAAAAACTGTTAGAGCTTCAATTTTTAAGTTTGAAACTAGTGCCTTAATATATATTCAGTGAGGCCCAACATCTATCTATTCTGTGTACCACAATAAGATCCGAGCAAAAACACCGAAGATATGTACATAAGTGCGCCCGCCCATTTATTGAAATAAATTTTAAAATAAATGGAATTCAAAGCTAAAGCCTAGTACGGAGGGCGTCCGAATTTTTCTTCCAGAAATTTGCCTGATATTTCTTTCTGTGGAATGAAAGAGACAGTGTGACCAGATAACATTAAAAATATACCGAAAACAGAAAAAATTAATAAATTGGTCAGCTAGTTTGTGTTTTGGCTTAACTACAAGATTTAAATAAAATGAGGCAAATGCACAAAATGGAGGAAGTTGCAATTGCAATTGTAGTGGCAACTGTTGCCAGTCATAATTGTTTCATTTCCATTTGGAACATCATTCAGGCCGAAGAGGACCCCACTCAGATGCACATATCGCTGCATCGCCAGATGGCTCAATTCATGCCCTGGGGCGTGCTCCGAAACAAGGTGACAAGTTGCGGAAGCGCCACGCTAGATTCCATCCTGATTGTCTTTTGCAGGAGTATAAGGCAGCCACACAAAGTGATTATATGCAATCCCTTTCTCAAGTGGACACCAATTGCTTCCCAAGCTATTATTGTAAATGCGGTGTCCAGTTGCTTGCAATCTGTGATATCCCACAAAAATGCATTGTTCTTCACAGCATCAGTTAATGCATTTTTGTCGTCATAACTAAAATTCTGCAGTTTTGCGCTCCATTTTTTTAACTTTGCCTTCCATTTCAATTTGAAAACTCAAATGTCACAAGGAAAAAATAAATGCACAATATCTCTGAAAGCAATATCAGCTGTTCGATACAGTCCACACGGTTCGTCGATATGGCAACTCTCAAAATTCCTTGTGGGTATTGCTTGGTTTTCTGCGTACCATTTTTATATGGAGTTTGACAGCTGAAGGAAAATTCGAACGCCCTCCGTACTAGGCTTGAAGGAACCATATTACTTGGGACAGGGTATTTTGTTGTCGGGGCACTCGACCGCAACACTCTTACTTGTTTTAAAATAATTTTACAACTTTAATGTCGTAAATAAAAGCTGTAAGCCCAAGAACCAAAATCTTTTTTTAATTTGCCTTAAAATAATGGGGACCAAATAGGTGGCTTGAAACAACCATAAACAACCAATAAATCAGTTTTCATCCCTGCTTTTTATACCCGTTACTCGTAGAGTAAAAAGGGTATACTAAAGTCGTGCAAATGTATGTAACAGGCAGAAGGAATAATTTCCGACCATATAAAGTATATATATTCTTGATCAGCATCAACAGCCGAGTCGATATAGACATGTCCATCTGTCCGTCCGTCCGTCTGTCTGTATGAACACCTAGATCTCAGAGATGATCTAGGTTGATCTTTTCTCTATCGAGGGCCATAAACCAAATTCGGTAATTCAATCGTGTAAAGATTGAGTACAAATTTTTAATACATTTAAATAAAATTTTTACTTTTTCAGAGCCCAACTGGTGGTGGCTCCAATGGGATTCCAGCTCTTAGACCAAAATAAAATAATTTAAAAAAATTTCAAATTAAAAATAAATTTTTTGTTTAATATTTTTATACTTATTATAACTATTCTATACACAAACAAAAAAAATTTGATAAATTCTTCCGTAAAGTTCATAAATTTTTGTCTTTGATTTTCGCCCAAGAGTTTTTCCATTTAATAACAATATGTCTGCACTTTTGATTCTTGTACATATATAAAGAAAATAATCCAAGTTACTGCGCGCTGCTTCCGAAGAACAACTCGAACTTGGTATCCTTGGGCTGAAATTCGATGTGACTGACGATTTAGATGACTGCGCCACGCCGCGCGTCTGACGGGGCACCTAAAAGCTTACTTTAAGTGAATGTGTATTAAATGTGTGTTGTAATTTTCAAGCTCTAGTTCCACGAGAAGAAAAATTCATAGGTGTTATCAGTTTAAAATCAAAGGCACGCATATTAATTTTAAATGACGTTTGTACGTTGAAATTGGTAAAATCAACAAGAACAATCATTAAATCAACAAATTTTAGCCAAACACGAACAATGAAACATTTACAATTTGTAGGTTTGTGCAAAAGTATGTAACAGGGAGAAGGAATCATTTCCGACTATATAAAGTATATATATATATTCTTGATCAGCGTCAACAGCCGAGTCGATATAGCCAGTCTGTCCGTCCGTATGAACAAACAGATCTCAGATATAGTAAGAGATAGAGGTTTGACATGTATGGGACAAATGCTTCTTATACTTGCAGGCAGATCAAGTTTAATTTCAATTTTTGCCACGCCACCTCCCGCCCCCCCAATTTGAAGATAGACGTTTCGTTCCTTTTAGAGATAGTTAGTAATTAGCAAAATATATCGATTTGCCGAAGAAAATGATAAAGATCGGATAAGCGGTTCTCAAATTATGAGGAAAAAATAAATCACGTCCCCCCACCCCACCCTTTTACAACTAACATCGCACAATCTTAGAGAGAGAGAGAGACAAAAAGAGAGAGAGAGTGAGAAAGATAGAGAGAGACTTAGAGATGAGCGCTGCACCAGCATTGCATTCAGCTTCTACTTGAGGTACAGAGTATGTTATAGTCGGGCTTGACCGACTTTCTCACTTGTTTTGTTTTTAAGTACTTACTTAACTGAATCAAAGGTAAAATGTTAAAGCCAAAGTGTAAATATTAAAATATTAGACATTATTTCCATTAGTGTAGATATTACTCAGCATTTCCAAAAATACTTTATATTTCTTAAATTATTTTAAAATAGACGCCACATATGAATGGCTGAAGAAGAAGCAGTCTTTCTATGCCATCAAATGTAAATTCCAATCAATTTGAAGTCAATTCAAAACAAGACTCTATCAGACGGTTGTCTATCTTGAAAAGGCGTCAAACTGACATAGCCATATGCAGAGTGAACCAACGGATCAGCTGTTAATCGGGCGACTTACTGACCCGACGGCTTGGAATTGGCCCTGTCTTGATGGGCAGCAATGACCACAGCAACCGCAACCAGTTGCAGTAGCCAATCGCAGGCAGCTTTAATGTGTAATTTGAATAAATGATTTATAATGAAAACACTTTAGCGGCTCGCGCGTCGTATACGTAATATGGAGTAGAGTAATTGATATATGGCGCTAATTGCGATTGACGCCCATTTGTGGTGCTGCTGTGCGAACCGAGCGCCGCTTTATCAGCAACGTCTGAGGATTCCTGGGTAGCCATGGTTAGCCATGTCGCGCCACGGTGTCAGCTGCAAAAGCCAACGCCGCTTATTAACTAATTAAAGTTGCATATTTCTTGAGATGTTAAAAATTGATTTGCATTCCATTGCATTTGATTATGAGAAATTACTTTAAGATTTGCTAAGAAGAGAATGTTATTAGGGAAAATGGCTTTTTATAGGGTAGAATAAATTTTTTTTAAAGAACTTTAGCCAGTTTAATATATATTTTTAATACCTTTGTTGGTCCTTCGAGCCGGATGTTCGAACTTTTCTAAGTGTCATCTAAACGTCACTGAGACAATGTATTAGACTTATTCATTCCTAACAAAAGAAAAATAAGAAAAGAGAGAGTGAGTAATAGTTCCACTACATCCATGACCTTAACCCCAATCTTAAGCGTCACTTTAAACTACAGCTGAAAGATACGGTAGAGAACCCCACGACTTTATGGCTGAGCAACTTTTGACCAGCAGCGCAACATGAAGAAGAACGCATCAGGATATTTTATTGGGAGAATTGTTTGTTTTGATGTAAATCTGCAAAAGTGTGCTATGGCTCAATGTGCTTAAAAGTCATTCCATACATTGTTCTGTAAGTGCAGAAGCCCGACCAATGTTTCTGTTTTTTCTAAACGTCTTAAATGAAACAAGTCGCTTGTGGAGTGCACACCGATGTCTCTCATACATATGGGATATGGGGCGAAGAAGCAGCAGAGCATATTTTGCGCTTGTAAAATAATAGTTAGACCTTCCTCTCCCTCTCCCCTGTTCCTTCTAATCCGAAGAGAAAATCCCAAAATTCAAATCAAAATTTTCCCCCAGTTGGGTTTATAATATTGCTGAGAACAAATCAAATATAAAGTTGATAAGAGTTTTTGGGTTCTCTAAAAATTGAGAAATACCGATCATACACTGTTTTTGATAACGTTTGCTCTCATCTTGAGTCTAATGCAGTGTAGCCCAAAATGACAAAAGCCTATCCCACGGGATAGGAACTCATAATTCTGCTGGCGTCGCAGCCGACACGCGCATTGAGAGATAGTTGATAATCCACGTTGACTAATGATTATTTTCTTAAAATAATTCTATTTTTCTGACGAGAAGATTTTATCATATAATCGTAAGCACTAGACTGAGTTACCTTCCCTTTACTTTAAATGGTAATGGCAAATCTAAACTGTTTATACTTAAATGACAACCCTCGCCCCAAGTGAATGCAGCTGCTTTTGGGTGGGCTGGCCAATGCACCCACCCATCCGACGTCATTGTGGCTTACGTATGCACAAATTTTCGTGACGGGAGTCCAGTCGGACAAAGTTCAGTGACCGAACCACGAAAACGAAATTAAAACCAAAACGGATTTTCATTCAGCGGCGTCTGCCGTCTTTTAAAAATAAATCCGAAACTTTTACAAAAATGATATTTTTGTTATTAATTGAAGTCGCGCTCGGTCGGACGCACTTGTCCGCCCGCCCCAGTCACCAGTCGCGCCCCTCGTAAACTTTGAAACCGGCTGCTGCGGCTGCTGCGCCGGCAGCGAAGGTTCGATTTCACTTTCGCACGCTGTCTCCACTGGCCCGAGAGAGTAGACACTGGGTTGGGGGTTGTGACGCGTTCAAGTTTTTATTGCTCTCGCTGCTTTCTTTCAAATGGAACTCGCGTGCTTTCGCTCTCTCTCACCGGATCTGTGTGTGTTTTTGTTTTTGTTTTGTTTGTTGTTTGTTTGTTAGGATTTCCACCGCAGAAAAGTGGAGAAATTTAATGAATTTCCCAGCAGCTGCCAGTCAGTTCTTTGGCAGTCCAATTTGGTGCCTTCCCAAAAAAACGAGCATGGTGAAATTACTGAGTTTATTAGCAAAAATATATGTAAAGCAAATACAAAAGCAAACATCATGCAAAAATCTTCCTGCATTACACAAACGCGGAAGATTTGCCATGGATTTTCATGGCATTTTCATTGATGTTTTCGAGCGAGCATGTGTGTGTGTGAAACTAACAGTTAAATTAGCTGACTGACTGTGACTGGTTGGAGCATTGGATTTGTTATTTTTTGTTGTTGTTGTTTTATTTCTGTGTTGCCTCTTTTTGTTGCAATTTATAATTAAGTTGCAATTTGGCATGCGAGCCAGGCCAAGAAGCCTGCGCCCAAAACTATTTGATATGTACGTTTGTATGTAGGTATGAGGTGAAGCCCCCCGGCGTTTTTCTTGGAACTTGCATGCGTCTTAGTCATCAAAAATATGCGATCGAAAAAGCATTGAAAATTTTTGTCTTATGATTTAGTTGGTATATTTTGAAGTAGGAACAAGTGGACAGGATTAACCCACTACGAAAACGAGCTAAGCACACAGAGGGTTATCGGTTCTAAGGAAATTACTAAGACAATAGACCTGTAAATCTGCCCTTTTTGATTAACAAATTAAAGCTATTTCGCTCACTGTTTTACCATAGTCAGTATCATAAATTAATGTCTTAGTTGATAGGGTCCTTTGGGTAAAACTTGCATCGAACCAAGGTTAAAAATTTCAATTCAAAACCTTAGGGACATGAACTAGAATACGCATTAAAGTAGGGTTACATTCACTTGTGCTTAACCTAAAATTTGAATACTTAGATTTCGCTTCATAATAAAAATGGAGACGTAGTTCACTTACATACAGAGGTCCGGAATAACTCTCAACACATATTTTCAAAGTGTTTCTCACTGAGATAAACACAAAAATCATAAGCAATTTCGGTTTCTCACTGAGTTTTATCATTTATATTTGTGTTATTTGGGTTTTCTGTTGACCAAAAACTGTTGAGAGAAAAATTTATCTGTCTTTTAATAACACTTAAAAATAACATTTATGTTCTAAGTGTTTTTTAATAACAGTTATAGTATAACAGAAAAACGAAAGTAAATAAAGATAAGTGAAATTTCTCTATTAGTTATGTAATGATAATTTACTTTGTAGATGTGATTGGGAATAATGTTTTATACCAGCGGTGGGCACGAAACTTAAGTTTGAGAGCAGCCCAACTACAAAAACAGTAAAAACCAACATTATCAGATAAAATCGAGTTGGTTTTTGCAGACATCTGCTTTAGTACAGAGCGAGTCTCGATAGAGCATTCTTTATGACTTTGACCTTATTCTTTACCATTGGTCATCCATGGTATTTATCGCGGTTGAGTATTCTCATAATGATGGCTATGTAGTTATGTGATATATTAAGGAATGATATATAAGGCTCGCATTTCTGTGTGAATTCGCATTTCTTCGGGGTGTAAGCGACATTTTTCAATGACTGTTATTTGCTTTCGCATTGTTGATTGAGTGTGGTCAGATGTGGTTTTGAAAAGCAGTTTCTTAGACACTTAGCGGTCTTATCACCATGGAGGTCCCGTAGCTGTGAGCTGCGCTTACGCATTGATTCTTAAGTAATTTTCCGGCGCTTTCTACCCACAAGGTCAAACTTCCTTTACAAATTGCTTGTAACGACTAATGTCGAGCACTGTGGTATAACCGCGGTAAGAAACTACTTTGCAGAAATTAAGTTCTCTGTGTTTAATTTTAGGCCCTTATCGCTGTGAATGAAATTTAGTGTTAAAAATGTCCGTTCCATAGACTTTGAATGAAAAAACACTTATATTTTTCTCACAATAATAAGTGTTATTGAAAAACACATAACAGAAAAAAACGAGAGCGTAAGTTAAAGTCGCCTATAACCGACTTCGATATACCCGTTACTCATGAAAAAACATGTTTAACAGTGTTCCTGCGTTCCTTAGGGTGACCATGCTCATAACTTGAGAACCGTTCATCCGATCTTTATCATTTCTTCGGCAAATCGATTCACTTGGCTAATTACTAACTATCTCTAGAAGGTACGAATCGTCTATCGTTAAAACTGTAGGAGATATAACGTTTTTTCCAAAATTCGGGGGCGGGAGGGGGCGTCGCCAAAATTTGAAACAAACTTTATCTGCGTGCAGATAAAAGAAACATTTGTCCCATACATGTCAAACCTCTATCTCTTACCATCTCTGAGATCTAGGTGTTCATACAGACAGACGGACAGACGGACATGTCTATATCGACTCGGCTGTTGATGCTGATCAAGAATATATATACTTTATATGATCGGAAATGATTCCTTCTGCCTGTTACATACATTTGCACGACTTTAGTATACTCTTTTTACTCTACGAGTAACGGGTATAAAAATACTAACCTGCTACTTTTTTGAAAAAAATGTTTTTCCTTTTTTTATTGCGGTTTGTATGTTAAAAAATGAAAATTTTCTGGTTTTTACGTGATTTACGCCCTTTAAGGTGCTACACCTACTTTAACTTTTCATCCAGAAATTTCTTTGGGGAATATTTAAACATTTAGTCCAAAGTTCCAGTCGATAGCTTAAAAAATACGACTGCTATTGAATCAAGTCCCCCTAGATTGGCAACTGGACATTTTAAATCACATTTAAGCGTAGCCGAAATCTTTAAACATTTTTGTAAAAATTTATGATTATCAAAACTTCAAAAATTTTGCGGGTTCGGAGATCTTTTTATAATTTTTCATAACTTTAAAAACAGAAACACAACACACTACAGAGGAGGCTAGTTGATTGTACAGATGTTTCATTGGCATCACTGCCCAAATCATCAGCGATCTTTGCCTTATCCACTACCAGCCAACAGCTACCTCCTCATGCCTACAATGCTCAACAGCAAAAACCGGCACTACGAAAATAAAATTGAAAATACCCGATCTGTAACACTCACTTATCAGACATCACGCTAAATCTATAAAACCAGATTTTTGAAGTCCCCAAGAAATACCAATAGGAACCAATAGGAAGGAATTGTTGTACAGCCAAACCAACAGTTCCTAATGATGCTGCTCTGGTAACACCAGTCGCCAGCCATGGGTTAAACGTATTTATATCGCATTAAAAGCCTAAACACAAGACACAACCCCCAAGATTACACAAAAAATTAAAGCATAATCAAAAGCCGGTAACAACCGAAACACAAATCAAAACGTAGAACCAGGACAACCCAGAAACCTAAAAAAAAAACTGGTGCAGAGCTCCGAATCTGTGCAAATGTTGCCGCACGCGATCGAGACATTCGCATTTCATTTCGATTCATTGATACACACAAAATATAAAAAAATCCAAAACTCCTCCAAATTAAATAATACGAGCTGTGTGTGTGCTCCTGCCTGCTGCTTGTTATTATTATATTGTATTCCACCCTTTTTTTGCGTGCTGCATGGAGCGGCGTTTTTTGTGCAGATATTCTTAGGAATTCCTTGGCACGCAGTCGCAAGATCAATCAGAGTGCCATCAGCAGCATTCAGAGCCGAAGATCTGAGGCGGCGGGGCATGTTGACTTCTAGAAACGTTGAGTCGTAGTTCACTTTCATTTGCGACAGCTGCCGGGAAGGGCAGGGCGGCACGCGCCTAGCTTTCTTCGGCTTGCTCGGGTTACCCCTTTCGCACGGGCCACGCCTACGGGTCATTTGAGCGCACACTTGGGCCAGGCGGATATTGATTTCAGAACTGCCGACTAGTTTCCAGTGACAGGCGGAGGTGACATCTGTACA
Organism: Lordiphosa clarofinis; assembly: GCA_018904275.1. Taxonomy (NCBI): domain Eukaryota; kingdom Metazoa; phylum Arthropoda; class Insecta; order Diptera; family Drosophilidae; genus Lordiphosa; species Lordiphosa clarofinis. Next base: position 149,935 of record JAEIGQ010000264.1, read on the forward strand.
CGGCCATTGTGTTTCACTTTTCATCAAACTTATTAATTTGTTTTGTGGCATAATTAAAGTGAATTTGATATTTCCGGCTGCCGTTTGGTCCAAGACCCGTGGGTTCACTGTACCCGAGCCACAAAATCCTTGAACTTTTGCACGACGCCATCTTCGCAGACGAAATAAATATTTGTATGTATTGCCAATAATCTATTTCAAACAAAGAAAACCCAGAAAAAATACTGCTGCTGCCCTTTTTGGCGGCACCCTCACAAAATTATTGAGCAGAGCAACAGCAAACCAAAGGAAAAAAAAAAAACAAAGTCTGACTCTGACTTGGACACTGTCTGTCTCTGTGAAGAGTCTACCCAAATATTTCTGTTAGAAAAGGAAAGGACTTCTGTGTGCGGGTTTTTATATATAGAGTTTTCGCTGCTGCTGCTGCTGTCCCTCCGCATATTTCATTTTAAACATATAATTCCATTTTTGATATTTCGTCTGAACGCTTTGCACAGAAAATTGCATTTAAACGCCTATTATGCGCTTTTTATTTGCAACCCATACTTTTCTGCCCGAACGCTCGGCCAGTCATGCAAAAATGCGGACAAATCAGCAGCCGAAGAGATGTGAGTAAGTACACTAGGAAAAAAGAAAAAACTATGCGAGAGTTCAGGATGGAAATTATGAAATTTCAAGTACGTTTCGTTATTCAATGTAAGTCAGAATGAGCCTTTACTTTAAAATTGTGAATATTAAAAATGGTATAAATATTCTTCAAACACATATTTTCATTTTTAAAATAATTCACGGATCATTAACAAAAATTGTGTGTCTCTTAGACGAATTCTATAGGGTGCAAGCCCCTGTGGATTAGTTTTTTCAGGCGGGAAAACGAAGTTGCCGCTTTACCACATCATTTAAAGAACTATAACTTGTTTGACAACAAATAAATTTATCTTTATGATCATGACAATTAATTGATTAAAATCTTAAATTTCAAAATTTTTAAAATTTACTTAAGTTTTTATCGTAAAATATTCATCGAAAAATCCATTTACTCTTCTTTATATTAAGTTAATCTAAATAATCTACAAAGAAGAAAAACGAGTTTTTAAGCTCTGGGACCATTCTAGATCGATGGTGATAATATTTATTCTGTTTTTACTTAAAATTTCTAGTATGTTTTGTTTTTGGTTGTACTTAAATGAAGCGCGAAACATTCTATAATCGAAACACATCTGTTAAGGGGGTATTTTTTTTGCATATTTTTATGGCTCGGATATTTGAGAAGAGGATTTTTTGAAACTCGAAATACTTTAGAAGATATAGCCTTTTTGTCAAGCAATGCAAATAATTTTCACATTACTTCAAACCTTAATCGTATTTATCTCGAAACCACGTTTTTTGACTAGCGGCCATGAAATCGAAAACGCCTCCAGTTGCACTGAACCGATTTTGATGATTCATAGTGAAATCGACACAGAATTGTCACTTTTCTGGTCTGACCCTTAATCAAAATTTTACAAAATTTGTTACCATTTTTTTTACACTAAACTACAAAAATAGACCCTAAAATCAAATTTTAATTTTTCAAAAGCCGCCATTTTGTCAAACATCACAAAATTGGTTTCGAGGATCAGACCAGATTAACATTTATACTGATTATAACCGCGTTGTTAGTTTTCTATTTACACAACCCAGCACTATACCTTATTTTTGGACCCTCACTTTGACGGTCGAGAGCTTTTTGAACAGCCCTCGTATCAAACCCGTAAATTTGTTGTTTACTTTAATCTGTTTGTAACATAATAAAAAAAAATCCGATTTGGAAAAGCTCTTAGCGTTTTCAAATAAGATCTTCTTTAAAAAGGTCCCAAAAACAGCTTCGACATGGAAAATACTCCCTTAATACACAACTAGCAGACACGCGCGCTTCGCTGTTTACTAAATAATTTTTTTTACTTTCGAATATTGTTCAAAAAATCCATAAAGTAATAAGCTTAATGGTTGTGATGGGCTCCCCAATTCAGGAAATTTTACTTTACCACTCGCACAGCACATCCCTTCTGCTTTACTTTTAAATTTATATGCCTGACAATGGCAACAGCGTTCGTTTATTAATTATAATATGCGTATGAGGAGCGTAATCGGTGACATTATTGTACGTGAACTTAACACCTTGTGGATTTTGTATTTCAAAACGTTCCTTTGCAGTTGTTGTTGCATCATTGATCCGTTGATATGAGCGGTACCTTGTTGTGCGTAGACCATTATTTTCATTGCGATGAGTAATGTCTTGGTTACTTTCACAGCTCCTCGAAGCCGAAACTTGATCGTCTCGACATTTAACTTTAAAAACCCCACAGGTTGAATACAATTTTTCACAGAAAAAGGTATAAAAACAAAGTCTATTATAAAATGTTCTTTTCTACAGATTGACATAAAATAAAATGAAAAAGGCCTTCAAACACACATTTTTGGCCCAAAGAGATTTTTTGGATTAATTTTAAATTCTAGAGGAACCTATACATATATAATTGATCAACGCGTTGTGGAGATAGCCCCTTACACTCACAGTTTTTTCTACAAAATGGTATAGATTTAAAGCCACAATTTCTGTGAAACACCGATTTTCTATAGCGTCAAAAAATTGTACTTTGCTTCGATTAATTTTTCAGATTTTAAAATACCTTAACGAAATCCGTTTGGTTTGGTGATCAAGTCCAGAGATATCGTGAATCACCGCGAAGCGCTTTTTTAATTACAGCATCGGAGATCAGCTGTAACAGCTTTCAAAAATACAAATTACAAATTTTTACATCAATAAATTTAAGTCTTCTTGAAACATTTTTTGAAAAATCGTTTTTTTTCGGCCACTTAAATGTAAGTTACTCTTCAATAATTACAAAGTATTGAGTTTTATTGAATAAAGTCACAGTCACATATCCGACTACCCATAAGCTGCAATCAGTTGTGCGGATCAGTGCATGAACACAATTTTGCGGATTTTCAAATAGTTACCTTGTTGTTTCGAGTACATAACACCTTTGCTTTTTGTTTCTCTGAGTGTAGCCATGTATATTCGACTAGCTGCTTCCTGCTTTGGCAGTTAATTAAATTAAATCGTAATATAGTTAGCAAATAAAATAAATTGTTTTCAATTACATGAATGACATGACAAGGCGCTGGTGATTGACCTCTTTCAATGTGACATTCTTGGCGTTGAACTTCAGCAGCAGCAACAGCAACAGCAGCCGCCGGAGCAGCAGCAACGGCACTGCAAAGGGCAACAACAGTTGCCAGATAATGAAATTATATATATACCACAGACTTGCTTTAGCTATGCATGTATATGTATGCCCATATGTAAGCATGTGCCTTGCACTTAATCAAAAAATACGACAAAATCAAAAGTAAACAAAACTGCAACGCACAGAACTTGCCTTAACCGACTACAAAAACAACAGGAATATGCAGCAGCAGCAACAACAACAACAGCGATGGGTGCATTGAACACATGAAGTCAACAGCTGAAACAAAAATTTCAATCTCATTTACGTATATCAACATACATATATGAACGAATGCATACATATGTAAGTATGCACCGACTAAAGTACTTGGCAAAGCATTGCACAAATAGGCGCAACCGCTATAAAATGTTTAACAAAATAAAAAGGAAATAGAAGGACCTCAAACCCAATTGGTATTGGTCTATTGACACTACACAGATCAGCCGGTTGGCCTATCCTCAAGAACGAGCCGTAATGAAGTGCTGCTGCACAAAAATAAAAAAGGAAGTTCGATCTTTAGTTTTCCTTATTTTAAATTTTGCTTAAACAATTCATGGACGGAGTGGCAGTGCTTTGTAAAAAGATTCATTATACATGTCAAAAAGGAGAGGTCTATCCTAACAATTATGAATGATAACGCATAACTAGCCTTCTGTACTGGTATTGCATTGCACACCTTAAGGAGTAGACAATTTTGTCCAAGACATCCGAGCTAAAACTAATCCCGAACGATGTCAGAAGTCGGTCATGCCCGGTTTTTCTAAAACCAAGTAAGAGAAGAATTGCTATAATTCTTGTCTTGATCCCGACTTTATGATAGCGGCTTGAAAACAATCATCTGGGAAAGAAAGGTAGGTAAATAAAGCAAATATTGATTTTAATTATGTAATTCACAATTGTTTGTCTTTTCTAGGAGACCATTGCAAAGCGGCACAAGGAATGTGTGCGTAAACCATAAGTCTTCGTTCCTTGTACGAGATGACTGATGATGAACATCTTTGGCTCAGCACAAAGTGATTCGATTGTGAACGACCGCTGTGTCCGTATGTCAAACGGATGAGCTGCACAGCTTTGCAATGGTCTGACTTGGGACTCTCTTTATTGCCGCAAGTCGTAGACGACATTTTCTAATCTATGCCTTTGCCTTACAAGTACATAATAATAACAATTGGCCCAAATAGCGATCAGTCGCTTTGATTATCAAACCTTCAAGTTTTAGCGGTCTCGAGGTATTTTGTTTGCATACAAGTGATACATCCGGACACAAACAACATTATATTGGAGGCTGGTCGCTATAGAAGTCTCGATACACTTGACCCATCGGCTGCAATTCAGCAGTCACACCAACAATAACTCCAAAAGCCGTCAGAAAAATTAGAGTATGCGTGTATCCTTTTAGTTTGAGAAAGTTTTTCAATCTAAAATTCAAACTTGCTCTCGGTTTCTTTTCGCGCTTTCGCTTTGACAGTGAAATTTCGTACTTACTTGAATTCCGAGTGAGGATCTTATAATTTTTAAGTTGGACTTTAACTTCAATTGAGCATATTCGGTTTGATATTGTTCCAATTCTTTCGTTCTTGATTCAAGTAGTATCCAGTACGATTCGTACATGAAATTTCAATCCGAAGGTCGATATCAAATCATTTTTTTGAGCTTGAATTTAGCTCGCCTTTTTCTGTGTACTCAGTAGTCTTACGGCTAAGGTTATCCAGTATCAGTGTGATCTATGTATATCGCTCTTTATTTCCCAAAACTTTCTAATATCAAAGAAATAATTTTAAATAAAACCTCTTTTAATACAATTGGAAGAATTATGGTATGTACCTACTCAAATCGATCTTTACGATATAATAACGAGACGAAGCTCAGGCCAAGATAGTAAACAGTCCTTTAGCCGCTGGCTAGATTTCGATGCGGTCTGAACGAAGCTTGTTCGCGGCGCTTTATTTTCGCACACCAATACACTCTCACTTATCGGCCTCTCTCTCGTTGACAATCGCTGTTCTATATGATTTTCTTGTGTCAAAAAAGTGTTCAAATGGGCATTTTAGCAACCTAAAACTTAAATTAGTAAAAATCTAGACTCAGTGGACCATTTCCGAAATCAAATTCGAGCTAAGCACATGAAATCATCTAGAATCTCCACCAACTCTTTAATATACCGAAAAAAGTTTAATTTTGTTGCTGTGTGTAATTCTTAAGTTAATACATTAAACCAGTGGGCATGCCATTACTCCAGAGTCCGGCATGTCCATATCTTTTGTGTATTCAATACTGCTCAGCGGCAGCGACGCTGAGACACAGACAGTTTACAAGCTTATTCTGCTCTATTTGCAACAACAAAATAGTGCTATACACACGCAAGGTCAAAATGAGCATGTGTGTTATGACGGCCCATGGCTTTAATTGTTCCGACAGTTATTTTTCGGCAACTGGCAAAACTCAGACAAGAAATTTTGTCTGCACTAGCAGACGGCGCAACAAGTGCAATCGCCTCGCTTCGAAGTGAATTCTAACAACAAAGTCCATGTGCACCGGCGCTAGCACAAGTTCTTCGGTTCTGTTCTGTTTGGTTCGGTTCCTGATTTGCATCACTTTTTACTTGACTTTTTTATTCTTCAACGAAAGCTATGTATTTGTTGGCATCTGGCACCCATGTTGTAACACAGGGGAACATATGTCTCAAAGCGTTACGTTGCCGCAAAGTAACACCGGTCCCTGGCCATATGGGCTGCGTCTTTGGCAAAAGTTTCCATCAAAAGGTTCGGCCAAGCTAAGTTTGCACTTTGCTAGTAAAAAATCTGTACAGCGTTCCATTTTAGTCGTGCTATGCTCTGCCTGAAATCCATTCAGGACAAAGTTGACCACTCCTTGCATTCGCTTGCCGATCTCTATTCTTTGTGTCAGATAAGCTTACATTTTGCTCTGTTATTTGTTAGTTTATGTGACAAATGGCTCTATGTAGAAGATGTGAAATCGGCCCTAAATCGTAAATAACAATTTCAAGCTGAATTTTCCTTACCGAATCTTTGCACTCGAATCTGGATCTGTGTGTGAACGGTACATTTGCATAATATTAACTCAAAGTCAGTCTGATATACATTTTAGAATCAAATATCTATAGCGATCTGTATCAAAATTGATCATCGTCGTCTTCTAATGCGACTGGTTGACCTTGACTCGGGGTTTAGAGTTTATTGTCCTTTCAATAGAACACGCTAAATAAAGCTACATTTAGCAGACAAGTACATACATATGAACATCTCCCCACGAACTGACTGACTGACTGACTACGTGCATATTTAAAAGTGGATTTTTGTTTTTGGTTTTTGTTTCTTTTCATTTTTGTTTATTCACTGCACTAATTTTGCGACAAACTAGTTTCGAGAGCAGATTCCGATTCCTGAAATCCGAAAACAAAGTGCATATAAAAAATGTATTTAAATTTAGCCACAGCCGCCGTCGCCCGCTCCTCCTCACCCCTTCATCAGCTGACTCGATCTACGCGCGCGCGCCCGCTTAATTGCATCTGCATGGGAGGGGTATTTTGGGGATGAGGGCTGCTGGACGTGAAGGTGGAGGCTTTTGGGGGTATGAATGTGTTGGTGCGACTTTATGCAAATTAAACGAGTTCGCTGCCAAAATTATTGCTATCTGTGTGGATTTGTTGTTGCTGCTGTTGCGCCTGTGTTTGTTTTTAATTATTTATTTGCATTTATGTGTTGTGTATGAAGGAGACCTGAAGAGCGAATCGTAGTCAGTCAGTGTAAGTAAGTAGTTTGGCTAGTCGCAGGCCAAAACCAAACATGTTTCATGTTTTTTTTGGTTTTGGTTTTTGGGCGTTTTTGTGTGCTTTTTGTCATTATTGATTAGTAAAATTGTTGTTAATTAGTTTGACTTTGAACTTGATTTAGAGCTTGTTTGGGGCCGAAACGAGCAATGTGTCAATCGTGGTTGGTGGGCAAACATTCTAGTACATTTGCTGATCAAGTACAAAGAACGAATTTCACAGAAACCCCGGGGCAATCAAGTGGTTGTGTCAACTGAGGCTGGAAGTGTACTTAGATCCAAAAGTCGAAATTGGCCCGGTGGAGCACCTGTAGAGCTTATTGAGTCTTACAGAGAGCATATTGGACGACTGAACTGTTAAACCTTGAAAATATTGTTGGGAGGAGAAATTAGTTAGTTGACATCAACCACACGGCCCTTACCATCTGTAACAATTTACACTACTGAGCAACAAGTCCAAATGATAAGAAATTTCGACCATCGAATTTCTTCAGAAAAAACTATCAGTCATAGTTTTTGAATAAATGTCTGTGTAAACTAGCAGTTTGTTCGGGAAAATTTATTAATTAAGCTAGTGTTAGAGGAAACCTTTGCATTGAAGTCGAGAATCGAAAGCTGAACTTAGCAATGATGCTTTTGGGAAATCCCCTGATCTAAATAGAGAAGCGGACTATTGATTTCTCTCCTTCCAGATAGCTTCTTTGCGACAGATAAACTTAAAATTTTGTTAGTTAATGTGACAGATAGCTCTATGTAGAAGGTCGTTAATACCCTTATAAGGTTGGCAGAATATTTTCAACTATTGTACAAATAATTAAATAGAATGAATGCCTTCTAAAAATCGGTTAAATAATTTGCGTTTAAAAAAATGATTTATTAAAAATTGGAGCAACACCGACCGACCGGTCACACCACCCACTTGAATGTAAGCTGTAATTAATTTTAAGATACCATTAAACATTTTTGACGTACAACCGCTTTAATTTCCGTACGAAAGATTTTAGTAGGATTAAAATTTAATTTCAGCGTCACGTGACGCTGTCTCGCAGTGCTGACGTCATTCTTATTTTGTTTTGTAGTTTTAGCAGAGTGTCCCAGGGGGAGAGGGGTGAAAGAGGGATGAAAGCGGAAGAAAATGGTGCGATGTGGGAGGAAAGTAGAGGGAAAGTAAGGATAACTCAACAGTGACTAAACAGTGTCTTAACAGTGACTTGATAGTGGGTAACAGTGACTTGACAGAGATTAAACAGTGACTAAACCGGGACTTGACAGTGACTTGATAGTGACTACACAGTTACTTTACAGTGACTGCAGCGACTAAACAGTGACTTGAAAGTGACAACAGCGACTAAACAGTGACTGTCTCGTACAGTCTTGAAGATAGACGATTTGTACCTTCTGGAGATAGTTAGTAATTGTATCTATTTGCCAAAAAATGATCGGATGAGCGGTTCTCAAGTTATGAGCAAAAAAGTAAATCACCCTCCCCCACCCTTTTACAACTAACACCGCACAATCTTAGAGAGAGGAAGAGAGTGAGAGAGAGAGAGTCGGGCTTGACCGACTTTCTCACTTGTTATTTCTTACTTTACATACTAGGACTTGTTACTTAAACTTCCGAAGACTGAACAACACACGGACGAGGGCAGCTTAACCAACTCGACTATTGCCTTTATGAGAGCAACAACAGCCGTGGTAGAGTGGACACATTCGTTTATAAAAAGTGGAGGCCGTGGATCAAGTCAACGTAGGAGCGTAGTGTTATATATTTTTTTAACCATGTTTTTTTATTTTTATGTTTTTTTTTTTTATTTAAGGTGTTTTTAACATTGTCTATATTTTATACAATCTTTAAATTGATTTTTTCGTCAACAACGTCAAAATAAAGAGTTAGTACAAATCATACCTATATTTGCTTGAAATCTTCCCGCCATAGTCCCTGCCTGACTATATAAAAGTTGTTTAAAAACCATTTTGGATTTGGACTCGATATATTAAGTATTAATTTTGTGAATTTGTAATTTTTGGGAAAATTTCAACAGGCCCCGCTCCCTTCTCTAGTATAAACCAAAGTTCGAACCATAACCGTGGTTTTTAAAATGGTTTTATAATGGAGACCGCGAACCGAGTCTTCAGCTTTGCGATGGGTTCGAGTCTTTCATAATAATGTTAAATTTTACCCTGGGTCTAACCTAGGTAAATCGAACGCTCTGACTGCTGATTAAAGTACAGTCAGTATTCGATACTCAGTGCTCAACATTCAGTACTCGATACTGAACACTCGATTCTTAGAGCTCGGTACTTAGAACTCGATGCTCAGTACTCTCTGTACTCGGAACTCAATACTCAGAGCATGATACTTAGTATTCGATACTCAGTATTTGATACAGTACTTGTCACAAAGAACTCGGTACTCAGTTTTCGAAACACAGTACGCAGTACACACACAACCCATCTTATGCTACTGTTGATGACAGAAGCGGCTGACTTGTCAAAGACAAATGAGTACCCAAAAGAATCTGTCGCAAAGGACAAAAGTGTTCTAACAGTCTGAAGCCTGTTAAAGAGCTTTGCTCTAAAAATACTTCAGAGTAAAGACAAATATTAAAAGAGAAAACAGTGGCAGACAATGGACAAAATCAAAATCGAATACACCGCAATCTGTCTGCAAAGAGACAGTTTGATGAGGTAGTTGGAGATACTCTGCATCTGTAAAACGATGCAAGCCTTTCCGCTTTTCCAAATACAATGTTCGAAATTAAACTAACTTAAAATAGAAGATTGAAAGAAGCTCGGTTTGGCCCTTTGGAGCAGTAAAACCAGGTATTTATTTGTATGCAAACTTTTAGTTTTGTGGATATTCCCTTTTTTATTGCTAAGTGAACAAGCATTTCTTACCAAATTATGGAAAGTTGTAGATGATTTTAGAGCTCAAATATAACTAGAATCCGTTCTAAGAAATTCCAGTTCAAAATAATTAAATTTATTATCATTAAGTTATTGGACTTTTTTGATAAAGTCAAAGTTAAAAAACTTTTAAAGCTCCCCCCGCGTCTGACAACACAGCATTTCCTTTATTGTCTTTGATTCGTCACATGCCTGAGATTCGCGTTAATTCCTGTATTACGTACTTAACACATTTGCACACAATCTTCAACTGACCGACAATTAGTCATGTTGTGTTCCTTTGAACTCATTTCCTACTTTTTCAGCTGACATTCAGATTTATGTAGGATTTATTGCTCTCACTTTTATTCAATTCAATTCCACGTAACTGGCACAGACTGCACCCCCTATTCTAGTCCAGAGCGTCCCCCACTCTAAGAAGAGCAAATTCATGATCATGACTAAGGTCAGATTCATCAACAATGCGCATAAACTAGACCCAATTTAGCAGGCAGAGCGGCAAGTGGACGCCAAATGAAAATTCGCAAAGAAATTAAAAGCGAAATGGATTTGTTTGTACCGAAGCCGACTCCAGCGGCTTCAACAACAACAATCGCACTTCCATAAGCGCTACTCAAATGCACACCGAGGCCGGCACTTTGTGTGGTTTTGGGTGTCCACTGCCGCAGATAACAAGCGAGGCGCTTCCATTTTCAAGGGTTTGCCTTGTCTGGCAGCTCGGATTTGCAGCTCCGCATTGAACTTGAGCTTCGACTCGCCAAATGCAATCAGGTGCAGCCAATTGTTGCCGGTTGCTGCTGTGATCTCACGTGTTCAAATTAGAACGATGCATTTTTAGTTTTTCGTCTGCATCCGCATCCGCCTTATGGGTGACAGCTCAAAATCGTGATATTTGATGTTTGTATCTTTTGACTTGCTCGTAGCATGCGCCATCTAATGGTCCAAGTGGAACGCCCGTAAAGTGTTGTTCATTATGACCTCCTGTTGTTGTTATTTGTTACAATGTAAACGCTGGCGGCTCTTTAAAATATGCAGAGCCGCCGGTCGAGAGTAGGTACAAACGTACATGTACCTACAATTTGCCTTTTGCCCACTCCATCCAGCAGGTTGACCATGAGAACATGTTATTAAATTACTGTAATAATGTATTAAGTATGTAAGAATGCCACAAATGTTAATATGTAATAATAATTGTAATGGGTTGTCCAGAGACCGATCTACTCGACTTTGGTCTCCCCCAAGTGGCCATAGTTCTACGTACGCACTGTGATTCGATGCCCAACCACTGGGCATTTGACATTTTCATTCTCAATTCCATAAAAGTGTTAATAATGCATGTATGTATGTCTGTATGCGCGTGTGCAATATGTTTTATATATGGGGCTGTCGATATTGGCGACGATGATATACTTGTACCTATATTTACGTCAACCGAGGCTCGACTGGGCTGGGTTTTTGATTCCGAGCAACACCAGAACGGGTCAGAACTGGCTTCAGATTTTAAAAGTGTGCCGAATATGTGCGATTTTTGTGTACATTTTATAACGATTCTCAATTGTATAATGTGGCCGAAAACAGCTGATGAATAAATTAAATAAAGCTTGGAAATGTTTATTGTTACAAGTTTTGCCTGTTGGCAACACAATTGAGATTATCAAAAGTTCGTTGAATTTAATCTAATTAAGTCTGTAATGAACGAATTCAAATATTAACAATTTCTTTCTAACGTTAGCTTAATTCTTAATTTATAATTTTCAGTATTTGTGAATTTGCATCATCCTAACTAGTAGTTACTCTTTGAAAATTTGTGCTATGTCTACACAAGCCGCACTTATTCTCTTATTGCTACTTGTATTTGGTTTATTCTAAAAACGAGAAAACAGTAAGTAGAAACTGATGCGGGTTTCCTTGGATGTTTTACAGAAATGAGAACATGAAAAAAATTCGAAGGTAGATTACTACCTTCGTCTGTGCCGAAGTTTTTATATTGTTACGAATGGTGGTTATGAAATATCAGAGTTTAAAAACGCTAACACTTACTATAAATCAGAAATGTTCTTACTTCCGACCTGCTGTCATACGAATCCGACATTTTGAATTTGTTAAAAAGCATATAAAATCAACAATCAGCGGGTTTAAGAACGATAAAATAGAAAAAAACGAGAAGGTCAAGCTAACTTCGTCTTTGCCGAAGTTTTCATACCCTTGCAAATGTTTTAATACATCAGAGTTTACGAACGTTAGCATTAAAACAAACAATTTTTCTAAATACAACCACTTTTCGTTGTTCATGCGCTATAGATATAGTCATCCGATTTTGACCAAAACTTTCAATCTGTTAAAAGCGTATAAAACTATAATTGTCGAGCAGGCGTTTACTTAAAAACAAAAGTATCTCAAGAAACCCACTTTTCGACCACCTTACTATAGTATAGTCATCCGATTTTGACCAAACTTTCAAATCTGTGTAAGCGTATAAAACTAATAATTGTCGAGCGGAAGGCGTTTACACCAAAAAAAAATTATCTCCACAAAAACCCACTTTCGACCGATAGTTCCTTGAGCTATAGATAGTCATCGATTTTGACCAAAACTTCAAATCTGTGTAAAGTATAAAATAATAATGTCGGCGAGGCGTTTACTTAAAAACAAAAGTTATCTCACGAAACCCCTTTTCGACCGTATCCTTGCAGCTTAGATATAGTCATCCGATTTTGACCAAAACTTTCAATTTGTAAAGTATAAAACTAATATTCAGCAGGCGTTTACATTAAAAAAAAAAGTTATCTCGAAAACCACTTTCGACCGTAGTTCTTATGCACTATAAGATATAGTCATCCGATTTTGACCAAAACTTTCAAATCTGTGTAAAGTATAAAATATATTGTCGAGCGGAGCGTTTACATTAAAAACAAAAAGTTATCTCACGAAACCCCTTTCACCGTATTCCTTGCGCTTAAGTATAGTCATCGATTTTGACCAAAACTTTCAAATCTTGTAAAACGTATAAACTATAATTGTCGCGAAGGCTTTACATTAAAAAAAAAAGTATCTCACGAAAACCACTTTTCACCGTAGTCTTTGAGCTAATATAGTCATCGATTTTGACCAAACTTTCAAATTGTGTAAAGCGTATAAAACTTATTCGAAGTTTACATTAAAAACAAAATATAACCCACTTTCGCCTATCCTTGGCGCTTAGATTGTCATCGTTTTCACCAAAACTTTCAATTCTGTTAAAAGCTATAATATATTGTCGGCGAACGTTTACTTAAAAAAAATTATCGAACCCCTCGACCGTTCTTGACTATAATATAGTCATCCGATTTTGACCAAACTTTCAATTTGTAAAGTATAAAATATAAGTCCAAGGCGTTTACTTAAAAAAAAAAGTTATCCCAGAAACCACTTCACCTTCTGGCTATAGATATAGTCATCCGATTTTGACCAAAACTTCAAATCTGTAAAACGTATAAAAATAATTGTCGGCGCGTTACATCAAAAACAAAAGTTATCTCACAAAAACCCCTTCCCGTTCCTCAGATATGTCACCGTTTTACCAAAACCAAATCTTGTAACGTTTTTCCGGCGTTTACATTAAAAAAAAAAGTTTTCTCACAAAAACCACCCCGTTCCTACAGCTATGTATTCATCTCCGTCGTCCTTTCGTAAAAAAGACTGCAAGTTTCACTCTGCTAAAACTCTGTTTGGTAAAACAACACACGAACGATACGGCGACAAGCTCAATCACTCAGCCGTCGCCTGATCATATATATATTTATGGGGTCGGAAAGAATATTTCAATGCGTTGCAAACTTCTGGGCAAAATTATAATACCCTTTGCAAGGGTATAAAAAAGAGTGTGTGTCATGACACGCACGGTACGAGCGAAGCTCTCTGAATCCGATTTAAGTAATGGCAAAAAACACATTTGAGTTCTGCAATGTTAAATTATCAAAAACTAGTTCACTGTCAACTCGCTGTTAGTTCCCTGTTAAGTCACTTTTAACACACTGTTAAATTACTGTTAAGTCACTGTTAGGTCACTGTTAAGTCAATGTTTAGTCACTGTTAAGTCTCTGTCAAGTCACTGTCAAGCCACTGTTAAGGAACTGTCAAACAAAGAACATTATAGTTTTTAGCACAGAATTCACAACTTGACCTTAATGCAGCCACTCTTTGCACCACTTCCCGAATACCCACCATATCCCCACCAGACCAAACCCAGATCCCCACACGATCCTTACTAGATCCCCTCCAGATCCCAACTAGAGCCCACCAGATCCCCTCCACCAGCTGCCCACCAAACCCCACCAGATCCCCACCTTATCCCCGCCAGATCCACACCAACTCCCCACTAGATCCCCACTAGATCCCACCAGATCCCCACAAGATCCCCACTAGCTCTCCACCAGATCTTCACCAGATCCCCACCAGATCCCCACCAGATCTCCACCAGAGCCCTACCAGATCCCCACCAGATCACCATCAGATCTCCACCAGATCCCCGGTAGATTCCCACCAGATCCCTACCCTATCCAGATCAGCACCAAATCCCCGCCAGTTCCTCACCAAATTATCACCTGATCCCCACCAAATCTTCACCTGATCCCCACCAGGTCTACCAAGTAACCATCACCACCCCCCACTTCCACACACAACCCACCTGCTACTGCGCGGTAATGGTAAAAGCAGCTGATTTTGCAAATACAAAATACAATATCAAAGACCCAAAAGAAGCTGTCGCAAAGACAAAATTTTTCAAGATTTACCGCCCACTCTGATGTCTGTAAAAGAGCTTCGTTCTAAAAGTTTTTCTCACTATACCCATTTACCGACAAATCGGTCCTATAACAGTTATGATATCACCCGATTTCGATCAAATTTTGCAAATCTGTTTAAAAGCCTTTGGGAATATATTGGAACGCTTACATCGAAAACACAAAAAGTTTTACTGACCCATTTTCCGACCTATAGTAATCCGACTTTGGTCGAATTTTGCAAAAATATTAAGCACCGAGTCTAGGGCCGGTGGGAAATTATTGGCAAATCGGTTTGAACAAAGAAATCAAACCGAGTCGTTTTTCGCTTCCGGTCTAATATGAACTCTACTCTGCTCCTCAACCCGGGTCGGAGTTGAACCGCTCCGGAGTTGAACACTCCGGAATTTGGGGAAGTTCGAACTGAACCTCCAATATTGGCCACAAGAAAAAATAAATTTAAACTTTTTGTTTATGTCAAGTGTCTCCCTTCTTATTACCTAACTTTTGGCTAGCAACCGATCAGTCAACATTATTTAAAAAAAAGTTTTTTTCTCATTTTTGACTTGTGAATATTATAAAAAAAATTTTTCGTAATGCCAAAAGTAAGTATGAGGGAAATATCTTTGGTCAATTGCCTTTATTAAAGAAATAATTTTTTTAATATTTTTTTTTTTTGGTTATGTGACGTCACCAAAAAAAAGTCAGATATGGGGGGTTGTGAGCTACTTTGAAAAAAGTCGGTTTTGACTTCCAAAGAGAATATTGCAATGATGCCCAATAAAACAGAGAAAAACTCTCCAAAGAAGTAAAAAAAACATTAAAAAAGGCAAGCAAAAGAACAGCCACCTGCTAAAAGTGCTCGTATATAAAAGAAAACCAAGCCTGATGCCGTCAATCAATTTTCACTCTTCATTGATGTTTCTTAATTCAGAATATGAGAAACATTTTTATTTTTTTCATTTAATAAGGAATATTTGCTTAAAAATTCGAATTTTGAACTTTTAGATGGGTGGCTCACAACCCCCCACAAATTATTGAAATTTCAAAAAATCACTTTTTTTTTCAATATGAAATAAAAAAACCACAAAAATTTGTTTTTTAAAACTAGTGATAAGGAAAGTTTCGTGCATCTTTTACCTAAAATACAAAATTTACAGAACGAAAAAAATATTGATTTTTGGTGAAGTTATGTTCGAAAAACAAAACTATAATCACAACCCCCCACTCTCCCCTAAATAAATGCACTAATACCTCTTTACCAAAAACTTAAGAATATGAAGATGATTAACGCCATACGATTTCTTTGCACACAATTTTTTCGTGCTGGCTTTTGAGCTGGCTTTTGGCTCTTGTGAAACTTGTTCAAAAGCCAGAGAGAGAGCGCTTTAGAGCCTATTTCGTACGCATACAGCGACAGCCGACGACTGTATGTGAGCACATCTATTCTCAAGCATTACTCACACCAGCAAGTGCATTCTATTTTTAGATCAGATGAGGCCACCTTCAGCTCATATGAGCCGAAGTCAGTCGTGTTTTTAAGCAAACGCGAGCCGAAGTTATGGATGTGTGAATCGGTGAGCACTGCATTGCAAGTAAAACGCGTGTTGTCTGGATAGAGCTCTCTTGTTCACCAAAACAAGCGCAATTTATTTGTCCTCTTCATTTGGCCGCCTCTGTTTTAGATTTTTAAGCTCTTAACTTTGTGCGAGCGGAGAGAAAGCGATTTCCCTCGCTACCAAACCAATATATGACCGTTTGGCATCTTAGAGACTATATTGGTCTTTGTATTTACCTTGTTTATCTTTTCATAAAAATGAAAGGCAATTTTTAGCTAAGGATGTAGAAAATAATGATCCTTTTAACAGAAATCAAAGTATTGACCCTGATTTCTAATGCTTTAGAGTTTTGGGAAAACTATCATTGTAAAGAACTTAACACACTCAAAAAATATACTAGATTGTCGATGTGTGTTCAGAAAAACGCGAATAAATTTGTCGAAAGGTAACCAAATTCAGCGAGAAAACGTTTGTTTAAAATAGAACTAAATTGACTTTTATAATTAAGCTTAATAACAAATTGGAAGTATGTATAAAGAATAAATTAAAAAAAAAAATTGAAAATACCATAACTATAAAGCGCATTTCTCAGCTATCGATTCAAATCTCTTAAACCTTTGATTAAAATTTATTAGAATCTTTTTGTCACTATTAAAATTAGCAAAGAAATTTAAAATCAGTTGGCTCTTTCGGAAGTTGGTTTCGGAAGTTGTCGGAAGTTCTTAAGGGACCGTAATCCGAAGTATTCTGACATAATTGCCAAGTAGCAAGCAAAACTTAGTAAAAAGACATTTCGATTTGGTTGAGTGTAAACTCTCATTATCAATGCGTTTCAGAATTGATTTGTTTGCTTTATTTAACTTCAATCCGATTTCCTAATATGTTAATGAATTTTTGGATTATAAAATATTCCCGTTGCGCATTCGTGTTCGTGTTCTTCTTCTGCTAATTTGTGTGTTACGCAATCATACGATGTTAATTTCAATTTCAATTCAAATATTTCTGTTCAGCTTCTAAAATCGTGAAATTCTTTCAAGGATGTGCACATTAGTAAGTATATAAGTATAGGTATATCCAGTTTGAATTTTTTATGGGAATTGATTTTGATTTTATAGCTTATGGCTGCTTCCAACTAGTTCGACTTGTAAATAAATATCAAATAATTGATATTATTTATAAATTAGCTCAAATACCGTCTAACAATATAAAATATACAAATTTATGGCCACAAATGCCAAAAGCCCAGGCCAGGCGGGGTCGCAAGTGTTTCTTTCGACTTTGATAACTAAATTAGCATTTGGCTTGCGTATTGAATGTACACACAAAATGCTAGCGGGACTGGGCCTGGGTTTGGTTTTCCGCCAACTCTTGGGGCATTAAACATTTATCAGCAAATTGTGTCAATTTGTGTGTAAACATGAAATCGAAATCGCGTTGTCTGTGTTTATGTTGTGAATCGAATTAAAAGCGATTCCCCAGCAATTACAAATATTGAATTGCAGTTGCAGCCTCGCGTCAGCGTTTGTTACTTGAGCTAAATTACAGCGCATGAAATACGGAAGTTGTTGACTGCAGTTGTTGTTGTTGATTTTATTGCTATTACGACATTGATGTTGACCTGCAGGAGTTTGGTGTCCAAAAGGGCGTGCCAGCCCAATATTGTATGCTGTTAATTTTGATTTATTGCAAATCACCATTTAAGGCATTTTTAAGTATGTAGTGCTTCCTGTTGCCACTGTGTGTGTGTGTGTGAGTATGACTATGACAAGCCCCAGTTCTCCAGATCACTCTCATTGAGCTCGAGCATAGCGCGTGTTATTTGATATTGAACTTGGCTTTGAGTTTGGCACGAGTTCTGGCGCGTAAACTGGCTGTGTTTTTTTTTTACTTTTCATATTATTCTAATTTATTAATTATTTATTTATGTTGTCAACGAGTACGGCTCACTGTAGGTGGTAATACCAGCGGCGTCGGCGGCGGCGGTGTGGCTGTTTTTGTGGCGCATTTCGAGCATTAAACGCCTTTAAGCAATTTATATGATTATTACCTTTGGTAATGCACAAGCGTCTAACTTTAGCTGGTGAGGTGAACATCGTACTGTATGATTATTGAGAGATTTTTGGGTTTTGTATATTCATTAAATGAGCTTAAGCTAACTTAAGGCCCAATTTATCAAAGCTTTAACCGATATCGATACTTACATTGCACGGAAATCATCTATTTTTGTCTATCGATGTTCATTTCCATATTTCTATTGGGACTAACGCAAAGTTAAAAAGATACCCCGAACGAAAGGCCGTGGTTAAGTTAAACTCGGCTAAACTCCAGTTAGTTTGTCTAAGCCCACATTAGGAAGTCGGGACTAGGTCCTCTATTAATCTACCACAAACTACATTTTTTGTACCTGTTTTAAAAAATTAATTTTGCTCGGCGGCATTGCAGCACGCAACGACGAACTTATAGTGTCGGCGTATCGGCTAAGCTGCAGCTAAGCACTTTTGTAGGCAGAATAGATAGCTTATATTTAAGATGCTAGAAATGTTATGGATATCTCGAAATACAGATGTTTTTGTTTAAAAGCCTATATATCACTATCAGGATATTTTGCAGCGGCGATATATAATATTTGTTAAATTTTATAATTGAATTACCTCTTAAATTGGCCAACATGACGCTCACTTGAAAATAAAAAATCACATCCTCGTACTCTAAATTAAAAACATTCTGCAAAAAACATCAAGCAAATTTAAGAGTTGTCAATGAGGCCACGATTACTGACAAAGTGAAAATACAATCACATGCAAAGTGTACACGCGATCAATGGTGTGATTGTTACTTCTGAGTGTTGATGTGTGTTAATAAACAAGGGCTTAGCTAGGAAGGGCGGTGTCTATACCGCCAAGGCCGCCCAGTCACGATACAGCATTTTTGATGATCGCGAAGATCACCCCAATAATCCAGAGGCCGGAACTCTCACATCACTAGTCCGAATTTTTGTCGTCGTTTCTTAAAGGGGCTAACGGCACGGCTTACGGTTATCACCAAGCGGAGTTTTAAAACTTCTTCCCTGTAAATGGAAAAAATACTTACACTTACAGTCATTATTCTCATACTTGGGAAAAGCGTGATACAGGCATGAAAGATTTAACTTTGGACAAGACAGCTGATACCAAAAAGAACCCATTTCTACCAAAATTTTTTTATGTGTAGTTTGGAATGGTGATCTCAAAAATTCATGGCTACGTTTTTAAAATATGCAATTCTTTTAGATTTTCTCGGTAGGTGCAGTTACATTGTAAGCCATATCTCACTTCATAATTGTCAGATAGAGACAAGCAAGATATGAATCGAAAGCTAGGTAAGCTGCCAATAATCGTGTAACTTCGTCTGTGCCGAAGTTTTTATACCATTGCAAATGTTCTGATATCTCAGAGTTTAGGAATGCACAAACTTTTTATACCCGTTACTCGTAGAGTAAAAAGGGTATACTAAAGTCGTGCAAATGTATGTAACAGGCAGAAGGAATCGTTTCCGACCATATAAAGTATATATATTCTTGATCAGCATCAACAGCCGAGTCGATATAGAATGTCCGTCTGTCCGTCCGTCTGTATGAACACCTAGATCTCAGAGATGGTAAGAGATAGAGGTTTGACATGTATGGGACAAATGCTTCTTTTATATGCACGCAGATCAGGTTTGTTTCAAATTTTGGCCACGCCCCCTCCCGCCCCCGCAATTCGGAAAAAACGTTATATCTCCTACAGTTTTGAAGATAGACGTTTGGTACATTTTAGAGAAAGTTAGTAATTAGCAAAATGAATCGATTCGCCGATGATAAAGATCAGATGAGCGGTTCTCAAGTTATGAGCAAAAATGTGAAAAAAAACCGAGTTAAAAAAATGTTGCATACTTTTCAGATGATTACCCTAAGGAAAGCAGGAACACCGTTAAAAATGTTTTTTCATGAGTAACGGGTAAATCGAAGTCGGTTAGAGCCGACTTTAACTTGCGCTCTCGTTTAACTGGAACCCATTTTTCGACCGACAGTTTCTAGGGCAGCTATAGGATATAGTCATCCGATTTTGATCAAATTTTGCTAATCTGTAAGAAAGAATATAGTTTTAGTATATTCCGGACTTGGGGACACGAACATTGAAAACAAAAAAATTTATCCTTTAACATCTGTATAATCCGTGTGAAAGCATATACGTAAACATTAAAATCAAAAAAGTTTTTGTCACTCAGACTTATTTTTCGGCCGATAGTTACAATGGCATCTATATGCTATAGTCATCCGATCCGGTCGGACGTATTAGCAGCGTGCAGTAAAAAGAAAAAAAAGTTTATTTTAAATTTTTCTCCTCCCTATCAGTTTGGAAAAATTGTCATATCTCCCCACAGTTGTGAAGAGACATAGTTTGTACCTGCCGAGATATTAAGTAATTAAAATTATTTATCGATTTGCAGACGAAATGATAAAGATGGTATGAACGATTTTCAAGGTATGAAAGAAGAAAGTTACTTCCCAGGCTCTGGCAGTTGTGGCGTCATCCATTGGTCATTTTTAAAATCTCTCATTGTTCAATGCAAGTCTCTTGTTCAGCAGCACTGTTTTCAGCAGCTACTTCAGGTACATAGTATATTACTGTCGGGCTTGGCCGACTTGCTTACTTGTTTAGAGTCGCACAGTGTATTTTGAAATAAACTTGTGCCTATATATAAATTCCCATTTCGCATGACTTTAGATATTAGTTGATCAATATGCAAATGCTTCAAAGATTTGTGTTCTGGGATGCACGTCACATTCCTGTTTCTTAATTTACCGACTTTGTTGCCAAAAATAAAAATGCAAAATGTAATACTTGTTTCGGCGCAGTAATTAATCGGTGCTAATCTGTGCAACAAACAAAACAATAATAATAACATTCGTTTGCTGTCGCCGGACCCTGCGATAGACCGTAAAGTAATGACAAAAGCGCATGTCGTTTAGCTGGGAGTGAAATTTAAATATATTAATTAACTGCACCGGGCGAGTGTTGAAATATCAAACAATTGTTGGTTGTCCAATAAGACTTTAATTAATCATTTATACACGCATATAAACTGGACTTTTTAATGGGCTTCTCACTTGCTAATCTGGAGGTGGATTTTGTTTTTTTTTTGGGTGAATTAAATAATCTGAGAATTCGCTCTATTGAAATTTTATAATAAAAGTTGATTATTACAATCTTCGCATACCTCCACACCAAAGACAGCAACCGAAACCCCCTAGAAGCACATGACACCTGAAAAAAACGAACCTTTGAAGAAGAAGCTATGTGCTATGATACCATAATCCACGAATAAAACCAAAGAAACCAATGTCCAACACACACACACACACACATATACAAAAAAAGCTCACAAATAGTTCAATGAACTTTTTTTTGTTGTCTTTTGTATGTTGCTATGCTGCCAGCACACTCTTTCTCTCTCTGTCCCACTCACTCGCACACTCTGCCCTGCTGCTCTGTGTGTATTTATTTTTATTTATGTTTTTTTTTTCGTCTATTTGAATTCATTTTTTTTCTTATGTATCTACTAAGGTGGGAAATATTTTGGTTAGGCCCAGCCCTAGGGCACAGGCAACAAAAATGCACTGAAAGCTTTACAGCCAGATTTAAATACTTTGCTTAAGCTAGCGCCATTGTTAACAAAACTGTTTGCTCATCTTTATATATATATGCGTAAAGTATTTATGAACTGAATTTATTTTTGGGCGTCTTTGAGTGTGCCTTTCCCGCAGGTTTCTTGTCACGTAGTCCATAGTTTTGAATCAATTTTGTCTTCAAACATTTTCACATGCATCTAACCAAGTGTGAATAATCCCATTTTGGGCCAGTAAGCAAAAGTCATTTAAGCTTAATTGTTATGCTGATAGAGGCGCTAGATGGATTGGTTTCAGCTTCAGAATCAGCCGAAAAAATACAAGAGTCTCACCTGACAGGTGTACAAACACACACAGGTAGCTAAGCATGTCTCCCTATATGTAAGTGTGAGTATATGTTTGTTTGTAAGCATGTATGTATGTGTGCGTTCCAGCCAGCTCACGTTTCATACATTGTCTGGCGGGTTCCAAATTGAAGAGCTTTTTTTGGCTAAATAGTTTAATTTTTATACCCTGGCAAAGGGTATTCTTATTTTGTCAAGATGTTTGTAAAAGTAAAAACCAAATGCAGGGCTCGTAAATAACCGTCGACAGCACACGCCAAATACGGAAAAAAGCGTATTCTGTCAAAACATAAAATGAATAACGTGTTTAATTATTGTTGTGGTGACGCATGAGCGAAGAGAGTAAGAGAACAAGCACGTGCTATTTGTTACGTGCATACACCCGTGAGGACACACACAGTCGCCACAGTATAAGTGCATACATCGTATATCCAAATAAATGACATAAGGTGATATGATATCAGGGATTCTTCCTTCTGCAAGTAACATACATTTGGACAACTTTAGTATACCCTTTTCACTTGTAAGGTTTAGCCAGTCGGTCTCATGTTATCTTTGCACATAACTTTTAACAAGAAAAAACTAATGCCGAAAAAGAGGCTGGTAGAGCGTAGAATTGTTTCATGAACTTTTCAGTTAAGACGATTGTCGGCGGACAAAAACCGCAATGTGCCGATTGCTTAACGCAAAATGCACACAACCTCAAGAAATATTCGTTATTGACCGTACTAATTTGTTTTATTGTTTTTCATTGCCATGTACAAATGCTTCTTCATCAGCTATGACCCGAATCTTCGTCAAACTTACGAAAAAAATTGTATGTTGATATCTGTCCAAAAGAAACTATAGGAACATATGTTGAGAGCAGGTGTACCAACATGAGAAAAAGAGTATCCCGCCAAATTTAAGAGTTGGCCTTTTTTAACAAATCTAATATTTCTTTCTGTCATTCCCCTTATATGGCGGTTCCAAGTCAGTAAAAGTTTCATTTCCATCTTCGGTGTTCAACAAAGGGAAACGACATATAATTTGCGAACTTCAGATATTGCCACAAGGTTACCAAAAATATGGCCGGGTGTGGCGCAGCGGGAAGTGTGTTCACCTTCTGTGCGGGAGGTAGAGGGTTCGACGCCGCCTCGAAACAACTAATAAAAAACTAAAAACTTTTACACAACCGCGGTCTTACATTTTTGTAAAAAATATACATTGGCTGGGCGGGGGGACCAACAAAGCCCCGGGGGGGGCAAACACACACCCCCGCCCATTTACCCCACACCACCCACCCCACCCAAGAATAAGATCTATAGTTTGTTCGGATCGGTCAGTTCAATGGTTACCCCCCCCCCCCCCCCGGTGGTCCAACAAAAACCTCCCCCCCGCCCCCCCCCCCAAACAACCACCGGCTGGTTGACAATTTATATGCGAACGTCTGGCGTTGCTGTGCTGATCGGCCAGGCCGATGGCTACCCTTAGCAAACTGCCGGATGGTTGACTAAAGTTGAATAAGCGTCTGGGGGTACTGTGCCGAACGGGTCACCGGATGCTTTGCTTTTGGTAGCACCCGACACAAAAAAAACTACTGGGTAACTATAAAGAAATAAAAGTTTGGTTGTTGATAATGTGAACAGTGTCAGAACGAAATTAAATCTCCACAGTTACATATTTTACAAAAAATGCTTGCAAAGGCAAATTGCTGAACAGAATTTTGAGAATATCGTCCTGTAGAGAAAATAGGATACGCACACAAATCAGGTGTCAACTTCCAAGAAAGGAATGTAGTCTGATGACAGTTATTTTAAACGAACTGCCTGCAGTCCGGGACTGTCCGGGACTGATTTGTGGGATAAACCCACTTATGCTCAGTTAATCTCCATAGGAAGGCCGTTTGCTATTCTCAACCTTCGACCCGTCTGATGGGTGTGAACCAAGCTGTAAACCTTAAAAAACTGAACTTTATATAGGAATAATTTTTTGGTTTAGCTCAGCAAAAGTTAAAGACATTCTCAAATCTTTTTTAAAATCTTAGCTCAAAGCCGAGGGCTGTGGCGTACCGAAAGCCGGTTGATAGCTCAGGAATCACGAGCTGCGGCTTTCAACTGAGACTTGTCGCTCAGGAGCCGATCAGGGCTGCTGGCTCTCAATTAGATACCCTCCGCTCTGAACCAAAGAAAGACGGAGCACATGGCTCGCTTATGAAAAAATTTCGAGCCCTATAAAACAGACATTGTCAATTATTTTTTGTAGTCTAAAATAGATTTTCTTAGTTGTACGCATAAAAAGAATCGATTTCAAGCATAAATCTTCTTGGATTTAATTAGAATATATCCTGATATGGGCGGGGGGAGAGTGGAGAAGCGACCGACCAACACCACACTCCACTTACTTTTTTCTAAGCTATGATAAATTTTAAGATAACATTCAGATTTATTTTTTTTCCTTCTTTTCTGGGGACTTGAGCTAGAGACCTCGAACACTGAACACACACTGACAACGGCACCTTAGCCCATTCGACTATCAGCCATAGGCAAGACCTGGCGTCAAAATCATACTTAAGAAAGTAAGTAGTTAGCATTTTGCCGCTTAGCAAGCAACCAGACGTTCGCACATCGAGGTAGTGGGATCCAGACTAAGAGAATAGTTTTTCCTTAATTCGATTTTTTCGTCAATAACGAAAGTTTGAATACACCGATCTGATTTCGTCTAAAAACGAAGAAGAAAAAATGTAAACTTAAACTAATTTCAGTCTTGACAATTTCTCTGTGAATCACACTTCTAACAGTTCTTGTGGCGCTACACTTAAAAGTTATACGTTATAAGTTAAATATAAACTTAGGCTGGTTCAGAGTATATTACAGTCGGTCTAGAAATTCTCCTTTTTGCTTATATTAAATAGCCCAAAAGTGCCTTGAGACACTTCATCTATGCCCTTTCGGAAGCGGAAAAGTTAGAAACATTTATTTTAATTGAGAAATGATAGAATCGATTGTCATAAACTATTGTAACAGTTTGTCGGGGTATAATAAGTAAAAACAATATGAAGTAATAGTTTTTTAATTGAATTGTCGCAAAAAATTTGTGTGCGTTGTTGTTTTTGGGATGACTGTGGGCGCTCGTTTGCGTTGCTATTAATTAATTGTCATGTGCTTTTAATATATTACACAATATCCATCTCCGAGTAGGAGGAGCGTGTAGCGTGAGTCGAGAGGCTGAAGCTGCCTTACGCAATGCGGCGAGCATTATTAGCACAGGTGCTGCCAGCACAGCTGACGTCACTGATAGCAGCTAAATATACAAAAGCATTTATATTTAGTCGCTCCCTGGCTGCGCAATTTGTTAACTTGGACTTGGCCAACAGGCTTAAAGTCAGTGCCAAGTAATGAAAATGGCAACATGTTTTGGCATTAGACGTGAAAGTGCGAGTTTGCACTCGAGACCGGTCAGTCGAGGGCGGAGGGGGTGGCACTGCCGACGGGGGAGGTGGGCTGGCTACCTGTTTTTGGGGGCGTGGGTGGGTGCCCACTCCAAAACGTTTATGGCACGTAATTTGCAATTGGCAAAGCCAAGTCCAAGACATCCAAAACGTCGCCGAGCGTTGGCAACTTTTCACTTTTCATTTTGCGCTTTTCCATCAACCAATCGACCAAGTACGTGCCTCGCCAGCCCATTCTGGCCTGTTGGCCTATTAAGACTTTAGGCTCAAAAGGTTCTCAAAAACACTGGGCTATAAGCCAAGTCCATGCCCAGTTCGAGGGAAAATCCCCAGCACGCAGTTTACATGGTCGGGCGACCCATTTAGCCTGCATATTGCGCATACGCCCCGTGGCTGTGAATCAAGCCAAACCAAAGCCATGACTAATAAAGTTTTATGCAGAAATGTAGCATTTTGTCACGTGAATCGTCCAAAAACTATGCGGCTACGCGGTATTTTTCCTTCTTTCATTTGTTTTTTCGCCAGCAGCTAAACAATATTTGCAAATTAGGAGAAACTCTCATATTTTGGTAGGAAGATGAAACTGAAACTGAATATATAACAAAAGACACTTGTCTGGGTGAAATTTTCACCAGGTATTCAAATGAACAGCAACAACAAATGCTGAACAAACAAACCACCAACCAACACACCAAAACGGAAACCGTTAAAGCCACACAACAACAACAACATACAACAAGAAACGTTAGTTTTGGAATCGCTTTCAAATTGTACATGTTGCTATTGGTCCCCACCGCCTCCGTTAATGAGGCGTGCTCCGTTGTTTACCCCACTCGAAAGCGTTGACGACGACGACTGAAGATCAATGGATCTGGCCTGGCCAAGACCAGGCTGCCGTTGTGGTTGTTGTTGCTGCTGCTGCGGCCGCTGGCCTACCACTTTCGTTGTTACTGTTGTTGATTTTGAGACGCCGAAGCTTTAAGCGATTTTTCATTGGAATAGAAAGTGAATTGGATTTGTTTTCGCTGTTCCATTGCTCTTCATTGATGTTTACAAATGAAAAATAACAACAATATCAACGGAGCAAAGGAATAGCCGCCAACAGAGAGTGAAAGAGAGAGAGTGACACCATCCGAAATTGGACCATGTCATTGACCTTAAGTTGCCCAAAAGCAGTGAGAGTGCTGGCTGTTTACTTTTCATTTTTATATGGGGGGGTTTCTTGTTCGTTTTACTTGGATTTTGTTGTTAAAAAAAAGGGGAAAAGCAATCTAGAAAAGTCTTTTGCTTTGGGATTTTACTCGAAATGCAGACGGGCGCAAATTTTGAAAAAAGGGTTCCGAAAAGAATTTCTAAAAATTCTGAAAACTTCTCTTAATATATTTTAGAATGTAAACATTTTTAATCCAATTTAACTCGTTTTTTAGAAATTAAAATATTTGCCTAATATCAACTCGGCCGCTTATATTTAAAAAAAAAAAGTCTCGAAGACCATTTCTCTTGGCTTCAAATTCAGCGTGCGGTTCGCATCAAGGGCTTTGCGGTGCCTCAATGAGGACAATGTTGTCTCAGTTGAGGGCTTTGTTCAGGATGCCATTTATTGTCAAAAAATTATTGTTAATTGTCCTTATCCAGTGAGCGGGTATTGCAGTAAGTGTTGGTTTGTTCATATGTGAATAATTGAAATTGAGTTGTTCACTTTTCTGAACATGTTCTTCATTAATTGTTCATTTTGGTTCAATGTGAGTTGTTCAGTAAAAGTTGTTCTTGAATAGTCTGTTTTTTGGTGCGAGTTGTTCAGTGTGAATTGTTCAATTGTTATTGCTGGTTCGACTATGTTCTGTTATTAGTTCATCAAATTGTTTAGTGTAACCTGATTAGTTCGGCTACTGCTCGGCTATCATGACTTCTTAATATATTGTTGTTCGTTTAAACAACTGAGTATTTTGGCTGAGTTGACTCAAACAAGAAATAGTGAACATATTCAGTGAAATAAACAACCTTTACCCAACGCTAACATGCAGGCGCATGGTAATGGACTGCAGGGCGTACAATGTTTTCCAGCATGGACAGCATGTGCTGGAACAAGGGTTACAGCAGGGGCTAGTCGGGTCCGCAACACTTCCCAAAGAGGTATGGCGGAATTTCTGATATGGTTGGACAGCTGTCAACAGGTTAACGACTGAATGGCAGCAAATGCCCGGGGGGAGGGTGAATGACCAAATCGTCAAACATCCTCTAGGTAAAGGATACGAAATTAACGATCCACTTGGAAGTAAAAGTTTTGGCAGATATTTAGATGTATACCTCAGAGTCTCTGCTGAAGGCAACATATATTCCCATGCTGTCGTTTCTGTATAATTTTCAATTCTTTATTAACCATAATTGACAGATTATTTCACAAATTAATTGCTGTCAATGAGCCTCGATAGAGAACTGATGATTTAGAATTAATAGCCCATCGGTTGAGATAGTTATCGATCGATGTCTGACGCTTGGCTGCCAAAAATTCACAGAAGATTCACTTTTCATTGGTAGAATCTTAAGTAAAACGAGAAGTCCAAACTAACTTCGTCTGTGCCGAAGTTTTTATACCCTTGCCAATCTTTTAATATATTTCAGAGCTTAAGAACAGCAGTATTCAAATCAACAATTTGTGTATTGAAATTGCCCGGATGTTTGTAACGCACTGAAGAAAGCATCTCCGACCACATAGAGTATATATATTCTTGATCAGCATGACGAGCTGAGTTAAAATTAGCTTGGCTTTCTCGTTTTTGTTTAACTTTGTCTACGTCGGGTGTGGAAATGACTTTTAAAGTATCTCTCCGAAAAAAATAAATAAATTCATTTAAATTTTAAAGTTAAGTCGTTAAAAATTTTTATAAACGTTGCTCTGCCAAATAAATTATTTTTAGTAAATATTTTGGTGAATACTTCGGTTGAATGTATTCTTCCGCGGGCAGTTTCAGTTGATTTTGTGGTAGGAGTCGCAGTCGTTCACACTCTACCTTCGCATACATGACTACAATAAATTGTTGGCACTAACTAATAGCCTATTTCCACTATAGCAAATATGTACATATTTTCACATATCAAAAATATGTAACATATATCCCATAGGAAAAATATGTGTCCACTCACCCGGAATGTTTTCAATGTTGTAAAAATCAATACTAGCTATTTTGTTATCGATAACACAAAACAACCGTGCGCGGTGTGCTTTTTAAATCTGTATGGTTTCTTTAAAATAAAGCTTTGTTTTAGAGTTCCTAAAAGAAATTGACTTAATTTGCTAGACACGGGGGACGCCTCGTAGGTCCCGCAAAACACCACTCGGATCTGAGACATTTGAAGGCTGGTGATGGGTCGACAGATACGAACGGACTGACAATCGACTACTTTTTGGGAATTAGGAAACCAAAAAAATTCCTTTCACACCAAACAAAAAAAAAATTTTGGGTACATCTTTTTTGTCAGCTTGCTTTGTTCAGATACAAAATAAATTCAAATTATCAACTGCCACTCACATGTTCACGACACTGCAAAATGTGTACATATCATATGGAAACGCTCAAAAAAAATATATGTACATTTCGATATATGTGATTATAGTGGAAATAGGCTATAACTTAGCACTGACAATTTTTTCACTTACAAATATACCCAGCAAGAAATCGATACCGAAAGTCACCAATACAACTACACATTTTTGAATTCACTAATACTATCACACATGGGTTTCAGTATAATTTACGTAGGTCTAACATGACGCCTAACGGCTTGGCAAATTCTTCCTTTTCTAGTTATTGTTGCAGTTAGGCCTAACGTGTTATAACTGGGACGATAACACGATTAGTTCTTGAGAACTTTGGTCATTTCTCGCGTGGTCGTCGAAGTGAAAAGTTGGTGAGTTCAATGGTGGAAGGATGTTGGCTCAAATGCTTGAATTTGAGCAACGTTTGAAGCAAAATAATTTTAAAGACGCAGTGGTAATTCTCAAATTAAAAGAATCGTGAACAAAAAACAAACACTTTAATTTGAAGACACGCACGACGTGTGCACCGATTTTAATTAAGATGGAAGACATGGCACGAATGAATAAAATTTATAAAATACTCATTTTATGCCGTTTTATATCACATTATTTAACCCTGATTTGTTTGGGATATTTTGCAAAGTAAATAAGACAAACGTAACACACACAAAGACACACAAATACGAGTTGTCTTCGTTTTTCTAGTGAATTGAGTTGTTGTTGAGCACAGTTATTGTCCTATACATCAACCAAAACCGTTTAATAACAGTTAGCTCACAGGCTATCTAACTAGTAGGACTAACCTCACACGTACGCTCACCGATAGGTCGACTTTCGGTTAGAATCTTCCCGACGCCCATTTGCGTTTGACCAGAAACTTTCCGTATTTTAACGGTTAGCTATAACAGTTAACTGACAAGTATTTACCAGTTAGATTTCTTGCTGGGATCCTGAGGGGGCACATCCGAAAAGTATGCAACATTTTTAACTCCGCTAATTATTATCTGGTCTTGATGAAAATTTCACGGATTATAGTTATTGTTAAGAATTCAGTATGAATTTTAATTTAAATTCGTCTATCGATCATTTGGTAATTTTGTCTTAATTGAAAATTTTGCAAATCTGAAACAAACTTGATCTGCGTACGGTATTCACCTATGTACATGCAAAAATTTGTATCTCTATCTCTTATAGTCTCTGAGATCGACGCGTTCATGCAGACAGACGGACGTACGAACGGACGTAGCTAAATCGACTCGGCTGTTGATGCTGATCAAGAATATATATAATTTATAGGGTCGGAAATACTAAATTTTCCCTGTTACATACATTTGCACAACTTCATGATCCCCTTTTACTTATTTTTAATGGGAACAGGGTATAATAAATAAATATTTATTAATCAGCACTAAGACAGACAGTTTCTGTCAATTTTAGCGACAACGGGAACTTGAGAGGATGAGAAATCGGTTTTTCGAGCCAGACAATTGGTAAAGGTTTTGCCTTGCAGGTACTGTCCCCATCAGTTATTGCTAATATAAATTTCAGTTTTAAATTTGTAGTCGATGTGGGAGTTATGGAACATTTTTTGCTGTGAGGGGGAAAGGGGTGTCCTTGGCACAAATTTGATCAGCGTGCAGACAATAGGAGTCTTCATGACAAATTTGGTTGCTACAGCTCTTCTTCTCTCTGAGATCTAGATGTTCATACAGGGATCGGATATAAAATAGCCAAGTTACAAAATGTTGCATACTTTTCGAATGCTCGCACTCGGGATCACAGGAACGCTATTTACTCTGAAAGGAAAGATAGCATTTAGAGAGTGGGAAAGAAAGGACGTAAAAGCAAAATCTTGTTCGAAACCATTTTACCGTTATTTACAAATCTTTAAATTACAATCAATGAGCATTAATAGCATTATTGCACCAAACTTAAATGCCAATTAAGATGACAATAATTTATGATCTTTTGCAAAAGCGCACTTTTGAGCTAAGGGTCCTCTAACTTAACTTAATAATTATTTAAGAAACTACTTGTTTATCACAAATAACTGCATAACTATGGTTGTGATCTTTCCCAACAGCCATAATTTTGAATGACCAATGGTAAAGAGAATAGACCAGAGCAAACAGCATGCTTAATATAATTTTACTCTGAAGTAGAAACAAGTATTTTGCAAGAAAAAATACCAAAGCGGACCCATATTACTAAGAAGCTTGCAGCTAAGTACAGAAGCTAGCCTGCGCACTCCCTGCCCTGAACTTTTCTCTCGCACGTGAACTAAACACATTCAAAAACCTATTTTATGAGATCTGTACGAAACGACGCGTAGTGACGCATGCTGTACGAGAAATCGGAATTACAGTAAGATACAATCCAATCACCGTCATTGTGCTTTGAATAGATCTCTAGGAAACATTTAGAGTACTGACCTGTGTATTATACTTTCTTGTGTTCAGTATTTTTTATCGTTCTAATCCCAAATACGGAATTTGGAATGGAACTTTGAGTAGAGAGCAGAACTTTGACCAATTTAGAAATATTTTGGGCCTATTTTAACCTACTTTAGCATAGGCTTTTTACCTAAAGAAAATATATTTTGGATATGAACATTTAAAAAAAAATTACCAATATTTTTATTAATCCAATGCCAAAATTTCGATTTTCTTAGACCAACATAAAAAAAACCTTAAATCCGATGTCTAGTCACTAGTTCAAAAATTTGTTTCATTCTTACGATCTTTATATAGGAATCAGAAAAGCAAGGACCTCAAAGATTTCACCTTAGTTTGAGTTTGTTCTGGCATTTTCGAAATGTGAAACTAACGCAACTGTTGGATTCACACGCTGCAGGTCTGTCGCCAAATCGATTTCTTTTACGAAAATGTGTTAAACACACCGCACAGCCCACTGAGTTTGTTCACCTTTCGCCTAATTATCAAAATACATAAACGAAGTGTACCAGAAAATAAAAAAATACACATACTACTGCTGTATGGTGATACAAGACGCGTGCAAAAGCGATGACGAAGACAACTTCAATGAAATCAATTTTACGATAATAATTTTTTGAAAGCAACAACAGAAACCCTGCCGGTCCCAGCACCAGCTCCAGCTCCAGCTCATGTACCGTTGGAAATTTCTTGCTCTTTCTTTTCCCAGTGGTTAGGTATGTATGTATAAATTTGTCAGTATGTCTTGTATATTTTTTTCGTTGTTATTGTCTTGCACAAATGTAGGTCAAGTTATAATGTGAGTGTGAGTGTGTGTGGGGCATTTGCTGTAGCTGGTGGGACGAAGACGTCAGAGGTAAACCAAAAACAAAAAAAAACAAAAAATATTGCAGTATTTTCTAGTAGCCTTAAGACAGGCCAACTTTCACTTAGAAAGTTCTGCTTGCGGTTATTTGCTTTTTCGAGGCGTGGCACTTAACTGGGTCAGCAGCAACCTTGGCGATCAGCTGAGTAAGTCGATTTCCCTGAACTTCACTGCTGAAAAGCTAATGTGTCTATTAATAGCGCGGGGGTTACTTCCTGCTGGAAAAACTTGTACTGCAGTCGGAGAGCGAGCTTTTTCGTGTAAGCAAGTTCTATGCGCAAGCTGAAAAAGCTGTTCTCTCGCTGTGCTATTATTGACCTAATCACTTGTGGAGCAGCAACGAACATTGAACTTTTACTTCCGCATGCATTGCCAATTTTGATTAAATGCTTTTCATTTTTTCTACCTGCACCGGAGGCATTTATTAATGGCCCTGAGATACATCAAATATGCAGAAGCCTCCCATTAGCCCTAGCAATTTGTCTTGTGAGTTTTAATGTCCAATCAAAATGCGCTTTCTGGTTTTAGTTTTAGATTTTAAATATGAGTTTTTCTTTAATTTTTAAATATTTTCATATAAATAGCTTAGTCAATAGGGTTTGCCATAAAAATTTTGCTTTAAATAAATGAAATATGACACTAAACTTAATACTTTTTTTAAATATATATATAACATATATGTTGTGATTTTGATAGGATATATAGTGTGGGTGTATGTGTGGGTGTGATTTTTTTGTGAACAATATTTAATTTAAATAATAATAATAAATAATTTAGTTAAATACAAAGTGTTCAAGTTCTGTTAGCAATATTCTGTCCACAGCTGGAACTTTCTTCTGCGACGACAACTGGAAGTCTCCTCGCGGCCGGGAACACACAACCAAGGTGCGCCCCCCATCCTGCCCGGAATTTTTGGGGATGTGTGTGTGTTTGTAAGGCAAGTGGTTAATATTGGCCTGTGGGATCCAGACGCCGTTTGTGGCGTGTGTCTTGTGTGTCGCGTGGACGACGATAAGTGCCTGTAGGATCCAGCATGTTGTTGTTGATTTTTAAAGAAGTTTTGGGAGAGTAAACTAAGGACTGCTTAGTAGGTGCCAGTGGGATCCAAAGCCAGAGACATGTTGTTGAAAGTTTCTCAAAAAGTTTAAGCTGAATTTTCAATATTGACCCGTGGGATCCAAGTAGGCAGCCATTTGGAGATTGAAAGATGCTGACTTCTGCTTCTTCTTCTTTTTAGTACTGACCAGTGGGATCCAAGTAGTAGGCAGCCATTGTACCAAAAATACGCGTATGACCAAATCAGTTGTTGTTGCTCCCGCTCCTTTGTTTAATTTGAATCAACTTTAGTATGGAACTTTATACTGGTTTAGCTGTTGCTGTTGTTGTTGTAAGTTCTTTTATTATCACCAACAGAGTCACTGACACTTAAAATCCATTAAATATCTTTTGATTGTTTATTAATAAGCCGCCGACTGCCTTTTTGTATTGTTTGTTTTGCTTATGAAACCGAGCAAAATCTTACAAAAAAAATTTATTATAGACGAAACGACACGAGTTTTTGGTTAACAATTTGTAGCTGCTTCTTTTAGCTGATCTCTTGGTTGATCTGTGCTCGTCGAACGTTGTCGATCTTATGATTTCAAGTCATTCAAGTCGCAAGCTTAAATGCTCTGCCTCTGCCGACGAGCGTAAACAGCGGCGACGACGACGGCCACGACGACGTCGACAGCGCCCGGAGAGTGCAAAAGAGAACGATATATGGCAGGTGTGTTGCTCTTAGCTGCGCTCTTAGCTGATCGCTTGAGTGAGCGAGAGCGAATGAGAGGCAATTTCATTCATGTGGCCCAGGTAGAGAGCGCTGCTCTCACACACACCCACCTGGGTTTCATTCAAGAAACAGCTGTTTCTTTCGAACTGCGACACGATCGAGTGCCCTGGTTATGCGTTGTCATTGTGTGCGTGTGTGTGTGTAGCCAGGCAGGTAGTCCTGCTTGCCTATTGGTTGCCGTAGATCCTTCGGCTAAACTCCACCTACCTTAGATGACTTGGCTAAATTCGCACAAAATACACATGTTAGCTCAGGATTCCTAATGATCCTTTAGGCGACGCCACCATGGTCACTGCCCACTTTATGTGACATTTGCGGTAGCCTAATCCTCTCTACTCAACTCAAAAGGCTTAAGCCGCCGCCACGGCAAACTCATAAAAAGGATAAAAACGTGCGGCATGAGTCAGCAGCCGACGAAGGCTGCTTCCGCGAAATGCGATACCAACAGCAACCCAACGGGGGCCAACACTCAAATGTTGCAGAATTTATTTTTCGATATTTTTAGCCAAAAAAATAAAGAAAGAAAAATAAAAGATAAGTCAGCTGCGCAAAACAGATTACAAGATGTGTCATCTGCAAGTACAATAGGAAATATAAATCCTTTCGTTTTATTACAAGAACGTAAAAAACCCAAATGAATGTGGAAGCTGTCAAGAAGGACTTCCGGCACAGGCTAAAGGAGTCGATTGAGAGGCAGCAACGGCGGCGGCGGCTGCTTAGCACGAGCTGCGCTAGCTGAACCCTTTTTTGTAAGATGATCGGCACAAGCCATAGCCCAATGGCACGGGCCAAGGAGAAGGTGGTAACCCCCAAAATGTGTTTTGTAAACTGAGCCATGGCCTTGTAGGAAGGTAATAGAAACAGAACGTAAAATTGGAGTCCTTTGAAAAAACACTTTTTCTGTGTGTTGTTAAGAAAAAAATGGATCTTATTCTGCGTTTTTTGAACATAGAGACTGAATAAAAAAATGAACGGCAGAAATTCCAAAACTCTAAGTTGTAATCTAGGTGCCTTTATTGGCTAAATAATCCCTGAGGAAGCAAAAAAAAAAATAAAAAACGGAATTAATTTGTTCAAAGGTTATGGTGGGCGCTTTTTTAAAAACATTCTGAATAGTGTTATGCTTTCAAATCGATTTTGATTAGGTAACAGAAAAAGCCGCTAGGCCGAAAGTCGGATTATTGAAAAAGAGAGCTATATATTTTATTTCCGAAAATTTTACGTACGGAACAATTACCTGTTTAGCCACACGACCGGCAGAGTTATAGGTCAATCACACAGAGAAAAAAAGATCCCCGTAGAATGGATATTCGAATATCCACATTAAGATCCGTTTTTGTAAATATCATTAATATAAAGAATAAAGATCAATGAAATATTTTATTTCTGATATATCCTTTTAAAGCGAAAATAAATCGATTTCGAAAATATCCAATGGATCCCAAAAAAGGATACTTAACTATCCGGTCCAAATGGATACCGAAAATACCCTAAGGATTATGAAACGATCCTTTTTTTCTCCGTGCAGGATATAATTTATATCGTGTTGTACTTAAAATTTCAAAATGATTTGTTCTTGGATGTACTTAAATTAGATAGCAATTGTTCTACAATCGAAAAACGACTGTTAATATTATTAAAATGAAAAAAAAAACTTTTTTCTTTCAAGAACATTTTGTACTTACATTTAGCCGACAAATTAAAGAAATGATCGCTAGTTAGTTCAAGTACAAAATTTCTTGAAGCCGAAAAAGCCGAATTATCTTAAGTCTAATCTGTCCTTTAAATGTAATCCAGGGTTAGAACCAGGAGTTGTAGAGTGAGGTTCGATTTTTTACCTACATTTTAAACATCTTCCACTGGATATTTCCAGCCTCATTTGATAAGATGCAGAGTCCTTGTTTCAAGAACAAATTGGGAAAGCTTTAAAATTTAATGGGCTTAGACCAGGGACGTTTAGTTTAGCCACGGTAGAGCGCGCTTATTAAGCACTTCTTTGTGGTTGCAACAGAGAGCAGTATTTTTGTCGCTAGCGCAGAGCAGTGTGGCATACACAGAAGATTGGAATGCGCCGGACTCTGGTTAAAACCAAAAACATTTTGTACCTATTTATTGAAGTATTATTCAGTTTCAAGAATGTTTTGGGGTTGATTTAGAAGTAGTGATAAATTCCGTTCAAAGTATGCCACTATATAATATATTAAAATTATATATTTTATATTTATATAGTTAAGATTAATCTATCTTAAAAGATTTTTTCTTTCGTGAAAAAAAAACTTTTACACATCCGGTCACCATCACCAGTTATTGGCGCCAGCTGTGAAGTAACTAGCCATGAAAGCCATATAGCTGCCATAGGAAAGATCGAACGGAAAACTAGTTCTAGTGAGTGTTTTACGCGTGAATGTGTTTTCGTGTATGTGTTTAGGCAGATTTAGGGCCGATTTCACATCTTCTACATAGAGCTATTTGTCACATAAACCAACAAATAACAGTGTAAAATCGACGACTATCTGACAGATAGCAGCTATCTGGGAAAACAGAAATCGGCCCTTAATACAAGTAATATGTTAGAGGAGTTGTTTTTAACGCGCGCCGTAGCGTAACTGGTAAAGACGTCCTTTCAATCGTGTTGAGACCAATGGTATTTGTATGCTTCAGAACCAAAATTGGTGCGTGGGGGTAGTCTTTGATCGCCTTTGGGCATTGGCGCATTACTAATGCACAATATTGGTTAAATTTACCCACAGTTTTTTTTATCTGTTTAAATTAATTATACAAGCTGCAAGGGTATATTACTTGTGTTCGAATCTAAGACAGCGTTCCTCAAATTTTTGAATCTTAATAATTGTTCTTGTGCTGAACGCGTCCTTTAAGTGTTGCTAAGCGATCTTAGTTTTTAAGTCGATTCGAACCAGTTAGCTGGCTTGACTATTTTATGTTAATAGCTGCAGGCGTAACGATTAACCGCGATAAGTTTTTGAGACTCCCTCGGAAGCCGATGGTCTACACGATTCATTGCTTGTTTGATTCAGAAGTATCCTTAGCACCAGGCCAGAATAGTTCTGAGAGTAATTGTAGCAAGTCAACTAGTAAGCACCACAGCGCTAAGACGGAACGTTCGACTCTGCTCAACAAATTAAGACAACAAGTTAGGGATTACCTCCCACATACAGTAGAAGAGAAAACTCCATGAAGGAGTCTTTTCTCGGTCTGGACATTTATTTCGCCCCAGATCCTTCTGCCCCTTAATATCACTCCAATGACTGGCACTAAATCTGTTTCGTCATGCTGTTTGACCATCAGTTCCGTTATTTCCTGCCCCAAAAAGAATCCCTCTCCGACCCTGCCGGATATCAACCATCCTCTTTGCATTTTGGCGCTTCCGCATTTGCTTTTCACTTTTCAAACTGTTTTTCCTTTCGTTATGGCTTTTCATTTTCCTTTTGCACCTTTTGTCCCAGCCACGTGCCAAACAGAAGGTAGTAAAAAACCTAAACATCCAAACATTTGTTGGCACAACTGACAGTCCCTAGTCGATCAGTCACTTTCCCCTCTAAATTTACTTTGTAATTCGATCAAATTTTGAGTTTGTTTTGTTTTTTTTGGGGGCAGATTCACTTTTAACGGCTGGCATATTAGTTTGCTTTAACTTATGCAATGTTTGCCGAGGGCCCAACGACTCTTAAACGGTCTTGAGTTTGAGATCTAAACATTTGGGTCAATGTTTCGGTGTATGTTTTGCTTTTTCTTTCAATTTTCTGCACACTTAACAGTATTTTGGTTTTCTTGCATTATTTTTTTTTTTTGCCAACTTTTGTCGCTCTTGGACTTGGCCATGCAAGTGCTGCAGTTTTTCTTACCAATTTTTTGTGTTTCCATAACTGGCAATGCCAGAAACTTGGTGCCGCGTCGACAGTTTAAGTGTTTGTGTGCTCTTGGAGAACTCTCTGGGAATTGGCCCCCAATATTTTGTGTCTTAACTGGCTTCAATTTAATCAAAGTTACAGACTGTGAACTGTAGAAAACCACATACACCATCTTGCTCTTAGTTGATTCCCTTGAATGATGCTCAGTATAGTTGCCTCGGTAGCTTTCTAAGGATTCTTTTTAAGGGTTGTTTTAACTGTTTTTTTTTAGTTTTTTTTGAAGAGCGGTTAAAACTTAGAACTTGGAATTTGTTAACATATATTGAAGTAAATGAAATTGGTTTTGTTTTGTAGAAAAAACACAACGTGACATTCTTGTTTAATATATCCTACTTCAGCTGAACATACACTTAAAGTTTCAAGGCGATCGGTCGAGTCCTTTTTGAGAAACCATGTTCCAGTTGGAAAACAAATTGGGATCGAGAAAAACGAGTTTGAAAGTTTAAGTACGAGTCACGCCATGAAATCGTGAGTTAACTCTTATCTGGGATGCCTGGACCGTACAGGACACCTTTCTGATCTTCGTAAAAATCGTATAATGCTGGATGGTCGCTTCTGGCATCCCTACTGGCCTGACGAACGACATCGTTCATCGCTCGAAGCGGAAGATTCGTTCTTCAATGCGTCGTTAGTTGTAAGTGTGAGCTTCATTTCCGAATTTAACAGCCCATTACATTAATAATCTTAATGACTGCTTCAAATCCTTCATTGAAGGTCCCCCAGGCCAAAAACATTCTAACGACATCGAATATCAAAAAATCCTTTTAATAGAATACAAAAGTTTTAGATGAGATTTATATATCATCAAGAGCCGTGTCGATAAATTCTGTCCGTCAGATCTCGGAGATAGTTAGAAGTAGTTAAATATGTACGGGACATATATTATATAATATATTACATGCAGGTAGATCAAGTTTATTTTCCATTTGTGGATCAAAAATTCAGGGAAATTTGAAATACATTTTTTTTGGCATTCCGATAGCGACAAATGTTTTTATGTTTAAGTTGATTTTTATGTTACGTTATTACCTTACTCTACCGAATCCAGTCGGTGCGCGGAGAGAAAAACTTTTCGTTTTCAATGTTAGTGTATCCAAACTCAGCCAATACTAATAGTATATCCTTTCGCACAGTTTTGTTTAATATTGCTTGTAGTTTTTTAAGTAAATCAAGTCACACTGAGAAAAAAGGATAGTTTTTGATGGTCCATACGATATTTAACTATCCATTTGGACTGGATAGTTAACTATCCTTTTTTGGGATCCATTGGATATTTTGGAAGTCGATTTATTTTCGCATAAAAAGGATATATCAGGCAATGAATTTTTTAATGATCTTTATTCTTCATCCAAAGGAGCTGAAAAATGTGAAGAGGATATTTAAAAAAATGGATCTTAAAATAGATATTTGAAAATCCATTCTACGGAGATCTTTTTTTTTTTCTCTGTGCAGAAATTGTTTTGGTTCAAGTTAGTCTGCTCAAACTCCCAGTGACTTCAAACATATCAAACCTCAAACAGATCAAGCAAAAATAAATCAAGCTCAAATCAAGTGAGAAAATGTGTCGAACTAAAAAAGACAGTATGGCAAGACATTGTCAGGTATGGTGTGGTTAACTAAAGCCTCCTCGAGCAAAGCAAAAAGAATTGGCGAGCACTTATAGCAGCGGTCAAGACTGTTATGCATTCAGATATTAATATCGGGCCAAAAGAGAAGAATGATTCATATAGACGAAGAAGTAGGTAATTGTTTAGTAAAGCTACCCCTCAAAATTTGGAAAAAATATACGCCATAGACCGTGATTTTACAATAATTATGATGTCATTAGATCAGGTGATCTGAACTTCCGCGGTTCAATGGTAAAAATTGTTTTAAAGTTGAGTTGTTTTGTTTAAGAAACATATTTTTCTGTTATTTTTCTTTTGGAAAAAATATTTTGACATAAGCAATTTATTCTTGGTAAACTCCACATTGCGCCGCATCAACGAAAAATGAATAGTCAAAATTGCGAAAACAATTTTTTAAACGGAACCTTTAAGATATAGTCATCCAACATATAGCAGCGAGCGGTAAAAATAATGCTCTGAGCTAAATTTCAGTTCGATTTAAGACTTAGAGACTTGTTCGCGTTTAAACTGACAGACAGACGGACAGACGAACGGACAAAACTAAGTCGATTCAGCTCGTTGCCCTGATCAAGAATAAAAAAAGTTTATGAGATCCCTTGATTGGTTATGTATTGGTCTTTTCCGAACTCAAAACTCGAAACCTGAAAACCTCGAAAGTTCTCAAAAGATGGGGTTAGGGGCTTCGAGACCGTTTTAAAGGTTCGAGTAGCGGGCAGGTTTTCAAATCCAAAATGTTGGTTCAAGCCTTCAAGGCATTATTGTCCTCCGTTTTACTTCTACTGCATTTCAAAGTCTCTGGTGTCCGGCATTTTAAGAAACATTATGCCAATTGCAAGAAGGCATCTCCAGTAAATAGTGTCCAGATCAAGTACCTACTAAGCAAAAATTGTTTCGCATAACCTTTTTCCAAATAGAGTCCGTTCGGTACAGCTCAGTAGCTGCACCCTTTTTCACCAAAATATCACTAACTTTAACCAGTTCCATCCGGTGCATTTCGGTGTGACTCTCACCTGGCGTGGCTGGCTCCTCATCGTTGTGCTCCACGTGCTTGAAATTTGCTTGCACCAGTATAAATTACTTGGTGAACTTTTACTCCAGATTTGGCCAAAGAATTAAATCAAATAAAACGTGATGGGGCCGGTGACTGTGAGTGATGGTGATGGAACTTTTCCTCTATTTCCCCACACAACATCCGAATTGCCATCTACCTGGCCTGGGCCCGGGCCTCGGTCTCGGCGTGTTTAAGCAAATATGTTAAATGACCGAGAATGGAGAATTGAATATGGTAAACGGAATCAATAACAGGCGCACTGACGTTGACGTAAAATGCTAATCCCGGCTGTCAATTGGTTATGCCTCCCATGCGGGGGTGGCGGTGGCATTGGCCAACGGCAATTGCCGAAACTCAATGAAAGTGCGAGCTGAGGAAATTAGATAAGTTGAGCTTATCCGCTGGCCAGGATGCGTACCGTTAATGGCACCAATTTTGGCCGCCCAAGAATCTGCATATGGATGGACCGTCGATCATTACACAGCGGTCAAACGGTCATTGGCCTGCTTGCGCTTCGACAGAGTCTGCCGGCTCCAACTCGTATCTTGCAGGCGAATGCTGCTGGCTGGCTGGCTGGCTGGCTGCTGGCACGTAAGCAGTCTTAGTCTTGGCATCTTTCGCCATGTGTTGGCGCAGCTTACGCAAAATTATTTATGAAAACAGAGCCCGGCAACAACAACTCTGATTCTTCGCTATCAATCAGAGGCGTTCTCTTTGGGCTTCAGCTATGGAAATTGCCGGATAGCTACGAGTTCTGTGGAAATTCCGCATCAATTTGCATATGTGACAAACGGCGGCAGCTGGTAATTATTATTGTGTTTGCCACTTGCAGCCACTGGTCGCGGTGCTGAGATACAAATGTATCTCAAAGTGCGTGCATGCCAACTATGAACCTTGTCCGCGCTCTTATAACAACTTTGTTATTGATTTCATAATTTATACGCCATTGGCTACTGTGAATGGCCATTAGATCAAATGCACAGAATCCGAGGCGAGATGCATAACAAAGGAGCCGCGAACACATAGAGCGTGGTGGGGGGTTTTACTCACTCACATGTTCCGAATTCAGCTGAGCAACTGAACCAAAATAAAGCCATAAAGTCACTCTTGTTCACTCACTCATGAACGGGTAACTAGAGAGGAACGGCCACCAAATGACAAATCAATCTGTTGGCAATCAAAACTGACTTCCCCATGGCTTTGCGGCGATTTTCACCTAATAAGGAAGCAAAACAAGAGGCAGAAACAACAACAACAACAGCAACTACGACGAGTACAACCAGAAACTGCAGTGAAGCAAAACGCCAAGCGGCCAACAGGCCCTATAAATCTGCCACCAAGACCAAAAGACCAGACCAGACCAAAGCCAGCTCTCTTTGCCAGACCAGTTGCTCTCGCTGCAACTAGTCGCAGCCATGCTGCAGACGGGGGGGTTGGTGGGCGGTTTATGTTGCTTGGAGGTAAAAATAACCTCAGCTAAGTTCACTGGGGCGAGGTTGAATGAACTCGCCACTGCAAGGCATAGAAAAATGTGTGTGCAACTCGTTTTCGTGCAGGGTTAAGTCCGGATATATCTATAAATGCCCTTTTATCCCAGTGGTATCTGGTATCAGTGGCGGCTCATTCAATCTGCGATTGCAGTTTCCATTTCATTCAATTAAACATTTTTTGTTATTTTGCCAGCAATTTGAGACTACAAAACTGCAGACGACATATACAATTAACTTATCGCGAAAAAGTTTCCGGAAACTGACGGCCCACACAATCGGAGCCATGGACTGCGACTGGGATTGAGGCTGGGGCTGGGGGACAGCGACAGCGGCAGTGACTGGGATGGGGAAACGCAAATGCAATATCACAGACTCTCGGATGGCTTTTAATATGTTTGTTGACATCCAATTAGAGCGATTTCCTTCCTCATTAACAAACGCAAAGTAAGTGAGCACCAAGTGGGGAAAGTCGACTAAAACATGCCCTTTAGTTAGGCAATGTACGACTGCACTCTGGGTAAATTAAACATAAATACTTTGGGAATGACTAGCTCCTCTTTCAGAAGCTGAATGAATCATAATTCGGATCAAGGACGCATTTTAAAATTTTTTTTTTGGTTACAAATGTTAAGTTTCTATTTTATCGCTGCCCTCTGCAATTGTGCTTAAATGCAAGCAGATAGTTTCACTGTTCAATAATCAACGAGCAAAGGGATAAGAATCAAACCTACGAAATGTATGTAAATTAATTAGATTTAATAATCGCGTAGTCGGGCCTGTCCGACTTTGATATACCCATTACACAGGTAAAGAAATTTTTTAATAACAGAGCATTAACATTAATGTTTACATATTAACATTATGTTACATACAGCGCAAGCTGAGTCAAATATATAACAAATGTTGTGTTCCTTAATGAAAAGCCGAAAAGTATGCAACGTTTTCATAACTGTGCAATTTATTTAACGATGCTTATGAAAGTTTCAGAGTTGAGAGATTTTGCGAGTACAAATGTGACTTTGAGACTTAAAAATCTTTTAATTTGGTGTTAAAAAATCTCAGCAATGGAGTATAGAGGAACTTCATATAAAACCTAAGTGACTTTGAAGTTACAGGTGGAAATCCATTCAATCCTTCAACCCCTCCACTTTGACAAATACTTTGCTATGCCAAAAATTAGCAAGAGGGAATGGATCTCGCAAGAAGAGACTTACACCTAATTTATTTTCGAACTTTCAGGCCTATACTCAGATGAGATCACGGTTGCCACACTTGGTGTTTTTGCACCAAAACTGGTGTTTTTTTATCCTGTTGGTGCACTGGCACTTTTTTGTTGGAAATGGCTCGTTTTGGCTCTTTTTTCTTATATAAGCGAAAAAGGTGAAACATTATTCGATTCCTAAATTAGATCCTGATATTTTTCGCTGTCAACACTTATTGATAGTTTTAAATATCTTAAATATATTTTTATAGTATGAAAGCACATATTACAGTATACAATTTTTACGGAATATGAAACTTAGTAGATTTAATGTTAGCGACTTAAATTCTTATTTTTGGCGCGATGACAAAATTTTTGTTGGTCTCAATGCCCAACAATACATATATGGATAGCCAGTGTATAGTGAAATGCACAACTTTAAAAGTAAAGGAAACGGTACGCGAGTTTTACTAGCCCACTGCACCACGAAGCGAACGTCCAAGAGTATCGTAAAACTATCACACCGAGCTTAAAG
This sequence comes from Lordiphosa clarofinis, assembly GCA_018904275.1. Classification (NCBI taxonomy): domain Eukaryota; kingdom Metazoa; phylum Arthropoda; class Insecta; order Diptera; family Drosophilidae; genus Lordiphosa; species Lordiphosa clarofinis. The sequence continues at coordinate 194,167 of JAEIGQ010000264.1, forward strand.
GTGATACGAGGGAAAGTTTAGTCAAACTATCGCATCAAGCTTGAATAGATAGTGAACAGGAAAAGATTTTGACAGAAACAACAATATTCGTCTTTTTGTATGCTCCGTTACTTACGTTTCTTCGCCTGTCTTGCGTTCTTTGCACTTATAGTTATCAAAACGAAAAAGGCTTGCAATCGATTGGTGAAGTAAGTCGCAAAAGTTATCGTAGAGGCTCACAAAAACTATCGAAAAAGGCTCGCAAACGAATCTTTTGCGGGCTATCGAGAACGAAACTTTCTCGCCACAAACTGAGCGACGGATGATTACTTTGCGGATCGTTTGCGAGTATTTCTCTATAGTTTTGCACATTGATGTTTCGCGTAAGTATCGTTAGAGATATTATTTACGAGCTTTTGGTTCAGTGGGAAGTTTCGCTTGTGAAAGAAATGCAGCGGTTTGATTTAAGATGAGACGGTATTAAATCTCTCATTATGATTGCACCAGCCAACGTAATTTGGGCAAAGAAACTGAAATAATGCCACTAAGTGAAAACTTGAAGAATTTGTGTTAATCTGATCCTGTTGAAATTATTTCCAGTGGGACGTGTTAAAGTTGACAGAAGCTAAGTTACAAAAAGAAAAGGAGATTTCTATATTTTGGGAAGAAGTGGCAAAAGTAAAAAATGGGACTAATATTGAAATCTTTAAGGAATTAGTTGGATATATAAGAAATATATTTTCTATTCCACACAGCATCGATTCGGCGGAGGGTAATATTTTTACCATAAGTTTGATAACAACCAAATTGAGAAACAGACTTGAATTTTATTCAGTATGAAGCTCCTTAAGAATACATATTCAGATTATGTGTAGTCTAAAACTTAAAAAAAAATGACTTTCAAATATAGAAAATCAGATAAATACAAACAAGTAAGAGTGTTTCGGTCGAGTGCCCCGACAGCAAAATACCCTGTACCAAGTACTGTGGTTCCTTTATGTTTTAATTTCTTTTATTTTAAAATTTAATTGAAAAATGGGGTGGCGCACTTGCATATCTTCAGTGTATTTGCTCGGACACCTACTTACAGCCAAAAATTGTGGCCATATATTACAGTCTCTGAGATCGACGCTACCATGCAGACAGGCTAAATCGTCTCGGCTGTTGATGCTGATCAAGAATATATATACTTAATGGGGTCGGAGGTGCTTCTTTCTGGCAGTTACGTACATTTGTACAACTTTATGATCCTCTTTTACTTATTTTTAATGAGTTCAGGGTATAAAAAATTGATTGTTTTCACTTGTACTTTTAAGAATTTTCAAGAAATGGAATTAAAAGAGATATTTTATATTCAATGAAAGAATATATAACACGAATAAGTGAAGAAATTTGTTTTGGAAATAAGAATCAAATGACTGTCTTGGTTATTTTAAATGTTAACAAGTTAATTAAAGGTACAGAAAATTTTAATTTTTTTGTATGTTTAGGAACACTTAAGAAATGAAATGAGCGATTTCGTCATTGACAAAGAGATATTTAAATTATAACAGAATAAGGATGAAAAAATTTTTGTTTTTTTTTTTTTAAAGTTTTTTTTTTTTTTTTTTTTTTTTTTTAGCGAGGGGGGGGGGGTTTTTCAGTAAGCCGGCTTCCTGGAAAAGCCCCAGGAGACTAAGATAAGCGAATACTAGGGAAGAACAAGGAAAATCATGCCACCAGGATCCTGACAGTGCCACAACCAATTGTACAACCAGTCGGTCAATTCCGGAATTTCTCAAACCAAGTACGAAATGATTGACTTGATTACACTGAGAAAAAAAAAACCAAACTAAAATCTAGATTACAATCTCTTTTTTGAGAATCTTCCAATTATACTGTAATCAAGATTGAAAAACCCTGAAATGAGCTTAGAAATCCTTAAAACATAATTTATCATCTCGCAACTCATCACTACAGTTGTCCGGAAAGCTTCAGTTCAAATATGTTGATGATATATATATGTAAAGATTTATTTTGTTAAAAAAAATTAAAAAAATTTTAAAAAAATAAAAAGAACAACCCATCTGTCCTGAGACTTGAACCACAACCTTTTCGTTCCAATGAATCTTTTGGCATCGCCACTTAGCTCGCTCGGCTATTCGCCGTAAATTTTTTGGTGTAACCAGTTGCAGTAGAAGAACTCAGCTGGCGGAAATCATGGTCGGTAATTTTTATATATTCGCACTAGTTCAAGTGGTTGACTTTTCTACTGTAACGATGAAGAGTGAAATCGTGAAGGGATTGCCTACTCCGCAGAATACAGTCGACACTTCCTGAATCCAAGCAAGCCGAGGTAAAAATGGAAGCTGTGATCGGTACCATAGGATGATTCAGTTGGTCTCCCGGTTTTGGGTGTGCGTTGATTCCTCGTAGTGTTGACTCAAATTAGAGTCGTTTATTAACCGGCTGCTTTGGCCTCGTGTCTTACCAAACGTGGACTCCGATTCTCTGAGGAGGCACTAGTCTGAGATTACCACCCTGACTTATAGTGCACTTTTCAGAGTTTGCAAAGAGTCAATATCTTTTAACGATTAGGTGTATTTTTATACTCTGTACCAAAGACACAATAAGTTTGCGCAAAAGATTGTAACAGGGAGAAGGAATCATTTCCGACCCTGTAAGGTATATAAATTCATGATAGGCATCAACTTGCCATGTCCGTCTGTCCTTCTTGTCGTGGCGGTTCCACTCCTATTTCATCCAGCTCCAATCACAAATCCAGTTCATCTAACTATTTCACATATCACTAACAACCCTCGATGCTCCATACTCCCTTCTTTTTATGTATCTTACATCTCGAACTAACACACACACAGTCTTATCTCTCCGCAATTGTGGTCATAGTAGTGGCGCCATCTAATGGTCACTTTTGAAAATTCCTTAAACAGCATTGTTCAAAAGATGTAATGGCGCCATCTATTGGTCAAGTTATTAGCAAAGTACACTACAGCTATAGAGTATTTTACAGCCGGGCTTTTTTCAAGTTTTTAAATGTTTGAAGAAGCAGACAATTTTTTGGTGGCAGATTTGTAGCAATGGCTAATACTAAACCTCTTGATAAGGCCTGGAATAGTTAATCATATGCGTACCGCCACTGAACTTTTCTATATATTTATTCCCACTCACCATATACCTCGCATACCCTACTCATATCGCATATCAGATGCGGAGACAGCGAGCTCTGAGCTAGAACGCAGACGTTGACGTTTTGAAATTTAACTCAAGCGTCAAAAAATCGTACGTAGCAAACATGAAAGGGACACAGCTGCACATACGAGTGCAAGTGCAGGCACGATAAACAATTAGAGCTGCTGTGGACATTGTTGGCCAAAGCATTTTCATAGACATCATGCCATCATCATTCTGATCATCAACACCATCATCGTCGTCATCAACATCATCCAGCTATATCCATGGCCCATCTAGGGCCACGGCCACCTCGCACGCTCCTCGCTCGCACACACACCACCGCAATTAGAGCTTGCCGCTCTGCACGCTTAAAGTACAATAAACTCAGATGGCAACACCACAATAATAGTCGTGTGGTCGTGGGGTTTTTGAACTTACTCCTCCCCGTCTCCGTCTCGGTCTCCGTTGGTAGTCTCAGTGTCTCGCTGTGGTTCCGATGAGCGTCTGATGCTTCACTCTTCCTCGGCCTGGCTACATTTTATGATGTTGGCGCCGGGTCCGGGCGCAGGCCCCCAAGTTTATGGCAAACATTTAGTGCAACGCTTTGCAGCCAAATGGGTTTATTATTGATGTTGAATGTTGAATGTAAGCGGCAGGCGGCAAGAAAAGTGAAAGTAGCACGTTAGGCCACAAATGGAGCTGGAATGAGAAGTTTATTATTTCGGGAAATTTATTGGATTCTCAAGAATGACATTTTATTTTTAATAATTTAAAAAGAAAGATTGTCTTCTTGTAGTAAAGCCTTGGCCTCATTAGAATAAAGTTGTTTGGGAGTCCCAGCCTGGGACTAGATTTGGTTTGACAGTCGATCTATCAAACGCTGGAGGTTAAAAAGGTGAGGCACAGTAACTACTCAAGCGTTAAGAGTAGTTAAGTGACAGGCATGTGAAATGATCTCTAACCAGAAAATAGTTCACTAGAGAGATGATTACATCGGGGGAAGTGATATAGCAGCATATGGTTCAAAGAAGATGGTCGAGTTCAAGGGCGGATCAATGAGAATCCTGTACAAACAAATTAGAATTGATCTTTGACGATTTTAATAAAATCATACCAAAACTAAGTACTTCAACGGGGAGCTTTGAAACCGCGTGTGTTAACCGAGGTCTCGCAATATGGAAGTGGAATCCGCTTTTTGGATACTGTGAAGTCCAAATTGGCCTTGAACGCATTCTGCAAAATATTCCAATGAATGCACTGAACAAAGCACTCCCAAAATACCAATTAAATACCACAGCGGATTCTTGTAGCGGCAGAACAGGATGGCAGCCACTTGCTGAGGACTCTAAAGGATAATGAACTGATGGTTCGACAAGCCTTCGATCGAGTCTATCACGACGGTCTGCTTTTTATGCATCGCAATTCCTGCTTTCTTAAAGGACTCTGCTTCATGGTCGAGTTGAGGGACGATTAATCGAAAATTATACAAGACCCAAACACATTTATATTTAGCTACTTATGCTGATGGCACTAACTTCCTGGCTTCCAGCTTCATCGACAGTTAAGCGTCAGCCACACTATAATATTTTCACGGCTTTTGATTTCAGTGCATGTACCGCTGGAATATTGCCGTGAAAAAAGGCAGCTCAACATTGCGACATCTTAAATTCTGTCAAGCAAGGTAATTCATAGAAGCAAATGCACATCGTTGATTGAGCACAGAGAATAACAAAAAGTCATTTCTGGTGTGACAGTAACAGCAACGGTGATGACAGTGATGACTAAACAGTGACTTGAAAGTGACTGAACATTGGCTTAAAAGTGACTTGAACGTGGCAAATAAGCGCCTTGACAGTGATGATGTTGTTGTTGGTATTTCTACTCCCTGTTTTATTCTTTTGAAAGATTGAAGTTGCTGATTTATATACCATTGAGGGACTTTGTGATTTTAAGTTTAAGCCCTTAAGTGTAGCATCAAGTTTCACATTAAAGCCTCGTGACAATTTTTTTTTCTGACAGTTTGTAAAAAGTGCCACTTTTAATAGTCTATTGGTCTATTTCGAAATTTTCATTTCTAACGCTTAATCAGCTTTACTTGACCCGATCAGAAAAAAGGTTAACTTGATCCAACTTTTTTAATCCTAAGAAAGTATTTTTTTTTTTTGGAAATACAAACTTTTGTGGCCGTTTTAGAGAATGTAGAAGTGTTTAGATTGTAAAACCTTGTTCAGAAGAGTTGAAGCTTCACTTTTGCCAAAGTAAAAGTATACTCGAAAAAGTAAAAAAATATGTTTAGAAATACTCCCGGAAATCATGAATATTTTAAAATCCTTGCTAAAGAAAATTTATTATGCGGACTATCAGCTTCAACTTTGCCGAAGACTGTTGGCAGCTATCACCAAAACTGAATGAGCTGTTTGACCAAAACTAATGACACCTATTTATACACTTAAAAAGTGTATTATAATTTTGCCCACATAAAGTATATAAATTTTTGATTCCCTGTACGACCAAACGTTTCTTGTCTCAATGCATTATATGCTTCAAACATCTAAGTCCGGGCCCAGCTTCAGGATGAGTATGTTTTAACTGCAGTTCACAACATAGCGATTAGTGTCCAACAGTCGCTGCCGGCCCCTTTCCGACTGGAGGGTAAGCCAAGGCTCATGTACCAAGCATACTACAATATATAAACATGTAATGCCATTTACAAGCACACAGAGCTCCTTTATATGGCATGAATAACAAATCTAAACATATGTAATATGTGTACCCCTCGGACTGGGGTGGGGAGCTGTGGGGTATTAGCCACAAAAGCGAAAAAAAGGCAAATACGAACATAAAGCCGGGACTGGATGAGTGAGCAGGGGCACTTCAGGCCAGACACATACCGGTACACACACACACAGGGGTGTAATGTTGTAGCGACATGGGGTAGCTACCCCTCACACATTGGCTGCTGTTGTTGTGGTGGTGGTGATTGCTGCGGGTGACGTGGATGGCCCCCACTCACATAATAGCTCTGGCACTTGCGCTCACATCCTGCGAACCTATTCACATTTCATATACTTACATCTTTGCAGTTGTATTGGTTACCCCTCAGTTACACACGCACATTCACACACAGGACAGGCGGGACGTCGTTTGTGGGCCGTGTGTTTGCTTGGCAGCAAAAAGAATTGCATTAAATACATTAAATTGTGTAAATAATATGCTACACATGTTGCCAGTTCATTAAATACATGCCACAGTTACATGCCTAGACACAAGTAGAATCAGTTGCACACACACACACACACACACACACAAGTCCAGTGTACTGCAGTTTGCTCTCATGTGTGTTTATTTGGCCGGCAATTTATTTATGGCATTTTATCAATTTTATTTTCAATTCGTTATTATATTTGCTTTTTGTTTTATGTTTCTCTTTGTTTTGCTTCACTCGTTTGGGCTTGCTGTTCGCCTGTTGGCATATCCTTTGAATGCAACTTGTGTCGCTTTGCAGGTCGTCCGGGGCAACAACTTGAAGCTCCTTTGATCCTCTTAAGCTAATTACATTTTTGGAGCGGTGACTTGAGCATGCTCAACATGTCGACATCAAAGCGTCTCTTAAGTGAGTTTATAATCTTCAAAGCTCCAGAAATTCATTTGGAACAGGCAAGCAGCGACCGAAAGCAACAGGACTATTGCCTACATTTGGGGGGCCACAAGCCAACAAGGACCTGGTCTGGATACGTATTTGTTGTTATTTTTGTCATACCCTGTACCAATAAAGAAAGGATAGGATTGATAGAAGAAGCACCTTCGACCCTGATTTAGGAAAAATATATGTGTATTCCTGATCAGAGAAAAGTTTTTATTTTGCACAAAAAAGAGAAAAACTTGTATTACATCGAAAGGGGATGACAACATGGCTTTATTATCATTTTCCAGTCGATGTACAAATGTATTTCTAATCGAAGTCGCACCACAGAATATCCACATTAAAGTTTATCCATACTTGAAATTTCTACCCAAACAATGGTCCCTCGAGCCGGATGAAACTAGTTTTATAGATAGTGTTACGTTTGTTCGTATCAAGAAAGTCAAACAAACTATTTTTATGATGCACAATCACAAAAATTAGCAATCATGATTGCACATCACATTTAATCTATCAAAATCAAATCACCTTTTTGTCATTGATTTGTTCTGTTGAACACGAGCATTGTGATCATATGATCGGTATAAAAATAGCTATCGATCAAAGAGTAAATTATTAAATTAATGTTTGATTGATGAAATGGGTGCTAAGTGATTACCGTGCGATTTCACGAGCACTCCAGGCGATTCGGCCAAAAAGATAAATAAATCTTCGGTGAAATTAACGGAAATTAGGTTAAATATCTCTCAGAGCCGACTTCTGTCACATTTATTAACAAATAACAGAGTAAGGGCGCACCCACACATGCGGCTTAAAGATAAATTGACGGCTGATCATGATACTTTAGAACGCCAGCAAGCTGAAATAAACATACATGCTTGATTGATTCGGCAAAGCTGAACTTACAACTGAATTCTAAATATCAACTGACACCTTTCTTAAGTCATCAAAGATCAAACTCAGTTGAAGTAATCGTGTCAATTCAATTTTGAAAACATTCTATAAATTTATTTCTTTTAGTCATCAGAAACCAAGTAACTTGTTTATTCAGCGTTACACTTGTGCTGCGTCACCACCCCCATCCCACCCACTCCCAATCTACTTCACAACCCACCCGTTCTCCCACCCTCCCCACCCCTCCCACCCTCCCCACCCACACCCCTCCCACTTCCCATCCAGTTTCCACCCATCTCCCACCCACATCCCACACACCTCCCACCCACCTCCCACCCACTTACCGCCCAAGTCCCAGCCACCTCCCCACCCACATCCCCCCCCCCCTCCAGTTCCCACCCATCTCCCACCCACTTACCGCCCAAGTCCCAGCCACCTCCCACCCACCTACCGCCCAAATCCCACCCCACCACCACCCACATCCCACACACCTCCCACCCACCACCCCCAAGTCCCAGCCACCTACCACCCAAATCCCACCCACATCCCACACACCTCCCACCCACCACCACCCACATCCCACACCCCCCACCCACCTCCCACCCACCTCCCACCCACTTACCCGCCCAAGTCGCAGCCACCCTCCCACCCACATCCCACCCACCTACCACCCAAATCCCACCCACATCCCTCCCACTTCCCCCTCCAGTTCCCACCCATCGCCCACCCACATCCCACACACCCTCCCACCCACCTACCGCCCAAATCCCACCCACCTACCACCAACATCCCACACACCTCCCACCCACTTACCGCCCAAGTCCCAGCCACCTACCACCCAAATCCCACCCACATCCCTCCCACTTCCCACCCACCCACATCCCACCCCCCTTCCCGCCCAATTCCACGGTAAGGAAAGTCCTTATTTAAATTATTTCATGTTGTGTTATTTTAGTTGTGCTGGAGTTTTTGTATTTGCGTTTGTTTTAATTGCAACTGTAGTTTTTTAATTTGTACTCTGTCTTGTTGTTGTTGCCGAGGCAACTCAATTCATTGCTCCCCACGCACACATTGAAATCGTTTCTCTTCGATTTATGCCTCTGGGCTTTTAGCGTGCGCTCTTTGTTCTCTGATGCAACGGTAAAGCAAAGTGTGCCTTTCGAAATGAACTGGGAGCAAATGGCTGGCAACCTTGACCTCCAACATTCCACCCAAAGGTGGTTGATTTTCGGGAAGATTGGTATGCAGTTAATGTTGAATAATTTTTATTGATTTTTGAAAATAAGTTTGAACTTGATCGGATGAAAACAAAAAGTTTCATACAAAGTTTTCCGCGATTTTCCCACATTTCCCGGCAGAATTTTCCAAAATCCTTTCTTAGTACTCACTTTCAGCATAAGAAAAAACTACTGTGAAAATCTCATCTTCCTATCTTTTATGGTTTCGGCTGTGCGACGGTCACCAGTCAGTCAATTAGTCAGGTTGAACAGTTTTATATATATAAATGTATAATCGCCGAGACTTAGGGCCGATTTCTCTGCTCCCAGGTAAACCTAAAATCAACTGTTTTTTTTTGTTTATGTGACGGATAGCTCTATGTAAAAGATCCCAGCAACCTTTTTTTTTATCGCTGAAGATAAGAATGCGATTCTTCCAGTAGGTGTCGCTTCACTCTGGCGATAGTGTATATTTATCGCATTCTCATCTCCCTTCGGAAAGAAATGTGCCACTCTGCGACACTTCTTGGAGGAGAGAAAGGCGGGAAGTTAAGAAAACGTCTCTTCTCAAGGATAAAAAAGCGTTTCACACAAAAAAATTCAACTTTGTGCTTGCTGCTGCTGCTGCCCTTCTAGCTGGCTGCTGGTTCCCGCAATTGTATATTATTCCGAAAACAACGATTTAAGCAAACATATATTTTACTACACGAAAAACTTTTATATTCTTTGTGGACTGAAAATACGATGGGACTGTCGTTTTAGACGACTTTAATATTCTCATATATATATAGCTCCGTTTCTTTGAATTAAAAATTTCGAACTAAATATCAAAACAAATTGGCATCTACTCTTCTTTCCTACTCCACAGCTTTTGACTCGGCCCCTCCCTCTTCCAACGCTCTCCACTCTTTCCTGGCCCGTCTCATTCTTCCTCCCCCCCCCCTCCCTCTTCCTCCGCTCTTCACTTTTCCCGTCCTCCCTTAACGGCTGCAGTTTGGAGAGAGCTCTCTTGTTCTTGAGGGAGAATGAGCGCAAGAGTAAAAGACGCACACAACAACGCGATCTGTGAAATAGAAACCCACCCCTCAGACCTGTCGTAGTTGTATAATGGTCACGACGACTTAAACATTATCAAAAAAGTTTTTTCAAAGCTTTCACTTCTCACTCGCACCTATTTTCTAGGATACAATTAAACCACTTTTGTGGCCTTATTGCATCATGCATTCAACACATACCTTATTTGTGTGACAGTAAGTCGTTCCGTGTCTCACTCTCTATCTTGCTCTTAGCAAAACAGTTTGGCACAATGTTGCCTGAAGGCAATGGCTCATTTATTTGCATTTTACAAACTTTTCTTTGACGTTTTCACCCACTTCGCGAATAAATTTTCTAACTTGCATAACTGAACGAAGATCTATGCCAAATCTTAGATCTATGGATTAGCAGTTTTGGCTGTAGTTTGATAAAATGTCAGTCAGTCAATTGGCATTACAGATTTATAAGTTAGTAGTTAAAGTGGTACAGATACGGAGTATTTTACAGTCGGGCTTTGTCAACATTTTTTTTGTTTTTATTTTGGTTGTGGAATTATATTTACCAACCAGGGCTCGACCAGGTCATAAAACCTGCTGGTCGCATATGTATGTACAAACTGAGCCGGCTATTGGGGTGGGAATTGAGGAGCAGTATGTTTCTGTGTGAGTGCGTGGGTGGGTTTTGGGTTTCGTTATGTGTCATGCGCATAGCTATCTCTGACTGTGCTAATGCATACCAACGCTTGTTGTGGCCTCCTCTGCGCCTGTTAACTTCTAATAGCTTAGAAATTTCTAACGTTTGCGCAACCCTAGATGACGTGGCACGCACGCACCCCCATCACCTAGGGGTGAAAAGGTAATAGAAAGCTTAATGTTTATTTATTTGTGTTCACCTTTTTTCACTCGTGCAAATTTTGTCGCATTTGTCGCACCTGGGGGAAACCTGCGCCACTAAGTAGGCTACACTTTTTGCTGAGTGCCTGTTCTGCTCAGGTAAATTATGCAATCTTTAACAACCAAAACGGCAGTGCCAGCAGCGACACACCTGGAGCTGTCGCTACTGGAACTGGCTCTTCAAACTTGGCGCTCATAATAATGGATTTTTCATATATTATCACAAGGCGCGCAGCAAATGTGTTGTGTCTCTTCGAAAGGGGGGATAATTGCATTATGCCGCTAGATAAGCCGTGCCTGTGTGTGTGTCTGTGTGATTACTGTTATAACTAAAACTATAGTTGCATAGTTTTCAAAACTAAAAGTATTACCATACCAGGTTATTAGGTCAACAGCAACTTACAGCAGCACGACCAACTATCTCAGTTTTCTCTGTTTTGCCATAAAATAGTTACGCTCTCTCTCTTAATCCCCACATGTGCGCGTGTGTGTGAGTGTGTGTGCATGTGAAGAAAAACGAAAGTGTCCTGCGCTCTTGGCATATGAAAACTACACATGTGAGGCAGCTAAGAAGTGACAAGAAGTTGCCCCAACCCCAGCAAAACAACTTATTTCATAGCATACAACCAAGCGTCAAACTACCCCCTGGATCACAGCGGCACTGTGATTCTGGAGCTGTTATTCGTCTGTTTAAACACACACTGTAAATTAAAAAAAATATTGAAGCTAATATTAAACAATTTGTTTAATATTAAAATTACCGAACTGAGCCGAGCTCGTGTTTAAGTGCTGACAGTGGTTCAGATTTTTTAATCACAGAGATTACCTTAATTAAAAGATGTATTCCAAATACGATCGTTTTGCCCTGCAGTTGTTTAAGCCAGGAACTGGAAGCTCGGCAGATTCAAGTGCCCTTGCCGAAATGATAGTACATCATATAATTATTATTTAAAGCTTTAACGGTTTTTAAGGCGATGGCGTCTCTAGTCTTCAATCGCTTCGGTTATTGTTGCAACCATATGGCTTTCTTTTTCAGTATTTGTCATTTAAAGAAAAGAACATATATTTTGTGTGCTCCGAATACGTCAACCTTTGTAACTGCAAAACCAAAATTTGCGGAAACGTTTACTTTACTGATTTTATATAAAAAAAATACTGCTGAAGACCATCGATAGCTACAAGAAATTTACGAACAAGCTACAAGATCATCCGTGCCGCGCGGCCATACTCTAAAATCGAAGTCAAATCCGAGAATTCAATGCTATGTAATGGCTCAAACCATCACAGGGCAACTCTACTGAACTTAATTGATGCCATTGAGCCGATCACTGAAACAAAAATGGCCATTATACTAGCAAAGGTACGACAAGGTAATTTGGAAACATGACAAGGCTCTGCTCCATGTTGCGCAGCCGGTCAACCATTTGTTTTCGTCGAAGACGCATACCCTTGAGGCTCAGTACTTTCGCTTTTGTTGATGAACTCCAAAACTGAATCGATTCTCAGTTGCCTTTACACTTGTCGTACATCTCTGAAGAGACCCTTTGAAGAAGTGTAATTGCAAAGCATATAACTATAAATATGTATTACTGTTATTATCGAATAAGTTTTGACGATATTTTTGTGAATAATTATACACTTGAAAAGTGTATTTTAATTTTGCCCAGAAGTTTGCAACGCATAGAAGGAATCATCTCCGACCACATAAGGTATATATATTCTTGATCAGACGAGCTGAGTCGATTAAGCTTTGTCCGTCCGTCTGTCTGTTTCTACGCGAACTAGTCCCTCAGTTTTGAAGCGCGCTGAAATTTTGCACAGAGTCTTTTTTTGTCTGCACGCTGCTAATATGTCGGAACCGACCGGATCGGATGACTACTTCTTGTAGATGCCATACAAATGTTGGGTTGAAAAATGGGTTTTAGTCAGAAAAACTGTTTTGTTCTCAATATAACCGCTCTCAAACATGGTCTGCGAAGTTTGGTCGAAGTCGCTAACCGTTGAGACAAGAGGACGAAGTTAGCCTTGCCTTTCTCATTTTTATTTGGTTTTGGACCAACAAAATGTCTCGCAAGGGCATTCTCTTGGATAGTAGTAATGTCAGTAATAAAAGTAATATCCAAGAGAATGTCTTCAGAAAACCTCCCTTTTTGTGGCCGAAACTTACGAAAATACACCCCAAAAATATATTCAACAAGTATTTGATATCTATATTTCGATATTAGCTCGGTCGAAGTTTACACACCCTTGGATAATTGTATAATGTATATAAATAAACGGTTTTTATGATTTTCCTTCAACAATTTAATTCTCGCTTTGAACAGTATAAGATAAGTACTTTCCCATACTCATCAATAGATGGCGCCACTACATTGGCCATGTGGCTTTGTCACGTTATCTACTTAGTTAATAAAACAGATTAGGTTTAAGTTCCGTTTATTAGAGACAGCGTAATGCCGGTAGGAATGAGTGTAACACAATGGCGGAGAGATGCATAAAATGACGGGAGTATCGAGTATTGATAATTGTTAGTGATGTGTGAACCAGATTGATAAACTGGGATGAACTGGGACTACCACAGCCATTTGTTTGGCCAGTTTGTTAAAGGCCAGCTATTCGATATATTTCTCCGATTTCTATAAAATTCGCCACATAATATTTACAACTGAAAAGAAAACTCTCGGTCAGACTCAACAAAAGAAAACAAAAAAGTTCTTTGTTTGCTTTTTGCTATAGTCATCCAATTCGGTCCGTTCCAAGAAATGTGCAGAGGTTTTGTACCAACAGACTCCGTGCAAAGTTTGGTTAAGATAGCTTTACAATTGAGACAGCATAAAAACGAGCGGTCAGGCAGAAGGACGGTCCGACGAAGAAACGGACACGGACATGGCTAATTCCAATCAGCACGTCGTGCTGATCAAAACTATATATACATATATTTGATGTGGTTGGAGATGCTTCCTTCTATGCGTTACTAACATCCTGGACAATTTTAATATACTTTCTGAGTATAAAAATTCCATAACTCTTGTCGTTTGTTTCAGATTGAAAATAGATCGAAATATAGTTTGCACTCCGTTTGAACCGAAACCCTGTCCGGTTTTTTTCAGATTCTATTTCAGACAGTTCAAATAAATTTTCTCCGGTTCATTTTCGGTATTTCCAAGAGCGACGGAGACTCTGATTTCAAAGCGCGTAGACTTCGAACCGAATATTTCCTTAGAATACTTTCTGTGACCGTTGAGCTGTGGAGGAATACATAAATACATTTGACGGCTAGCATTTTAATTTGTGTATGCATGTGAACCAATTCCACAACCGACTCCAATTTGTACCAACTTTGCAACATTCAAACATTTAAAAACTTAAATCCTTTTAAAATATATGCATTTTAACCACTGTGCTGCCTGAAGGAGGGTCGCAGTCGCACAGTAAGTGAAAGTAACCCTCGCCGCTTAAAAGAGTTGGGCGCATAGAACACATCAATAGGCAGATTCCGTCTGCCAGTTAGAAAACTTGGCGCGCAAGTTGCAAGAATTTTTGGAGCTACTAGAAAAATACCGTCATTAGGCCAGCAGACGCACCGAACAGCATCGCAGGCCGCATACCAATCTGATGACGTTGCCAAAAAAATATCGCTCAGGTACCCAAAAAAAAAGGAAGGAAAAAAATATTAACGAGAAAAACACGAAAAAGCACATGGCAAAATGGACGCCCTTTGGCGCACACGATGGATCTCCCCATGGCAACATGGGCCAAGGCGAAAGTTTAGGACGCTTTCAGCACAGGGCAGCAGCTGGAGCAGCAGCAGGCTTGGCAGCCGGAAGTGTGCCACTGATTTCACTTCCGGTTTGTGGCTCTGTCCGCCTGGTAAATGAAAATGCAGCAGTTCCGCATGTGTGGCAAGCTTGGGCCAAGTTGTATATAGTTGTCTCCGTCTCCAAAATGGCGGGCGTGGCTTGACAACTATTGATCCGTTGCATGTGGCAGACACGGCTGACAGCAAACATTAAGCAGCAGATGCAGCAGCCCGGAATGCTTATGCTCTTAAATGTGGAGCCATGATGCTGGCAAATTTCAAAATGGCGCCGTTTCTTAAAGTGCCAACTTGTGGCTTTATTGAACCAGGTAAACAGCAGGCACAGGCAGCGACAATTATAAGAGGAAGTGCAAGCATAAAATAAAATCAATACGAGGGATGCTTTTGGTAATGCTTCGAGTGTGACCAGGTCAGATTGGAGATTGTAATTGAAAGGTTTGGTATGGTTTTTGTTATAGCTGGCTCAGAAGATTTTGTAGTATGGTCACACTGTTTATTATTAACATTTACTTGAAAGGGTAATCTCTTCCGGAAATCTTAAAGCAAATGGTCCTTTGATTCTCATTTAGTTTTTATAGTAGAAATATAAAAGGCATCCCTCGTGTAAGCGAATACCTATAATAAATCCGTCCAGGCAAAAGGAATAATCAAAGGTTTGAGACAGGGGAATATCATACAAAAAAGTGGGCTAGTACCAAACGAGTGATATATACCCCTGGTACCA
This sequence comes from Lordiphosa clarofinis, assembly GCA_018904275.1. Classification (NCBI taxonomy): domain Eukaryota; kingdom Metazoa; phylum Arthropoda; class Insecta; order Diptera; family Drosophilidae; genus Lordiphosa; species Lordiphosa clarofinis. The sequence goes on from JAEIGQ010000264.1 coordinate 209,543, forward strand.
CTACCCAGATCCTTTTGAGCTATAGCTAGATTTCAAAAAAATTATTTCGAGCTGCATTGAGCAGGCAAACATACCCAGTGGAATGTGTTTTCAGATAAAGAAAGAAACACTCAAAAAAAACACACACACATCCACGGATAACCGAAAATTGTTGTCTGTCTGTGACTTTTATGGCCATTTAACACGTCATTAAAACGTCAAGTCATCAATCTTCTTGCCTATTCGAACAGGCTCGCAGGCAAAGAGGCCCAAAACCCTTGCCCATGCTCCCGCCTCCGATTTTCGGCAACTTTTTCGACTTAACGGGCGGCCATTAGAAAATTTCCATTTTCGTCACAGATTGTCAGGCCAACAGGCTTGGCCAACAACCCCCTCAGACAGAAACAGAAACAGCTGCTGGCATCGAAAGTTGCCGCATTCCAATCCCCATCTGGAGGTTGCTTGGCGCCTGTGCCGCAGATATTTGTCATAGAAATGTTAGAAATCCTAAAAAGCGCCATTACGGGGAGGTACAGAGTAGTTGTGCTTAGAAGCGGCTTAGATGACAGTTGCGGGCCATAAATTTGGCATTTTAATGCGAAAACAGTCAACTTGGTGGCGTCGATTTACAGCAGGCGAACAGGCGAGGTCAGAAGGTGTCCTTTTGTACAGAGGACATGCGCAATGGTTATGACATGGGAGTAGGCCACCCACGCGACCACTCGCTCTTGCTTGCTCGCTCTCTGTGACGCCCCCGACTTACTGGCCAACTTTGGGTGCCTATTACCCTTACGATAATGATAAGAAATTTTTATGTCCTGCCACGTGCCGAGCGCGTGCCAGGCCAAAGAGAGAGCTGCGGTCTGCATATATTATCAATGCACGCGTTGCGTGGAATTTTGGCACCCCAAAATATGGTACAAGCATTCGCTTTGCGTGGGCGTCGCGTTTCAATGGAGAAAAAGAAATATTGTAGATTCTGTTAGCAGGCCAACAGGATTAACGAGAGGCAGAAGGACTGACATTTGGTAAGGATTTCACTGGTACGCAGCTGCAGAGAGAGCTTCAGAGCAGAGAGAGGTGAACAGTTAACCTTATGCACGCTGCTAGGCGTCACACCATGGGGCTAGTTTTGCTGCCTGGTGACCAGAGTTTAGTAAAAGTTAAGGCTTGTTTCGTCCTAAACTGATTTTGAAGAATTTTTCACAGTTGTTCATTAGGCTTCAAGTATTTATGTGACATTTTTACAAAAAAAAAAAAGACAGACAGTCGTTAAAAACCGTCTATAACATACTCTTTACTCTTATTTAAAACTTCTGAATACTAAAAAATATACAAATTTTTTGTGGTCAAATTTGCTTCATCTGGTGTAGGAATCTAACCCTGAGCACGAAAGGCGTCTCATCCCACTGCACCATTGCATTCAATTGTTGCCACAGGTCGTACTTCTGGTCTCAGAATGGGATTCATGTAAGACCATTTTTAATAAAAGGCTTTAATTGAGTAGAATATGAATTAAGGGCCGACTTTACATTTTCTTCACAGAGCTATCTAAGCTTACCTCACACAAAGCAGCTATCTAGGAGATAAGATATCGGCCGCGGAGCGTAGGATATCTTTGTGACACGAATAAAACCGTAGAATCAAATCCGTATGCATTAAATCTACTCATCTGCTCAACATTCGTAATGCATACTATTAATTTCAGAATTTCATCCAACTGTGGGATGGAATAAACCCACACGATGTATTTTGTTGTTAACAAATCGGATCAGGATTTTCAGTTCAAAAGCGACAACAACATTAGTCTTAAACTACAGATGCCTAAGCCTCTGAACCGATCTTTACGAAATTATCACACTACATTCATGTCGATCAGGAAAGAGTCACAGTCTTAGAGTCATGTGAGCTTTTTCAAAATAGACATACATTTAACATATTCTTATTGTTATCGTTTATACTAAGAGAGAAGTTCACTCTATTTGGAAGAATCCTCTAATCTCCTAAAGTTTGACAGATCGTATCATTCAGAGATATAACTATTATTGATCGATCCTTCTACATCGAGATCCCTCGGATCAAAAGAACGATAGTCAAGTTAGAAGCAATAGAAAGTGTGCAAAATACAAAAGTGCAGAGAAAAAAAGGAAGAGCGTTGTAGTCTAGTGGCCCGACTCTAAAATGCCCAGTACAATTGAGACACACAGGCAAACGCACATTTAAAGTGGCGGATGTGACCATCTCAACCAAGCCGTCTATCAGATACCTAGGAGTCATGCTGGATAATAGATTGAACTTTCGGGCCCACATTGAGTAAGCCAGACAAAAAGCGTCAAATATGCAGGCCGCGCTGTCAAGAATGCTCCCCAATATCGGGGGACAATGAAGTGGGAGGTGACTGCTCCTAACAAAAGTTGTAGCTTCCATCCTGCTGTATCTTTAAGTAGTTAAAGATTTAGTTCCCTCAGGCTTATCTCTGGATTCCGGACAGTTTCTCATGAAGCTGCATTTATACTTGCAAGTATGACTCTAGTCGATATATGTCTAATGAGATGATATAATCAATGAAAGGTGCACGGAATTGGAATAGGAATTGGCAGAATAGGTGGAACGCTTATGAACTATCACCTTACTTAGTTCTTTTTTGAGCACACCGATCAATGCCCGAACTGTCCAAGATACAGAACGGCAGTAGGCGAAATCTCCACGAGGAGGAGTTGACCAGTTGGTCAAATTCATGATGAAGTGCGATGGAAATTGCCAACGTATCTGCCAGCATTTTATAAATGTCCAAAAATAAAATAAGAGCAAAGAGGCAGTTCTTAAATTAAGCGGGAAATGCCACAGTGACGGGGCCTGAATAAGGCAACCCCACCTCGCCAAGTAACAGCAAACGGTGATCCTGCGGCTGTGGCGGCGAGCAGTTGCGTGGCGAATCGTGCATGCTGATAGCTCGGGCTATCAGTATCTTTCGAAGATTCACATCGCTCATGGCGCATCCATAAAAAATAAACACACGCGCACACACACACATACGCTCTAGCTGCCTAAAATAGTCACAGAGCTTCCTTCTCTCGCTCAAGCAGAATGGTTTCTAGTATAACTTTGGTGTTTTTGCTCGGATCTTATTGCTCTTTTTAAAATAGATAGATATAAGGCCTAAGCTAATATGTACATATAAAACCATGAGGTTGTAATTTTAAAATTGTTTTTCTGACAGTTTCTTACGACTAAAGGAGTGAGGGGAATATTTGATCTTGATCTGGGTACGGTATACAACTATGAATATGAAAAAATTTGTGTTTCTGAGATCGACGCGTTTATACAGACAGCCGGACGGACGGACGGACAGACATGGCTAAATCGACTTTATAGGGTCGGAAATGCTTCCTTCTCCCAGTTACTTACATTTGCATAACTTCATGATAAACAAGTAAGAGTGTTGCGGTTGAGTGCCCCGACAGCAAAATACCATGTCCCAAGTAATGGTGTTCCTATAGCTTTGAATTCCATTTATTTTAAAATTTATTTCAATAAATGGGCAGGCGCACTTATGTACAATGTACATATCTTCGGTGTTTTTGCTCGGATCTCATTGTGGTACACGAAAGATAGATGTTGGGCCTTACTAAATATATATTAAGTCACTAGATTAAAACTTAAAAATTGAAGCTCTGACAGTTTTTCGCGGTTAGAAGAAGATGGAGGAGAAACTTGTCAAACCTGGAGCAAACTTTATCTGGGAACGGTGTACACCTACTTCTTGAGATCAACGCGTTTATAAATAGAGAGTGACAGTATTTTGCTGCTAAATGATAGAGGGGGAGGAGTTTTCGAAATCTGAAACAAGCTCGATGTGGGTACAAGTATAGCACCTATGTACATTCAAAAACTTGTGGCTCTATCTATTACAGTCTCTGAGATCGACGCGATCATACAGACAGACAGACAGACGGACAGACGGACAGACGGACAGACAGACAGGCGGACATGGCTAAATCGACTCGGCTGTTGATGCCGATCAAGAATATATATATTTTATGTGGTCGGAGATGCTTCCTTCTCCCTGTTACATACATTTGCACAACTTTATATTTCCCTTTTTCCCATTTTTAATGGGAACAGGGTATAAAAATATGTTTTGACGTCCAAGCTAATTCGAAACGAATCGCCTTAGGTACGCATGGTTCTCTAACATTTTAATGTAGTTGGTCGACTTTCTTTCTTCTTTTCAAATAAAACATTAAATTTTGCAAAGTGCACAAAAAATTTCACCGCGTCATTGCTCATTTATGCCCATGGTGTCTGTTAAGCCACCCCGGGTCTGGCCATTAACTTGGTGTTGGTGAGTACTTTGTAACGCTTTTCAGTTGGCCCTCAAAGCTGTGGCTGTTATGGCTGCGATTCCCACTGCTCCAAACCTTTTGTAATTTCAGCCCTGCCTGTATGGGGGCATACAATGTAGCTGATGTGCCCTCTTATTGCTGCTTGCCTGATACCTTTTACAGGAATTTGTACTACAAATCTGACGAAATTTACATGAAACCCACCCAAACAGTTGGCCGGTTGTGGGGCGCAACCCTTACAGACAATAAGTGTATGTAATACCCACTCCACCGTCATGTAAGCACGTTTCAGCCTTCACACATGGCTGGGGCCCTAATACAAGTTTGCATATTTCTAAATTCTAAGCACATCTGTTGAGCAGAAACGAAACCGAGAGTGGAAGGCGCTGCAGAAGTAGCACCCTCTAACGCGGCCGACGACTTGCTTAGCATGCTGTCGGCGCACAAAATCATTTCCTCGATAACCTGAACCCTCACAAAAGAGGCTTAGACAATTGGCACCCCGACCGCAGTATCCGAAAGGATCTTTTCACTTTTTTTTGAATATTCCTTTTTTTTGGCGGCTGCCACACTTCCTGGGCCACAAGATGCTGCAATTTGAGGGTGCCTCTGACATCTTTCACTTTCAATGAAAAAAAAAAACAATGAAATTTTAGAAAAAACGCATAGAAAAAACTCGAGCCTCTCAATTTTTTATGCAAAAGACACTGGAAGACGAGGGGCGCCATGTGGTGCGTGCCAGCCGTTTTTTGGGAAGCGTCAGGAGCGTGGTTTTTTATGCCGAACGGATATGCGATATTCCTGGGGCGTGGGCAAGGCAGCAATCTTTATATTTCATTTCAAGTCAATGGCTTTTGTGGTCGCTTAGCACGTGTCCGCCACAGCTGTTGGACACAGCCAAGGTCTAGGTGCAGCTGTCCGGATGAGTCCAATCACGCCCCCCAGCTCTAGCTCCGGCTTTTGCCACAAACTCAATCAGTTGTCCACTTGAAGAAGTGGGTTCTACCTGAACCCGAACACCTTTCTAATTGTTGTCCGCGCCGCATTCGTCACACTTTTGCCGTATCAGTCAGTCGCCAGACAATGCTGCCCCTGACCAAGGTCCAATGTGTCAGGGTCTGCGTTAATAATGCGATTTGCATTTCCCTTTCTCTGCTAGCAATTGCCCCTGTTGTCGCCGTGTCCTTGTTTAGCCTGCTGGTTGATTGAGTTGTGTTCATTATGCAGCTTAATCTGCACCTTTTTGGCCCTTTGTCCGTCGTCTTGGTCGGGTCAGCATTTGCTGCGCAGGCATAGTTAAATTTGGTGAACATCTTCTTTTGATTGACAGCCACATGCCACTGGACATGGCTGTGGACACGGCTGGAAATGACAATAGAAACTGAGACTAGAATGGCATACATTTTTATTATTGAAATCAATGCAGCTTTAATAGCCTTATGGTTCAATGGAATCTAAGGGTTCATACTTTGAGATAAGTTATCAAATAAACCGAACCTAGAACCAAACCGCCGTCCTTTTAAAAATGCTGAACCTAACCTAAAACCACGAACTTATGTATATAAGTTTTTCTAGAAAATCACTTATGAAGGTGTACAAAAAGTATTTAGGATAGTGGCCTTAAGGAATATTTAGTAAATTAAGATTAAACCACTGAACTTAAACCGCGGTTCAGTAAGCTCAAAAAACCCTGTTGTGAACGGAACGGTTAAAAAAGCTGTAAAAACCTATGAACCGAACCAATCCTTATTTCCGGGCGGTTATCTTCTCTTACCTTTCATTTTTATACCCTTGCAAAGGGTATTATAATTTTGCCCAGAAGTTTGCAACGCATAGAAATATTCATTTCCGACCCTATAAACTATATAACTTCTTGATCAGGGCGACGAGCTGAGTCGATTGAGCTTTGTCCGTCTCTGTCTGTCCGTCTGTCTGTCTGTCTGTCTGTTTCTTTTTCTTTCGACTTTCGCTTATAGCTGCCATAGGAACTATCGGTCGAAAAGTGGGTCTTTGTGAAAAAAACTTTTTATTTTTTTTAATGTAAACGCCTCCCGCTTCAGCAATTATAAGTTTTACACGCTTTTACACAGATTTGGAAGTTTTGGTCAAAATCGGATGACTATATCTTATAGCTGCCATAGAAACTATCGGTCGAAAGGTGGATTTTATTTAGAAAAATTGTTTGTTTTAATGCTAACGTTCGTAAACTATGATGTATTAAAACATTTGCAAGGGTATAAAAACTTCGGCGAAGACGAAGTTAGCTTGGCCTTCTCGTTTAATGTGTCTTTACAAACCATTTCCCCAATTATCTGGAGACAAGTATTCCTTTCTGCTTCAATTCTTCTTTGATGTATCCATCCAAAGGCGAGAAACACTTCTCGCTCCATTCTTTCATTTTTATTATTATTAATTATATTTGTACAATTTTTTAAAATACCCTTTGCAACGGTATAAAAACTTGGAAATAAATCGATTTTATCAAAAATAACTTAATTCCATTTTAAAAACAATTATTAACAATTTGTATCTTATGAGCAAAAAACTTCGTGATTGCGATTTCCGTAACGTCATTCAATTCAGCCAACATGAAAACAAATTTCGTTAGAAAAAGTAACTTAATGGTCACACGACCCACAAATATATACAAACATCACTGAACACGCCGACCAAAAATAATTATGAAAAATTTCCTATATTTCCTGTTGCAAGAGTTGTCCTTTTTTATAGTGCTGTGTTATCAGATAAATCTCTTATATTCTTATTTTAAGAAACGTTTTCTCCTAAACTTTTTGATGTCATGTTTCTTGAAGTTCTACAAAGAAATAAATTATACCCGTAGAATGGATATTCTATTCCTATTTAGTATTCTAAAGCTTATACTAAAATTCTTAAAAAATACTAACCTCTACCACAAAATATAAAAAAAAACTCGCCTTATCAACCAAGAACACACGTATATTCCATAGTGAAAATTAAATTAAATTACCAACTACAACAAACCATATATAAACCCACCCTCAATCATACGTTGTACATTCACAAACACATATTACCACCTAGTTAGCTAAAGGCCTCAGCTGCCATGCTACTCCCCTACTAGCTCCTAAGTTTATAACTTTAAGCTAGTCATATATTAATAAAAAAAAAATAGAGGCAAGCTAACTTCGGCTCGACCGAAGTTTATATACCCTTGGAGCTTGATAAATGCCTGACAGTTTGTATGGCAGCTATACTATATAGCGGTCCGATTTCGACAAGCCTAGGTGAAATTATGTGAAATCATTAAAACTTATAAATATGAGCGTTGGGAGCGATAACATTGAAAACAAAAAAGTTTTTCTCATTAAAACTTTTTTTCAGACCTAACTTTTGTATGGCAGCTATACTATATAGTTGTCCGATTTCGACAAGTTTTGGTGAAATTATGTGAAATCATTGAGAGCGATTGCATTGAAAACAAAAAAGTTTTTCTCACTAAAACTAGTTCTTCGACCGATCGTTCCTATGGCAGCTATATGCTATAGTCATCCGATCCGGCCGGTTCCGACAAATGTGCAGCGTATTTGTACTAAAAGACTTCGTGCAAAGTTTGGTTACGATAGCTTTAAAACTGACGGAGGAGATAGCATAGAAACAGACGGACGGACAGACGGACGGACAGACGGACATGGCTATATCAACTCAGCTCGTCATGCTGATCAAGAATATATATACTTTATGTGGTCGGAGATGCTTCCTTCTATGCGTTACAAACATCTGAACAATTTTCATATACCCTCTCCAAGGGTATTAAAATCCTGGGGATCATCAAAAACTATCTTTTTTTTCTCAGTGTAGCAAACTTTTTCTTTTTAATAGAAAAGATTTCTTAATACCAAGGCAAATTAAAAAATACGGCGATATTCTTAGATTATAGGCAATTTTTTTTCTGAGTGTGCATTTAGATATATTGGAAAATGACTAAGTTAACAATTAAAACATCTAAAAAATATTTAAGTGATTTTTGAACCGAGCCCATTTTTTACTTTTTTTTGCTCCGGTTCAGGTTCAGGTTCTGGCGGTAAATATTTACCTGCTCTGGTTCGGTTTAAACTTTCCCAAAATCCCGGAGTCTCGACTTCGAAGCGGTTCGACTCCGAACCAATTTGCAGCCCTGGTTATCATAGCACTTGGCAAAGTCCTGCTTCGGAGGATTCAAAGCCTTCTGCGATTTTTTTATCATCTCTGCACTACTTTGAACTGTTAAGGTTAACGAGATGAATCAATAACATTACATTAAGTGCCGATTTCACATCTTCCACATAGAGCTATCTGTCACATAAACTAACATATAACAGTGTAAAATCGATGACTATCTGACTCATAGCAGCTATCTGGGAGAACAGAAATCGGCCCTAAGTATGTTAAACACAGCTTCACATCATAGAACAGAAGAGTGAGCTAGAAGAGCGAATGATCATTTATAAAGAGATAGTAATATTAATTAGTTTCCACTATCAAACTCAAGAGTCAGGATAAAATCATCAATTGTTAGTACATACAGTACTGTAAAAAAAAATATCTCTTATGTTCACAATATTTTCCTTAAAAAATAAAATAATAAAAACAAAAAAAAAAGTATCTTGCCGAAACCCGGGATTGAACCGGGGACATTTAGATCTTCAGTCTAACGCTCTCCCAACTGAGCTATTTCGGCTGTGTCGATTTGCTGGTCAAGTGGTAAACATGCGTGTAGTCAATCGTCCACTCTCTGCTTCTCTCTCCACTCCACGGCTGGCGGCGGTGCTGCTGCCGTGGGGCTTATCTAATCGGCAGCACATTAAAAATAGAACTTTTGCCCTGGGCCGGGCCAGAGCGAACTTTAGTGCGCCAGCTTTGAAGCCCATCAAAGTCAAATGCATTTCAAATGCAAAAAGCAAAACTTTTTATACTCGCACACGCTCAGATTTACTTGGAAGTCTTCAGTCGCTGTTTCAGTTGCCTGTCTCACAGTCTGCGGCCAAATCATGTTTGTTCCGCCAGCCACGATAGCACATGGCATCTAATGAACTATTGGGGGCGGGGTGGGAGCAGTAAAGTAGTCGTTGCTGCTGCTGCCAGCGGGGGGAAGGTGGCGGCCGGTGGCAGGGAGATTCAGTGTTGGTGTCGCACACAGTTTTGCTCTCTGGGCAACAAATCAGGCAGCGACCAAAACCAGAAATGAAGCTTCAGCCTCATGTTGCTGTTGTTGTTGTTGTTGCTGTTGTAAAAATGTTTGCTTGCACGCTTTCGAATGGTTGTTGCTGTGTTGCTGTTGGTGCTGCCTGTTGCTGGTCGTGCTTTGCGGTCGTTGCCCCGCTGTGACGTCACCGGTTCAATGGCAAAATGTGACCCAGATTGTCTGAGCTGCACAACTAAGCTATGGGCCGTGTTTGTGTGTGTGTGTGTGTGTGAGTAAGTGAGTGTCTGTGTTGGCCACAACTCGCTGCCTCTTCAGAACAAAGAGTGCGGCTAAGAGAGCAAGAGATCGCACTCTTAAACGAGTTGTAAATTTGTAGCTTTGCCCTTGGCTGTAACCCTTTAAATTGCGGACAAACCTCTCTCCGAAATGGGGACACTCAGCTCCTTGGCTCTCGGACGGGCCGTCAGCTCCTCGATTGGCTTTGTGGTCATGTCTCTGTAATTATCGCTCGCCGTGCATGTCCAAAGAGCCAGACCCAGGCCCAGGCACTGGCAGAGACCCAGGCGGCAGTGTTGCGTGTAATTTGTTATTTTATTTTATTGTTATTATTACCACATGCGACGTGCACTTTATTTTCATTACCAGTTGGGATTCTTTTCATGCATATGGAACTTTGTGTGTCTTTTGTATGTGAGAGCGCATCTAATGACCAGGCATTGGTAGAGTCGTTCCGATTGTCGTTATGGTTGCTGTACCCTTGCGATGAAGGTATTCGAAATCGTTAATTATTACAAAAAATAATAAATTTTATCGTTGTTTTCCGAAGTCAGTTAATTTTAAGCATTATTATGGATGAGTTTGAGCTTTAAACTCTCTTTAAATTTTTCAGTTCCGTTGGAAAGCACGGTCGCCACCAAAACGAGAGCGTAAGTTAATTTTAGCACGACTTCGATATACCCGTTACTCAGGGGAAGAATTGTTCCATATCCTTTCTGCGTTTTTAAGGAAAGCCGAAGAAAATGCAACATGTTTTAAAATGGATGGTAGATTCAATCAAAGACACTACACATAGCAGATACCGCATCTCATACAAACTCCCTAAAACAAAGGTAAACGCTTGATTTATAATCTACAGTTTGTGTGTTCAAATCCTAGTACTGACTGGCAAGTAATTTTTCTTCTTTTTCTATTATTTTTATCGCTTGTGTAAATAAAGAGACTGCTTAAATTACATTTCTAAAATATTATCGCTACGAATAGGCACCTTAGCCTTGAAGTAGAGAAATTACTCAGATTTTGCACCGCCCTTATTTGTGCATTTTTGATTTACGTTTAGCCGAAATGACGTGAACATTTTCAAAAACAATTTAATATAATTTGATGATTTTCCAGAGCCGAACTGGTACGTGGGTCTCTCTAGTATCTAAAATCCAATAAGAGTTAATTGGTTTAAAAATTTATTTATAAAATAAATAAAAAACATTTTTTTATATTTTCATTAAGACAAGTAGTTTAATCAAAGGAGGAATTACAGGAAACCTCTATTCGGGATTTAAGTTGCTGTCAACGCAAAACAAGAACATATTAGTCTCAATTTTTTTTTTGGAGACAAATATTTAAATGTTCTAGAAATGAAGTAAGCTGAACTCTTTCGGAGAAACATTGGTACGACTCGAGTCGTGATGGGCTACATGCTTTCCTGATTAATAGTCAAGTGCTCCGTTAAAACTCCTCTCATAGTTGTAATCCTGTTTTTGCCCAGTTGGTTCCAGCTACCCAGACAAGAGTGATGAATTGATCGGCTGCGGAATATATTGCCTGAGTGTTGACAGAATTTGTGTCGAAGAAATGTCGAGTACATTTAACCAACTTACTTTATTTATAGATGTGGCCGTCCTTTTGACCGTATCAACAGATTCCAGTTAAAATTCAAACACACGAGTTAAATACTTTCTTTACTTGTTCCAATATTCCTCCTGCCTCTGACCGCTCAGACTTTATTTGTTTTACGCCGAACACATACAACGAATCGCTTCCGCTCTAGGTAATCGTGTTCGTTTGGTCGTCGTCCCACATACGTTTCTTTTGGGCTTCTTATGACAATTCCTTTGAATTGTACCCATCTGCCTCTCATGAATTTTTCAATCTTATGGCTGAGCAATCTCTTGGGATGATAAATTTCGTTAGTAATGGGTTGCACAGACTCCTTGATCTTGTATTTGTTACCGATGTTCCCAATTCGATGGTATCCAGAACTCCACCTTTGTCAACTCCGAAAAACATCATCACCCTACACTACAAACCACTTCTCCCGCTCCTTAACTTTCAAAGGGACCACGCTCAAGACGCATCCAGGTCGACTGCTTTCAAGACGCATCAGGACAAACCTTTAAGAAGTTATTTACAGTGTGTTTAACGAATTTGTGCCTCTTCGGGTTCCTTCTAGCACACGTGCGCCTATGGTTCACGAGAAGCTTATCTAACCTCAAAAATAATTAATATCGGCTCTACAACAGAGTGAATTTTGCCCAATATTCAGTGGCACGTTTCAAGTTATGGTTCTTCTATAAGGACTACTTGGTCAGGTGTAAGTTGAGCTTTCAGAATGACAAAAAGAAGTTCTACAACTTTGTCAATGCTAAAAGAAGCTCCTCTCAGTTCCCGCCCTCCAACGACTCTGATCTATTTGCAACAATTTTCCAACGGTGGAATCCCATATTATTCCTATCCATAAAAAGGGACCAAAGTCAATTTCCAACTACAGGTGAGTTTCAAAACTATCGGACATTCCCAAGCTTCTTGAAAAGATCCGTTGTTCAGTAATATCCATATCTCAACATGGTTTTTTGAAGAATTGCTCTACTTGTATGAATTTACAGAAATTTACTACTCTTTTAAACAATGGATTTGTCCATAAGCGGCATAGATGTAGTTTATAGTGATTTCAGATAGGCTTTTGACTGAGTCAATCATGAGCTTTTAGTACATAAATTGTGTCCGCTCGGACTTCCCCCAATCCTCCTCAACTGGATAAAGTCATATTTAGGCAATCGATAACCTGCGACAACAGTCAGTCTGGATATCCGACGAAGAATCACTCTTGCAAACCGATGCTACTACGGGATAAGTAGGGAGTTCAAGAGCAGAGACCTCACGCGAAGAACGAAAACAGCCCTATACAAGTCGCCTATCATCCCAGTCCTGCAATACGGCGTATAAACAGCAGATGAAGCGGCGATTGGCGTGCTCGAACGAAAAATTCTTCGGAGGATTTATGGACCTTTAAAAGTTGGCGATGATTTTCGCATTCGAAAGAAGGACCGAACTGTATGAGCTCTATGGGGACACCAGCCTGGTCAAGCGCATAAAGCAGCAGCGGCTGCGCTGGCTAGGACATGTCGCCAGAATGAAGGAAGAAGCTCCAGCAAAAAAAGGGTATAAATCGAAGGCGGATGATTATGGAGGCGGCAAGAAGGGAAGACCACCACTAAGATGGGAAGAACAGGTGCGGAAAGACACTGCCAAGCTTGGTGTGACCAACTGGTGGCAGCTCGTACAGAACAGAAGCGAATGGAGGCACAGACTGTCAAACGGTTGTAATGGCCAACAAAGAAGAAGATGGCCAATAAAGAAGAAGAAGAAGAATTCTGATGTGACTAACATGTAGACAGTTTAAGATTAAGAAGTAAGACAGCAGTCTCACACCTCACCTCTGCACCACACCAGACCACACTATAGCCTATTTCCACCAAAGAAATGAAGCTTCATTTCTTGAAATGACAAAAAAAAGAAGAAAATTATATCATTTCGTTCACACGATTTGCCTTTTCATTTTGTCCTTCATTTCTGTCGTTTCTTAAAGAATGATGGCATTTCCCACGATGGAATTTGGTACTTTTTTGAAGAACTCGCTACTTTTTGTCAGCACTCGTTACTTTTGAATTCTAATTGATATAAAAATCATATCATTTTGATATAATAACATATGATATTGATATGAAAAACTTATATTTTCTTTTAATCTGTGAATTTTAATATGAACTTTTAGTTTTTTTTTCTTTCTGAATCAGCTCTGATAAAATCAGTACGGAGGGTTAAAACAGACAGAGCCGGCCATAGCCACCGATCTTATGAATGTGTGAGTCAGTGAGTACAGAAAAGCAAGTAAATCGGCCATTTTTCCGGCCCTGGCTTAAAGGGTAATACTTCTTCGGCTTGGTTAAATTTCAACCAAGCCCACTAAATTTTTACATCAGTATGACTCCAGTAATATGGCAAATTGTTCATGATGAGCTGAGAAGCACCTAGTTCAAATCTAATTGGAAATCCATAAATGGAAATTAATGGCAATAAATAAAACGATACGAGGTGCTCTCGAAATTAGTTGGCGAGTGGTCTACATCATTTCATCTATAACTCATTCTTCCCTCCACCCACCCTAACTAAACTCTCCCAATTCCCTGACCATCCAACTGTCCAAATGCCAATTGCCGACCATAATGTTGCCAACTTAAAGGCGCGACAAATCAGGCAGCAATCTGAGCAATTTTCTGCAATTCATTAAAACGATTTTGATTTGATATTGGTACTGAGCAGTTAATTGCGCTTTTAACGATTCTCCCTCTCGCTCCCAATAAGCCGCTCGTGGAGCGCAAAGCCCGAGAGCGACTCGACGCCGGCTGATATTGAGTTTGGATGGGGGCCACAAAATTAACAATATTTATATAAACAAGTTATAAACAATGTTTGCCTAAACAGTGACAAACACCAGGCTCCTCTCCAAACCAGTTAGCTGCTCGACTGGCGCTCCACAGACAGCATTACATGAACGACACGATGACGGCGGATGCATGAGAGAAGACAACACTTCCGCATTACTGAGGCGACGCGTCGCTAAGAGAGAGCGCCAAAGAGAGGGCCCATGTGTGAGCTTTGCTCTTAACTCTGGCTCCAAGTCAGCTGATTTTGTTTTGCTTGAACTTTTTGCCGGTTTTGAAGCCGGGTGTGTTTGTTTTGAAGCTCTTACACACATTAGCATGGCGACCCTGCCCAATGTCAATCACTATTATCATGCCCTGGCCGAAGCTGGCGAGGAACGGCCAGCCATTACAAGAAAAAGCTGCTCTTTTGGGACGCCAAAAACGCACCGAAAGGGAAGGGCTTAGGTACACAGCGAGCTGAAGCTGACTTGGTTACACCATGGTATGCTGCATATACATATGTAAGCAATCACACACACACATGGCTTTTTTTTGGGAGGTGAATGGCCGCAACTGTCGTTGCCACTTTGGTAACACCATGGCGCATTAAACGTAGCAGTCGCGGCTTCTCAAAAAAAAAAAAACCACAACTTCGTCATTATCATCATGGCGGACTGTGGGACTGTCTTTTGGCACACACGCGGAAGGCAGGCAAATATGGGGGAGGAGATGGAGGTGGGACTGGAGGGCAGGTCAGGCAGCCCAATGTTTAATTTGCTTTGCATTTTGTTTGGCCAAACTCCAAGCCGACTGACTGACTGCTGCTCGGACCGTAACTCACGCATTTTTATGACCACACAAAAGTCTGGCTGATGTTTTAGGGCCCCGGTCCCCAGTCCCATTAATCCGCACACCCAAGTTCTGGCAAAACTCCATGATAAATGGGATTTCTATGGCAATTAGAGCTAAGAGCTTAACTAGCTGGAAAAGCCAAAAAATATTTCGTCATAGGGATGGGTTGGGCCGGGCTCTAATTTCTCCTTTCCACACATGTTCGCGTGTAATTTTCGAGGTATTTGACCCTTTGGCTCACAGCTGATTTATGGGAATTTATACGTCTCTAGTGTCTATGGCCACCGCCTCAGCCTCAGCCGCAGCTTTTGCTTCTGCTTCTGCTTCTGCCGAGTTGAATGTACGTTTTGCGTGAAAGTTTGTGTGCCGCCGCGTGTTTGTTTGTTGCTTTGTCGGCCCTAGGTAGCTGGCAGAAGCGCTGCAGCCACATAGGAAGAAAGCCAATTCATGACATGCTGACCATATTAATTTATCTTCTTTTCGCAAAACTTCGTGCATGATTTGGCCATTACCACCAGTGGAGTTCTTCTCTCTAGCTGCTTTCTAGGTGTGTGCCCCAACATATGGTCGCTGTCGATCGTTGAACTCCGATGCGTGAAAAGTTTGAGGTTTCTTCGTTCTTTTGTTTTTTTTTCGGTAACGAGATCATTGACACTTTGACGCGGAATGCATTAAGTTGGTTACCATGGCGGACCACGATTTCTTTTATTGGTATGATCGTGCACTACTGAGTGATAACAACGAAATTCGTAGAAATATTAAAATGGATAAAGTGTTAACTATTCAGCGGAATGAAAGTTGTGCGGGGGTCTGGATCGATCAAAGTGATTAATTTGATTAAGACCTAAAAATTTTAAGCCAGAGCGTTGTAGTAGTTGCAACCAGCCTCTTCTAATAAAAAATTTAAACAGAAACAATGATAACATTTTTCAAATGCCCGAAATGAAATTACAAAAATATGGAGTTTCAGGACTAATTTTCTCTTTTATTCCAAGATATTATCTGATATTTGAATAATTACTTATTTATAAAGTTATAAATATAAAAAAATAATATAGAATTATTAATTTTTGTATCATAGCTAACTTTAGCACAGATAATAGAGAAGTAGGAGCGCGGAAGTCGAGTGCCCACACTCCAAAATTCCCTGTACCTTTGTTCAGGACAGACAGCAGTACAAGTTGAAATCAACATTTGCTTCTGCTTCTGCCGATGACAACATTACATTACACAACATGTTTGAAAACTCAAGATGATTTGTCGTCATCGATCGACCTCTTACAAAACTATGCTGAGAAAAAAATTCATACCTATGGATAGATAGTAGTTGGCTTTTTTTTGTCGATTTGCTAATGAAATGAATCGATTCTCAAGTTATGACCCCAAAAAAAAGACCAGTGAGCTTAGTAATGAGCGCATAACAAAACAACAAAAATCTCGAGATACCACAGTACAACACTAAAAAAACCCCCCTATGACCCATATTATGATAAAGACACCTTGGAAGCTCACCTCAACCCAGTGCTGTGGACCATCCTTAGGAAATGCAATAGCCCAACCATCATACCAACGTTAAAATCTACGAAGATATTCAGAATGAAGTTTACCCCTTCTGGGGTAACCGTTTGCGCGAATGGGAATTTTTTATATCGTTCCCATGACCCTGTCTACTTTGCTGAATTTTGGAAAATTTTTCTTAAGCCATAAAAACTAAGCTAAAATTGTTTAGTTGTGTTTGGTATAAACGCGAACCGGGCTGCATTTGAAAAACTGGGTATGAGGTGATGCATACAAAGGTGTCTTTTATCATCATTTATGGGTCTTATGCCGGGCTTTTAAAAAAAGTTGGATTTTGTCTATGTAGTATTACTACATAGAACGATAGTGGATAAAATGCTCCAACCCATAATCGTGGTTTGAACTTACTGGCCTAGCACTAACGTAATAATTAGGGTAGCTCAGTAGATTACAAACGGAATTGACTATTGAACATGCTCCAACCAATAAAAATAAATAGTTTCATTAAAGTTTTTCTTTGTCTCAGTAAACCGAATAATAACAAAAGAATATATTCACTCCGAGATACTACTCTAAGGAAAAACTAGAATGAATAATTTGAACATTCTTGCAAAAATATTTGTTCTTTCCTGAATTTTCAAGAATTTCGCTTATAGAATCGAGCTAAATTCGATCCCAATTTGGTTCTTCTAGGCAAGGGGAAGGGGACGAAAACTTTGAGAGAATCGCGTTAGACGTGCTCTCACAGAGATAGAGAGAGCATGCGCAGTCTGTCGTTTTCAAATGTGAACGGTCGGCTCTTAAGTCATTTCATTCGAGTGTTGAAAAGTAATCGATTAAAGAATTGTATAAAATAGAGACAATGTTAAAAACACCCCAATTAAAAATATAAAACAATAAAAAAAAACATTTCAAAACCAAGACGGGCGGCCGAGTCGTTGTGTCTTTCACACCCCTACTCCTTCAAATATTTTTTTAATTCTTTTATTTTGAGAATTATTCGAGCATGGATCAAGTACTATAACTCTTAAATCAAGAATGTCGGAATCAAAAATTCACTCTTGCATCAAGAATTTCGCTCTTGGATCAAATATTTTCACTCTTACCGTACCTTTGAGAACGAATGCTCTTGATGCAAGAGTGCAATTCTCTATTTTTGCTCTGAGTGTATTTCAATGGTACAAGTACGGTAAGGATGGTAGTAGTAGTATGTTTATTATGGCTTATTTTAGGCTTGGCAATTTGCCGTCCGCCCAAAACCGTTTCGATCATGTTAACGTGTTTCATAATAGTATCAATTTTTTATATCTAAAAATTTTTATTTTACATTTAACAATTATTTCGTTTACATTAATACAATACAAGCAACATAAGAATCAAAATAGTTTGAGTTAAAAATGCGAGCCCAGCCCAGTTACAACCGTTTGATAGTGCGCGACATTCTTCTTCAATGGTACAATGTTACACTGCAAGCCACAGATCAAACAACAACAAAACACACAACATATGTACTGGTAACTTATACCAAAAATACAGTAAACAAACAGTACATGTAACAATATTTCGGGTAAAATCCATCTTGGAGCTTAATCAAAAAATGCACAAAAAATTCCGATTCTTAATTCGAAAAGAACCAGTTGTGGAACCGGCGCCCAAGAGTAGAGAATCGGTTCTTTTTGCAGCCCTGTTTACAACACAATATGCTCGTAACACAAAGATAAGAAGTTTTTCCTATCTGTATCTGTGTCCTCCAGTTTCGGTTGAGTTCTCTCCCACGGTTTAGGATAGGCTCCGATCCAATTTCCAGCCCTGTTTGTAAGCTAATGTAAGGGCTTTTGATCTGCATACATTTGAAATGATACACCTACCTACAAACCTTCATTCCCACTCTCTTAGCTCGTTTGGAGCATTTAAATTCTTCAGCGCTTGGCATTTAAATAATTTGGCCATTCTTAAGGCATTCTAACAAAATGTTATAAATATTCAGAAATGCTGAAAGTTATGCCCTGCTTGAAATAATCAAAATAAAGTTCACTGACACATCTTATCAGGGCATACAAAAAAAAAAGCCAGCAACGAGAGGGAGCGAGATAAGCCGGGAGGTGAAGATAAGCCATATCGTGGCGGCATTGAAATCTGTGCAAAAATTCTTGACAAGAATACAGTGCCATAATTACTCCATTATAATGGCGGCAACAACTGAGCTGATTGAGAGGCAGCAACAGAGTGCCACAAGCGAAGATAATGATAATGGTTTCAATTATCCGTCCGAAGGGAGGGAGCGAACATTACGTACGAACGCCCCACAACAAAAGTGTAAACAAACAGATATATTTTGTATTTTTGTTCGTTTTTCGACTTTTTAGTGGTGTAAAATATGCGGAAATGCATTTCTATGGACTTACTTACACACAAGTCAAACACCACAAGTCATGCCAGCCGGCAAACTTGCATGTGAACAGATCTCTGTGTATGTGTGTTGGCCCGAAGATGACGATATTAATGTGGCTGCGGATGGTAATGATGATCATGATAATCATGTGAAAACCAAACCAAAGCGAGCAAAGACAGCCAAAGCCACCATGGACCTGTTTGGGGGCATAATAAGAACACACAGCAATGCAGCTGCTGCAGCAGCGGGTTGGCCAGGCTAAGAAGGTAATGGTAAGGGGGTGTTGCAGCAGCAGCAGCAGCAATGCAACCAAAATGGCAACAACAACAACTGGGCTGGGGGCCAGCAGCAGGATGCATCAGGCAGAGGCAGAGTCCGCTCGCTCTGATGTTGACGATCAACCTATAGCCCAAGTAAATTACGACGACGACTGCAAGTCAACCAGTCAAGTCAGTCAAGACAAGAGTCATCTCTGTGTATGCCCCTGGGTGTGCATGTCCGTGTGTGTGTGTGTTTGTATGGGAAAAGTTAAGAAAGAAAGCAAGTTGCTGGCCAAGAAGCAGCCTCCATTTCGCCTCGTTGCTGGGCTTTTTCTTTTTTTTCTGTTTTTTTTTTGTTGTATTTACAAACGGCCAAAGGTTCGTTGACCGTACAAATAGTGACCCACTAACATCCGCGAGTACGTTCACCCTTGTGACGTATTACTTCCATGATCGAAGACGAACAACCAGCAGCAGCAGCCGAAGCTCCGACAATAAAACCGAAGCGAACCTGGCTCAAACCTTTTGGGCGCCGACTTGCGAGTGGTTTGAAGCGAACCCAAATGCGGCTGCGGCTTAAGAGCTTGAAGAGCCGCTTAAGAGTTCGAGCCGACAAGTCTCTCTGGCCCGAAACGCGGAAATGTTGCACGTTACACATTGCGTGCGTCCGTGTGCGTGTGTAAGCAAGGCCGTAACCAGGGGGGTGACAAAAGGGGGACAGTGCAACTTCCCTTAAATATATAAAGGATCAATTTTCAGATCTCCAACCGTTCTAAGCCAAACTTGAAATTTAATCCGGTCCCGATCATGTAGGTAATATCTGGGATCTCTGTCTTGATCCGAAACTCAAAAATCTTTAGGATCGGAATTAATTGTTACTTGGTGATCGGGGCAAAGTCACCCTCCGGTTGCCCAGGCCCGCAGAGCGATAGAGGGGAAAGCAGAAGGGATTCCGGGATTATAGTTGGAATTCATCCAAAAGTCCGCCATTTAAATCAGTTGCAAATTCAAATAGTTCCTTTTCCGCTTTGTGGAAAAGTAGAGAGATAGATTAAAGTTACCGACAATTTGTCATCGGTTATCATCGTATGTAATGAGCAAACATAAGGATCATTCTTTTTCAAATCTAATAAACAAAGAAACCGAAATGAGCCATTTGGGGTGCTTGCATTTGAATGAAAATAACTTTAGCATGTAGCCCAATGGTTCTTCTAATTTCACAAATTTTATTGCATTTAAATCTTCTCGATGGACAAAGGTTTAAGCGGTAAGTCCCAAAAAAATGAACTAAAATTTATGGCAGGATAACTAGATTGATGCACAAAATGTGTTTAGGAAATTTTAAAAGACTAGTTGATCTAACATAGACCTTACATTAATTGTCAAGCAAACGTACAATAAGGCTGCCTTCACACTGTTCGACACATGACACATGATAGTCTAGTAGTCCTGCTATTTGTTCTGTTTTAAATTTGAAATCATAGAATTTAATGGGGAAATGCGGGCCTACTAGATGTCATGGATCACGTGTCGAACAGTGTGAAGGCAGCCTAACATTTAATCAGTACTAGATTCAAACAATTTTCCCCAAATTCATATTTGCTTAATATCAAACAACCTTGCAACAACGACAATTAAATTTTATGAATTGCGCTACAAATGTGCCAAATGAGTTTCGCACTCACTATAATTTAGGGATGGATGCGGTAAGTCTTCATTGTCTCCAGCACGCTTTTAGCAAACGTATTTTTTTTTAATTCGAAGGAAGGAAAATTTTTTGCAACTGTTGCATATTACGTGACAAATTTCGACGTACTGACTTTTATTATTTTTTTGAATTTGTTCCATACACAGCTGGACCCACCAGCCTCAGTCGTTGTATACTCCTTCGACTCTATTTTTGCAGTAATGTCCATTAGTAATAATAATTTTATGTTATTATTATTTTTTAATTTTATTAAATTTAGTAAGAAACTTAATGTAACTTGTACAAAAGCAAAACAGAAATGAAATATACAAAACAATCGAAATTTTTGATAGTGTCAGCCAATTTCTACCAAAAACTGTACTTTTTCGAGTTTTGGTTGAAATTATTCATCTTTTAGGGTCTTTAACTATAAGAATGACCATTCGAATGAAGTTGGTATGTTCCAACCGATTGTTTACGTTAGTCTATGCTACTTTTTCGTCCTTCATTGCTTGGTCAAATTCGTTATAGTTTTCAAGAAAAAGTTGAAAAACAGTACAAAATGAGGGGAAAACATGATGAATTTACGACATTTTTGCAATTTTGAGTTTAAAGATGTGACTATTTTGACTTTTTACTTAGAAATGTTTTGTAAACCAAGTCAAGAGCAACAACTTCTTTTCAGACGTCAAAGCGAAATTCCAAATAGTTTACGAGATATGGAGTTAAAAGTCCCAATCATATGCTTAAAACTTCAAAGTGCTATAAAAAGAAATCGGCAGCTAACCAGACCAAACCCAGGGAAGGTTTTTTTACTACTATCATACCCTTTCAGAAATTTTTGGTCCTTGCACAAGGTACAAGGTACAAATTTTTGGATTTGAACATTAAAAATGTGGGTTTTTTTAAAAAAATCGATTTTTTTTGCAAGTTTAAGAAATTCTGTAAATTTTTCTGCTAATATTAAAAATCTTAGAAAAAAATAGTTGGTAGTCTTTGGTTTCTTTTTATTTTACATATTTTCAGTTTTCCAATATCATTGCGCTTTTAGAAGTTATAGCCCAAAAACTATACAAATTTTCGACTTTTTTTGGACAACATTTACCGCCAAAAAATTTCTTGTAGCTTGAAAATAACATGGTAGTTATTTTTAAATCAAAGAATGGATACTAAAAAATTATTGAAGATCGATTTTTGAAAATTTTTAGACATTTTAAGGCTTAATATTGTTAAAAAAATGTAAAAATATTACAAAATTTTTTAAGGTTTTTGGACAATAACTTTTAAAATCGCAATGAAATCGAAAAACTGAAAATAATTGAAATAAGAAAAAACAAAGGACTACCAACTATTTTTTCTGAGATTTTTATCAGAAAAATTTACAAAATTTCTTAAACTTGCCCAAAAAAATCGATTTTTTCAAAAATAAACCCACATTTTTAATGTTCAAATCCAAAAATTGGTACCTTATCAGCAAAATCAAAACTTCGTGTTTGGTTTTTCTTTAACGTCATTCAATGCAGCTTACATTAAAACAAAGTTGGTTCGAATAGGACACTTAATGTGGCCACACGACCAACAAATGTAAGAATACCTCTCTAATGCAAATATCTCGTGAACCTGACGTGCTGGAAGAAAACGGACAATTTATCTGAGTTCAGCGGCCAAAAATACATAAGGAACGGTTGCAAAGTTTTCTGTTGCAAAAAATGGCCTTTTTGTGTATTCTTTGCTCCATAATAAGGAGTTGTGAGAGAGCGAGTGCGCCTACCTTGTTTAGTATACCTTGGTCTCTAGGTTAACATTGTGAGAGTTAGACATTAAACATATCTGAGGTTTTATTTAAGCTATGAACTGAAAAAACATGATATTTTGTACTTGATGTTACTAAGCAATTTTCCTAAATTTGTCGGCTTACTGTAAGTACAAATAGTTCTTGATTCAAGAACGATTGTTCTTATTTTAATAGCATGAGCACTCGTTTTTCGATTCTAGAACGTTTCGTACTTATTTGAACAACACTCAAGAACAAAAACGGATGTGGCGCTGTGATTAGTTTGTCGGCCTGCTGTGCGGGAGGCGTGGCATCAATCCTGCCTCGGACCATCTAATAAAAAGTTTTTTTTTTATTTTTTTTTCGCATTGCAGGATATATTTGCATCTTCTGCGGTGAATCACACTGGCAGGTTGTCAGATTATGTATGTCAGTTATCTGACAGTTTGTTCACACTGAGTAGAATACACGGGATTTATGACAGATACTTTTGAACAAATTTATAAGGCAACAGTCGACTGGCACCTGAAAACACTGCAGCCTGCCTGTGTATGTAAACGCGCACTCTAAATTTTCTTTCCAAACCAAAGTTAAGAAAATAGATTTCCCCTCCTTGGGAAAAGCTGGCTACGCCCTTGTGTCTGTTTGCTGGTTTGGTGGCTTAAGCCTATCTTCGCGGACATCTTCATCAGCAGAGATTAAAGCAAATTGGATGGCAAACTTCATGGCTTAACTGATTTTCGCCTTGACCATAAACATTTGCAGCAGCCATTCAATTATGCCGGCGTTGGCAGCTGGACCACACCTTCGGGCCTGACCTTTGGCAGCCTTGACAGTCAGCCGCCATTTGGCCCAAGTTCAGGCTGGTGGAAACCTGAAAATACGAGTATTTCGTACCACATGCGGTGAAAGTAAAAATTCATAATTTTGTCTTCGTACACCAAAGAGGCCATAAAAATGGCAAACCAACGGCGCGGCGTCGACTCTCCGACGGTGGCATGCAGTTTTCCCAGCGCCCCTTTTTACCACTTCATTAGTTCGGGCCGGGATCGGGGCCTTTCTTTTACTTTCGTTTGCCTTTCCAAATAATTTTCCACAGCCCAAGGCTGAGGCTGATCATGAACATGACACAATATTATGGATTATGATCCGTTGCCTGCGGCTTGGGTTTGGGTTTGGTGTTGGTGTGGGTTTTGGTGTGGCGAAAACATTTCCATTTCCATTTCTAGCCTTGTCTTGTTCCATAATTTAGCGTTTATTTATGAGTTGTCAAGTTGTGCGGTACGTGAGGTGTCGGCTTCGATTGTCAAGTTCAAGGTGTCTGCTGGCGCCTGGAGGATCGTTTAGATCAATTTGATATTTATGAGTTTATGCAGAAAATTGTCTGTTCCCAGGATGGGCCCACACACAAGCTGAATGAATGATCCTGGCATCCTTGAACTACAGCTGCTGCAGTGCTGCTGCTGCTTCTTCCAACTGATTGGGCACATGGGATACACTTTTTTGGCTAAGCTCAAATAACTGCCGGCAGCTGCTGCCTGCTTCCGATTCACACGCTCCCGCTTGCCCATCCCCCCGTTCCGGGCCCAGTCAGGTGGTGGGGCTGCCAAATTGGCTAACAATTTTCAAGTGGCTGCTGCAATCATTGGATTAATTTTAATATGTCCACGGTTTCGATCCAGGCTGAGCCCGGCCAGCATCTATGATTATGGACTCACGGCAATCGACTCCAACTTGGCCAACACAATCACATGTAGAGGCATAAATGTAGCAACATGGTCGGTTGCCTCGCTGGCTGCCTGGTTGCCACTGGAATTGCGACCTCTTTGGCGCTGTAGCTGGTTACGAAACCCCAAGAAAAACTTCCGCATTCATTTAAGATCATTTCTGTCGTTGGTGCTCCAAGTAGTTGCTGCCGCTGCAGCAGCAGCAGCTTGTTGCAACTCTTGCACCGGCAGCAACTGCCCCCCTCATTTGGTGTTGCTTGTCTGTTGTTTGCTATTATTAATGCCGCCGTCACCGCCACCGTTCCCTGGCCCCAATCTCCTCTACCTGCTCCTCTGCGTTGTTTTTTTTTTCGAATTTATGGTTTAGGCGACTCCGAATCAGCAGCGGTAGCCAAAGCGTCGTCTGCTTTGGAGACAAGCGCCAAATTGACAAGGTGTTTTCCGTTTTAATTTAGCTGAAGTGGTTTTTTGGAAGCGATATAAGAGATCACAATCGGTTTGAAGTCGTTCACATATATCAACCTTTGGGGTAGATTTCCCATTTATTTGAACCGCTGCTCAATTTTCCGTCCTTGGGAGTACCAAAGGCACACAGAGTATATTAAGTTTGTGCAAAAGTATGTAACAGGGAGAAGAAATCATTTCTGACTATATAAAGTATATCTATTCTTGATCAGAATCAACAGGCGAGTTGATAAAACCATGTCCTTCTGTCTGTCTGTTCGTCGTATGAAGGAAGAGATCTCAAATATGGTAAGAGATAGAGGTTTGACACGTATGGGATATATAACACCGATTTGTAGATAGAAAGCTTATACCTTCAAGAGATATTTACTTGTCGAGATTATTTATCAATTTGACAAAGGTATGTTAAAAACCGGATGAACTGTACCCAAGTTACATATAACCAAAAGAGAGGTTCAGCACTGACATATCTCTCCGCCTTCTTGTGACATTCATTCTTACCGGCAGCAAGCCGCCTCGAATAAACCGAACTTAAACCTAATCTGTGTTTTAAACTAAATAGTTAACGTGGCCTAGCCACATAAAATCAAGAAGTGGCGCCATCTATTGGTCAACTTGTGACCAAAAGAAAGTTCGCTGCCGCATCGCAGCAACTGCCCTACTACTGCACCTGCAGAGTATATATTATTACAGTCGGGCTTGACCGACGAGTTTGAAACTGGTTTTGAACCAGGAACAAATCCATCATAAAATTATAAATAACAATTTCCTAGTTAAAGGTTCTTCGCAAATAAGCGAACAATAAAAAACTCAGGCTCCACAGTAGTTTTAACCCAACGCACGGTCATTTCTGTCATAGAAAAAAAAATATGCAAAGGGAGAATTTTGGCTTCAATCGAGTTCTCTCTATCTATATGATTACAATTATAAGATTGAGTTCAAAAGAGAGAGCATTAAATATTTTGGTTCTTTCTGTGGAAGCATTCTCTAGAGGCAATCGTTCACAACTTGTATTCATACTCTGTGGTACCTTTGGTACATATGTATTCTGGAACAGCATCAACAGCCAAGTCGACATAGCCATGTCCGTCCGTCCGTATGAACAAAGAGATCTCAGAGATGGTAAGAAATAGTGGTTTGACATTTATGAAACATAAACTTCTTATACTTGCAGGCAGATCATCGCCCCCTATAAAATTTATATACAGTTTTGTAGATGGACGGATTGTACCTTTTAGATATAGTTATTAGAAATTATCATTATGTGTTCATTGCTCGAAAAAATTATAAAGATCGGATGAGCGATTCTCAAGTTATGAGCAAAAAAGACCAGTGAACCTAATTGTGAACCTCGACTTTTTGGATATCCTACACAGTTGATGCCAATGCCACTCAAACTTGCTCAGAGAGCATGGCAGTGGGTTTAAATTCCAATAAGTTTCGTAAGTCTGATATTGTTGTGGAAATATTAAGCCAATTTATTATTCTCAATGTATTTATACCAGAGATTACAACAAGAACGAATTTTGATATCGGTTTTGGTTGCGGATATATCATCGAAAACGAACACAGGTTGCTTGTCGGTTTCCCATGCAGTTAAAATAAGCTTTAGAGCAATATAAATGCCTTGACCGAAACCGAAATTCGTTTTGGTTTTAATCTCTGATTTATACACTTGAAAAGTGTACCATAATTTTGCAACGCATAGAAGGAATTGTCTCCGACCACTTAAAATATATATATTCTTGATGAGCATAATGAGTTAAGTGGATTTAGCTTTGCCCGTCCGTTTTTCCGTCTTCCGTCTGTTTGTTTCTATACGAACTAGTCCCTCAGTTTTGGAGCTATTGAGCTGAAATTTCGCAGAGTTTGTTTTTAGGTGCCCGCGGATTTTTTGTATGATTTTTGATAGAATACAGTTTTGTGAGCAATGTCTGACGGATGTTAGATGTGGGCAGTGTTAATTCCCATTTCACATCATCGTCAAATTCCTTGGGTTCCTTTAATATGTGCTCAGTGTGCAGGGACCAACAGAAGCTTGGAAGCAGGAAAAAAGCTTACTGGAAAAATCTAACTAAGACTGCTTCAATAGATCTTGCTTACAAAACAATACCGATATATCCATGTAACTACACTCAGAAAAAAAACCAAGAACGTTGAGCTTGAATCAAGTACGATAGGTGTCAATAGTACGGTAAGTACGAAAATACTTGATTCAAGTACAAAATCCTAATTTCAAGTACGATTTTTTCAATCCCAAAATTAGGAAATGAATTTACCAAAGACCAAGATGTTTATACTGTAAGTCGGAAATCTACCCCCACTCCATTAACAAAGTGTTAGAACCAGGAGGGCATTTCAAGAACAGATTCAACATAAAAAATTCACAGTTTTCGTAGCACACTTCTTGGAGCTTTTATAGTAAGTCTATTCTGTACTTAATCCAAGAAATTTTGTACTTGAACTGAGTACGATCTTTTCTTAAATTTTTAGGCTAATTGTAAGTTCGAAATGTACTTGATTCAAGAACGTTTGTTCTCATTTGATTAATTTGAATAGTCGGTTTTCTATTCTAGTATGTTTCATACTTAATTTAAGTACATGCAAGAACAAAGCATACTTGAAATTTCAAGTACAAAACGGCATAAATTCTATCCCGATCGGTCTAGAACTATCCCGGTCGTTTTTTTCTGAGTGTACTATTGCCTTCTTTCAATTTTCGCCACAGCCACTGTGGGGCCAAAATTTTGGCATTAACTAAACCGACCCAGTTAGAGGTCTGTAACTTGGAACATTTAATAGTAGTGGTATATATAAGAAACGAGCAAAATTTTTGACCGATCCGACTACGCCCACTAATACCGCCAATACAACTCTGTTCCTATGAGCGGACAAATCTCAGAGATGGTAAGAGATAGAGGTTTGGCATGTAAGGGACATAAACTTCTTATGCTTTCAGGCAGATTAAATTTATTTTAAATTTTTGCCACGCCCCTTCCCGCCCCGTAGATAGATGATTCGAACCTTCTAGACATATTTAGTTCATTACAGTCGGGCTTGACCAATTTTCTTCATTTTTTTTTTTTTGCAACACTAGCCAAAAATTAAAAAATACACTGTTCCCGCCAGAACAATTCAATTTTTGTTGAAAAAAAACTTACTCTCAGGGCCGTGCCAAAATTCCAGGGATGCACAAAAAATGTTTGAACCTGCAATTACAGTTCATGGCTCTATATTCTTTCATAGGAATTTAGCTTTTTTTCAATATTCCAACATTTATTTTTTGACTTTATGACAAAGTTTTGGCAATTCCGGCAAGTGTGCACCCCTGCAAAATTTTAAAGAATTTTCTGTTCAAGTAAATCAGGTTTCCTCAATCCCTAGATGAGAACCTACAAAAGTGTACAACGGCTGAATGGGCTAGCGCGTTATTCCATACGTTACCGGGCTCAAATCCCAGTCAAGTCCGGACAAATTTTTGTGCTTTTCTGAAAAACTTAAATGAAACGAGACATGTGGAGTGGCAGATATTTTAAGCATCTTTAAGCTCAAATTACCAAAAATCCAGGCGGGATGGAGCATTCATTCCTTCCATTCTTCTTCGATTCTCTTGAAATCCTAAATAAATAGCATCCTCCTTCACCTAGTTTTTACCATCTTCTCTATTCTTGGGGCTTATCAAAGCTTGCAAAACCAATTTATCCATCAATTTATCTGAGAACTCCTTAAAACATTTAAGACATTACAAAATCAACTGCAACTCGCCGTTATACGATTTGGTAAGCTCCTCTCCAGGTTTAAACCAGTCCTACCATAATCAGGTCATGCCTTGCTTTTGTGGCCCGTTAATTTGCCACTGCAAGAACATTGGCAGCAAGACACAACTCTTCTTTTTCGATTGGGACGCCTTGTGCCAATAAATTCACACTAACGGCAAATGGAATGAAAAACTTTTACGTGTGCTGTTCATCAATAATAAATACCGTTAAGCTGGCCAGAGCAAAACTACCGGAATGGCAATATGGCCAAATGCAACTGGTTGCCGCTTGTATGACTGTCGAATGTGGAGGCATGCGTCAATAAATTACCCAGAAGCGCACCCAAGAGCACTGTCAAGACCAAGCCAAGAACAACAAAAAGCGCAGTGGAAAGCCAAGCGGGCAGAGGCAACGGTATATTATGCAATCACAGCATGAATGAGACACTCTTGACCGAGTTTCCAAAGCCAGGCAATAACGGTACCAAGACACATGCGACAGCTGACAACTGGCCGCAGTGGAGAGACGACAGGCAGGCAGAAGAACACATTGCATCGCAGAGAAACAACTAACGGGTTCTGAACTGGAGCTGGAGCTAGAGTCAAGTCGAAGAGCGAGGACAGAGCAGCAAATAGTCAAACAAGAACAGCAAATGCTGAGCGTCCTCTAATTGTGCAAAAAATAAATCAAAATAGAGACAGGAATCAGCTTTGCAACTTATCTCTATTTCCAAGCCTCCAAACTGATAAGTATGATAACCCCCTAAGCTTATCCATAAAAAGGTATACATACAGTGAAAACAGAACAAATCTTAATTATTCCGCATCTTCATTTTATACAACTTTATTTTTATTATCTCTTCTTTCTTTGATATATGTTTTTTATTGATTTTGAAAAAAGCCAAAAGAAAACCCCACAGTGTTTTATTAAAATTTATTTACTCCAACTAATTTTTTTTTAAAAAAAAAATTAAAACAAAAGAGAAAAAAAATAAATTAAATTGGTTAGTTTTATTTAATTAAATAATGATTATTAGTTTTTGTTGTCATTATTAATTAGATTATTTTTGTTTAAAAGTTAAATTAATGATTAAATTGCGATTATTTTCGGTTTCACACAATAATTTAATGATTACGATTAAAAATAATCAAAAATAATGGAAAATTACCATAAATTATTAAAAATAATTGAAAATAATGGAAAATAATGGAAAATAACCGTTTCCATTATTTTCCATTATTTTCAATTATTTTCCATTATTTCCATTATTTTCCATTATTTCCATTATTTTCCATTATTTCCATTAT
The DNA here is from genome assembly GCA_018904275.1 of Lordiphosa clarofinis. Lineage (NCBI taxonomy): Eukaryota > Metazoa > Arthropoda > Insecta > Diptera > Drosophilidae > Lordiphosa > Lordiphosa clarofinis. The sequence goes on from JAEIGQ010000264.1 coordinate 239,472, forward strand.
TTTCCATTATTTCGACTATTTGAGACTATTTTGAGAGAAACAAATTATTTTCAACATCACATTTAATAACAACAATGTTTCTGTACGAGATTGGCTTACAAAATATTATTAAGAACGTATTAAATATTACATGTTTTCACATAAAATTAAACACAAACATGGGCCGAAAAAAACGTACCAAGCGTATAGCAAAAACGAAATCTTCGGTCAATTCTAAGAAAATTTCACCAAGAAACCATGGGTCTAAAATGAATTCCTAGTCCGCGCAAATCGACTTCAAATATTTATGTTACATTTTCCCAAAAATCGAGTTAGAAAGTCGATGAAGTCCGACTATAACAAGTTCTGTATACCCCAGAGCTTGCATTTATCTGATAAATTTTATATAGAAGCCACACAAAGTGATAAAGGTGTCAAGAAGTGAGCCCAGTGCTGCCCATCAACGTTGAAGCGGTGCTACCCATCAAAATTTGTTTGTTTTACGTATAACTGCGCTATCGATCATCCGATCTTCATAGTTCCTTTGGCGAATCGATAAATAATCATGATTACAAAATATCTCTAGAAGGTACAAACCATCTATCTGTAAAACTGTGGGAAATTGCGGGGGCGGAATAGGGCGTGGCAGCCTGTGACATAAAAATTTGTCTGCCGGCAAGTACAAGAAGTATTTGTACCATACAAGTCAAACCTCTATCTCTTACCGTGTCAGAGATCTGTACTTTTACAGCTTTATGGACATATTTACATACTACGTTTATGCTATGCTCATTTTGCAAAATCGTTTCATGAAATGCCTCCGAAAGTGCATGCATAAACACCATTTTATGAATTCGATTACACACGAAAGTTAACTATGAATTCGACTTCAATTCATAAAATGCCGTGGCGCAGTCAACTTTACGTTAAGTTGGTGTTGTCAGATCTTTTGTATTCTCATATGTGCTGGCCATTTTGTAAATTTACAGAAACAAATTTGATTTTGCAAATTGAAGAAATCGTGAAATTCATAGCATAAACCTAGTAACAGACGGACCTGTATTATTTTTTTTTTAGCATATGACTTTTCGCCAAAGCTTCTTTACGAAAAGGTAACTTTACCGGCCGAGATAGCTGCCTACTTTTTTGATCAAAAGATGTCCCTGACAGCAACAAATTAAATTTATTGGTGAATTTTATTTAGAATGCACTATTTTAGTTTTTATAACTGATAACAACGATCCAATTTGTCACTGAAGAAGATTATATAATTAATGAGTCATTGGGGTTGACAACGAGCAACTATGGAGAATCAAATTGATTCAGTTAATCGTTGAAAGATGGTACAAAGAAAAGCAAATCAAGTTCTCAGGTGGAACCGAGCCGGGTTATCCTTTCTACACATTGCTTCTCTAGTGTTGCAGATAATTTGGTAGCTAGTAGGAAAATATTTCTGCTTGAGATGTCTTTTGCCAGGACTGTCAAGTAGCTGCTTAGCATTCCGTCAATCGGTTATTCGGGGGATCAATGTTTTCACATTCATTCAATGGCTTAATCACTGTGGGCTATTTCCTCAGTGAGAATAACCAAATCTCCCTTTGATTCCATATTTTAGAGCAATTGTTATTATATTTAGTTTCCAAACAAAATCCTGCTGATTTCTGCAGGTATTTTAGTGCAAACGATTTGTTTTGCTAGTATCTACCGGAAATCCATCTTTTTGTTAGGTCGAAAAGTCCCAAGCTAAAAAAATGTAATACCAGAGATAGTCATGTCCGTCTGTCTGTCCAAATACCTGCAAAAGTACAGATCTCTGACATGGTAAGAGATAGAGGTTTGACTTGTATGGGACAAATACTTCTTGTAGTTGCCGGCAAACAAATTTTTATGTCACAGGTTGCCACGCCCCCTTCCGCCCCCGCAATTCAGAAAAAACCTCATATCTCCCACAGTTTTGGAGATAGATGGTTTGTACCCTCTAGAGATATTTTATAATCATGATTATTTATCGATTCGCCAAAGAAACTATGAAGATCGGATGATCGATAGCGGAGTTATACGTAAAACAAAAAATTTTGATGGGTAGCACCGCTTCAACGTTGATGGGCAGCACTGGGCTCACTTCTTGACACCTTTATCACTTTGTGTGGCTTCTATATAAAATTTATCAGATAAATGCAAGCTCTGGGGTATACAGAACTTGTTATAGTCGGACTTCATCGACTTTCTAACTCGATTTTTGGGAAAATGTAACATAAATATTTGAAGTCGATTTGCGCGGACTAGGAATTCATTTTAGACCCATGGTTTCTTGGTGAAATTTTCTTAGAATTGACCGAAGATTTCGTTTTTGCTATACGCTTGGTACGTTTTTTTCGGCCCATACAAATCGACCCCCTACTGAATATGTTTAATGTTTGTGTTTAATTTTATGTGAAAACATGTAATATTTAATACGTTCTTGATAATATTTTGTAAGCCAATCTCGTACAGAAACATTCGAAAAATTCGATTAAACATTTTTTTTATTTGGTGGGTTCTCCTCCTTTGCGGATCCCTTATCCCCCCCTTTTTTTAAATTTAAATCATAAACATTTTTAAAAAAAATTAATTATTAAAAAACATTGTTGTTATTAAATGTGATGTTGAAAATAATTTTTTCTCTCAAAATAGTCTCAAATAGTCATAAGGAAAATAATCGAAATAATGGAAAATAATGGAAATAATGGAAAATAATGGAATAATGGAAAATAATGGAATAATGGAAAATAATGGAAATAATGGAAAATAATGGAATAATGGAAAATAATGGAAATAATGGAAAATAATTGAAAATAATGGAAAATAATGGAAACGATTATTTTCCATTATTTTCCATTATTTTCAATTATTTTTAATAATTTATGGTAATTTTCCATTATTTTTGATTATTTTTAATCGTAATCATTAAATAATCATAAATTTTTCACCAGACAACTATATAATCACTACGACTATTTTCCAAAAATAATTTAATTGATTAGTAATTCTAATGGCAACTTAACAGGTATGGTTCAAATCAAGTGGAAAAAAAATCCAAGGACAATTTTTTATAACCGTTTTTTTTTTTGAAGTTTTTTGGGGACAAAAACCCCAAAAAATTTTTTTTACCCCGAAAAAAAAAAAAAGTTCCCAAAGGGTAAAATGTTTTTAAAAAATTTTTTTTTTTAAAGATGATAAAAAATAAATTATTTTTTTGGTTCAAAGTTAAAATTGTTTTATAAAAAAAAAAAAAGCACAATAAAAATTAATTTGATTTCTTTGGTTAACGGAAAAAAAATTGTTTAAATTGTTGTTTTTTTTTTATTTTGTGGGGGGGGTCTTTTTGGTTGTTTTTTTTTTTGCCCTTTGTTTTGGTGTTTTGGGGAGAAAAGAAAAATAAAAAAAAAAAAAAAAAAAAAAAAAAAAAAAAAACATAAAAGATTTTGTGTGATTGTTTATTAGGGTTTGTGTTTTTTTTTTTTTTTGTAGAGGTTTTTTTTACTAAAAAAAAATTTTTGAGAGTAAAAAATAAAATTTTAAAATAAAAAAATAATTTTTAAATTTTTATGTTTTTTTTTTTTTTTTTTTTTTTTTAATTTTTTTTTTTTTTTATTAAAATAACAAAAAAAAAAAAAAATATTATTTGGTTTGATTGGAAAAGGATTTATCAACTAAAAAAAAAAAAAAAAAAAAAATTGTTAAAAATGTTCCAAAATAATGTTAATGTCAGGAAAGTAAGGCGGACACTCGAGCAATTTGACGTTTTGATCTTTAATCCACTGTTTTACAACCCCAGCGGTATGGATGGGAGCGTTGTCATGTTGGTACGTCCATAGAATATGACCCCATAAATCTCCGAAAACTGGTGAAAAGCCTTTTGGAGCACAGTCTTGTACACATTTGCGTTCATCTTCGAGGTGACAAACTGGAGCTCGCATGTTCCATAAATCGATATGGCTCCCCACACCAATACTTAAAAAACATTCTTCCTTTCGCATATCGTGGAAATAGTAATAATAGCCATCCGGTCCATCGGGGTTGAACTTATTTTCGTCGGTGAAGACCACTGTATTCCACTCATTCCACTCCTTGTTCCACGTCATGTGTTCTCGGGCAAATCGAAGTCGTGCTTCCTTACAAGCATTATTGAGAGGTGTTTTTTTTATTTTCAACGACTTCAAGTGTTTGGCGCTTCGCATAAATCGTTCTAACGTGGCCATACTAGCATTTGCGTCGCATTCTTCCCTAATTTCACCAGCTGATTGTTGGGTATTCGAGGCAGATCGTAGGATAAGTCGCTTCTCCGATACTGTTGTTGCATATTTATACCCTTGGAGAGGGTATAATAAAATTGTTCAGATGTTTGTAACGCTTGAAATGTTATTTAAATGTAAAAAAAAAAAAATAAAATATAGATTTCTTAATGGACCACAATTCATACTGATTCTTCGTGAAGATATGATTTTGCAGTCATTCATGGTTCCTTTAAAGTTTGCACTTTCTCTTCACAATTTTTCGGGCGTTTCACAGAAATCTAGAGAATCTGGAGACTTGGGCCTCGGTTGAGTTGCAAAACGCTCAAAAAATCCGTGGGTCCCAGAACATCAAGAGATTTAATTTTCTTATTTAAAAATCGAGTTGAGAGGTTTGTGTCCGTGCTAATGCTCTATCTCTATCAAATCTATAGAAAGGGTTGCACTTTCTCGCAAAGAAATTGTATTATCTTCTAGTTATTGATTTATAATTCATTATACTCTGTACCGAAGGTACATAGAGTATATTAAGTTTGTGCAAAAGTATGTAACAGAGAGAAGGAATCATTTCCGACCCTATTAAGTATATATATTCTTGATCAGCATCAACAGCCGAGTCGAAATAGCCATGTCCGTCTGTCCGTCCGTCTGTCCGTCCGAACATGAACAAACAGATCTAAGAGAGAGGTAAGAGATAGAGCTTTGACATGTAAGGGACAAATATTTCTTATAGCTGCAGGCAGATCAAGTTTATTTTCAATTTTGGCCACGCCCCCTCCCGCCCAGCAATTTTGAAAAAACGTCATATCTTCCAAAGTTTTGTAGATAGATGGTTTGTACCTTCTAGAGATAGTTAGTAATTGTCAAAATGTAACGATTTGCTGAAGAAATGGTAAAGATCGGATGAGCGGTTCTCAAGTTATAGGCAAAAAAGTGAACCAAACTTCCCAAGCTTATAATTCAAATTTAAATCATATTCTCAAAAATAAAATAAAAAATTTATAACACTTTACTTTTTGCGCCCCTTTTTTTGGTATACATATTGGTACACAGAGGGCGCCACCAAATGTAGAGGGCGTTGTGGAAGGTTAAATAGCAATGGGCATGCTTATATTGAAACGCAAGTTTTATTTATATCCCATGGGCTAATGTAAGTCAAACACAGTTAACAAAAGGGTTGCTTGCTTGGCATTTCGTAACTATCTCAGCACCATATTTGGTTTTTTGGTTCTACTCTCAAAATAAAGATTTTTTTTTGTATTTTGGTTCACCCAATAAAATATCAATCTCCTGTACTGATCTAAAACTAGAGTCAAATATTAAGAAAATGTCTTAAGTTTCTAAATAGCGAACAAACCCTGTATAGTACAAATAGCCTATCCAATAATCCTCACAGTCCCTAGGAATCTGGGAACTTGATATATTGTTACAATAAAGTTTGATTTTAAAGTGCTTTTGCATCGTCTCCGATGTCCATCATCATATTGGCAAATACTTCAAGTTCTTTGCTGATCACAGATCAAATGTGTTCATTAAATATTGAAACTGGATTTATTTGAATTTCTTTAAAAGGAAAAGTGATGTAAAGGTATTGGACAGAAATAGATATATATATAGTACTGTTAGATGCATATATAAGTACAGGGGGTCATAAGATGTGAATTAATCCCACACCAGTTTAAATCTAGTCCAGCAAATGCGCCTTCACCAACGAAACAACGGGCGCAGCGGAAGGCATTTGGGGATACTCTCCGGCACTGCCAGCAATATCCAGATGCGTATATTTCAAAGGCTTCTTTGACTCGATGCCGTGCTTATCCAGCCCAGTCACCTTAATCAAGAAGGCAGCGGGCACCTGATGACCTCGCGGTGTGCGCACCGATGGCGAATTGTTCGATTGGACCAGATCCTCGCCAACCACTTTGCCAGCATTGAACTCAAAATCGGAAGGACGCAACACAGATACTTCGAAAGGTTCGCCATAAGCTTGACCGGCTGCCTGAAGTTTACTGGCATGGCCCTCCTGAGCAGCGACGCTGTTATCAACAATAATAGACTGGCCCACACCAGCGGAAATCCAAGCATGACCCGTAAGCGTAGCAATGGTAAACAGATGCGGATTTGGTAGATTACCGGCCACTGCGATTTCCTTCATGCGGCACAGAGCATCCGCCATGCACATGCGACCCTCGGCGTCGGTGTTGCCAATGCGCACACGTAGTCCAGCCCTTGAAGTAATAACCTCATCGGAAACGTAGCTTTCCTCGCCCACAGAGTTGCGTACCATGCACAAGGCGGCCACCACATGAATATCGCTCGGCTTCAACTCATTCACAATCTGCATAAACCCAGCAACTGCAGCAGCTCCGCACTTATCGCGCGACATACCGGCCATAACTCCGCCAGCCTTGATATCAGCACCGCCAGTGTCGTAGGTCACACCCTTGCCCACCAGCATGAGGGTCTTGCGTGCCGCCTTGGGCGGCTTGTACTCCAGAAAGATGATGCGACCGCGATGGCGCTCCACCACATGAGCAGCACGGTTGACCGCACCGAACAGAGGATACTCTTTCTGCAGAGTTTCCACATCACTGATCACGTCCACCTTGAGAGAAGGCCACAGTTTCTTGATGTAGGTCTCCACCTCAATGGGTGTCATCCGCTCGGGATCACCAACACCAATGTCGCGGGCTATATAACGTCCGGATTCCAATATCATGGCATCGCGGATAATTTCGTCCGCACGGGGATCATCAATTTGAACACTTAAAGTGGGCAGAAGGCTTTTCTTTTCAGGATTAGCTTCGCGGAGTTGAATGGGCTAAGAAAGAAGCTGAATGAGTTAACTTAATCAACTTGATTTCTTGATTGAACTCACCAAATAAAGCTCCTCCAAGGCGCCTAACACGGTGCAGAGTTCCGCCTGGGGGAAACGTTTGCTTTTGGGAACAACCAGCAAAGGTTTATGGAAGCCCGCCTGAAAGGGTAAATAGTCAAATAATGGTCATAATTACTTAATGAGGAGAAATGGGTTTTTGGTATTTATGGTCCAGAAACGAGCTTTAAGGCCTAATTCCAGATGACATAAAAATCAATTTTTATGTTGGAATTCACATGAATAGAAACACATTTGAACTGTTTTGAAATCTGAATGCTATTGCAAAGCAGTCCTATTTGAATAAAGTATTGTGCCGAAATAAAAATTTATGTCATCTGGAATCAGGCCTTTAAAGCTTTATACTCTCGGCAGCGGCCGAGCAAATTTTGAAAGGTTTAAAATTTTCAAATTTGATTAACTACCCACCGTTCTGGTGTGAACTAGGCTATTGTTGATCGGTCGAAAAATAGAAATAAGGTATACAGTACCTTTGAAATTCAGATCGAAATGGGAACCTTAGAATACGAAGTAATGTTCCTAACTAAATTTCTTTCTCATGAATACACGGTTTTATTATTGAAAAAAAAAAGAAACTTTCCCGATTAATGTACTTTTGAATAAATGTAGAGTAGTTTCAGAAAACTATTGGAAACTGTTGAAAAGATTAGATGAAACCGGCTCTAGAAATCGTCAGTAGCAGTTTAATGGTGAAGACGTTTCTTTCTTCTTTCGCCGAACAGAACATTTTCGTGTGTGGATGGGCTGCTTAAGCAAAAGTTGTAAAAATCATACATATAACTTCTTATTTGGTTGGGTAATGACGATCTAATTGGACTGAAGCTATGCAAATAACAGTTTTCAATAAACGTTGAATTTACATACATATAAGGGCAAACAGAATCGATAATCAAAATCAATCAAAAATCGATAACAAATGTATATTGTATAGCTCAGCTAGGTGGTCAGGCCAAATAGAACCGGTACTATTTCACCTGATCGCTAAAATCGTCTTACGTCTACATAGACGCATTTTTTACATGGGCAACTGACAGCAACTCAGACAAAAACTCAGCGGAGTGAGCAGTTCGTGTAAATAGAGCTTAAGGAAATCGCCTCAATGTGTTAAATAACTTTAAATTCGGCATATTAATGGGTTATCTAAGAACAGGAATAGATTTGCGGGAACATTTTGGTATTTTTGAATGTTGCCCTACCTTTCTGAGTTTGCAAAAAGTACTTTTCGAAAAGATTACAGAAAATGCAGAACCGAGATATAAAGAGATTAACGTGTGATTCAAAACAAAAAAGCCGTACCTTTGAACAGCTGGAAAAAATATTTTTCGGAAAGAATAAATATAAATTCAGGACGTTATTCTTTTTAAAATAGTACTTTTTATAGCCTTGGGGAGGGTATATTAAAATTGTCAGGATGTTTTAATATTGAAACCAGTGGTTAGTGTGCTGGACTGCTGGGCGGGAGGTCGTGGGTTCGATCCCGCCTCTGAACATCTAATAATAAAAGTTTTTTTTCTTTCTTTAGAAAATAGCTTTTACACATACGGTCACCTTCACCAGCTATTGGCGCCAGCTGTGAAGTAACTAGCCATGAAAAAGCAAATTCTCAAACTTTGCCGTTCGGATCCGGCGTTAAACTGTAGGTCCCTTTCTCTTGTGCGAAAAAATTTAAAGCACACACGCCAAGAGATCGTGAGAAGTTTGGCTTGGCCCCGTTGTAGGAGCTGTATAGCCAACATTTACATTTTACAAAGGATATTATAATTTTGACCAGAAGTTTGCATCGCATAGAAATATACATTTCGACCCTATTAACTATTAGGGTGTTTACTTTGTAGAGCACATAGGCATTTGGGGAAAAGTGTAAGCATTTCCAACAACAATTTATTTTGAACAAATACAAATACTAGTCAGGCAAACCTGCCAAGTGCCTTTGTGCTCAACAAAACGAATACCCTATATATATATTCTTGATCAGGGCGACGAGCCGAGTCGACTGAAAGCTATCAAGCTGAAACTTTGTATAGTATTCTTTTTACTGCACACTGCTAATATGAACGGACCGAATCGGATGACTATATCTTATAGCTGCCATAAGAACTATCGGTCGAAAAGTGTGTTTCACTTAAAAAGAGAGAGCGTAAGTTAAAGTTGGCTCTAACCGACTTCAAAATACCCGTTACTCATGAAAAAACATGTTTAACAGTGTTCCTGCGTTCCTTAGGGTGAACATCCGAAAAGGATGCAACATTTTTTAGGTTGGGGAGGGGGATGGGTGGGGCCAGGGTAGCGGTCACTTTTTTGCTCAAAACTTGAGAACCGTTAATACGATCTTTATCATTTCTCGATTCATTTTGCTAATTAGTAACTATATCTAGAAAGTACGAATCGTCTATCTTCAAAACTGTAGGAGATATAACGTTTTTTCCACATTGATCTGCGTGCAGATAAGAGAAGCATTTGTCCCATACATGTCAAACCTCTATCTCTTACCATCTCTGAGATCTAGGTGTTCAAACAGACAAACGGACAGACGGACGGACGGACATGTGGACATGTCTATATCGACTCGGCTGTTGATGCTGATCAAGAATATATAAACTTTATATGGTCGAAAATGATTCCTTCTCCCTGTTACATGCATTTGCACGACTTTAGTATACTCTTTTTACTTTACGAGTCATGGGTATACTAAATGGTTTCTTTTATTGCCGGCGTTCTTAAATTCTGATGTATTAAAACATTTGCAAGGGTATACAAACTTCGGCAAATACGAAGTTAGCTTGGCCTTCTCGTTTTATTTTAGATCTGATGCAATCCTTGAGAACGAGCCTTAAAAAGCTAACACTTAAAAATTCTGCAAATTATGGATAAGCCCTGACCTCATAGTTAAACGAAGACAGGATTGTGGTTTTGAGTGAATTGTGAGAAAGATGAAGAAAATCAGGTACATTATTTTCAAGGACGTGCTTCGAAAATTGAGATTTGATAGATTTACAGGCGATCCAAGAACGGGAATGGGTATTTAGTACTTTTTCGAAATGCCGTTCCGCTTAACGACCGGACAAATTTAATACAAAGGACGTCACGTCAACCTTTGAGAAAGGCCAAATTGAGAAGTTCAGAATTGGCATGTTTGAAAATTAAACTTTTTTTCAGGGATCGCAAATAAGAGTTATGGAAAAGTAAAAAATTAAAGCGAAAAAAGCGTCCAATTTCATGCAGAAGTAAGCCACACTACTTATTTTTTAAAAAAGAGTCCAAAATCAGCACAATTTTTTTTCGCAATTTTTATCAAAAGGTTAAATTTAACCATTATTTTTTTATTTAAAAATAAAAATTGTAGAATAACGATTAATTTTTAATTTTTTATTATAAAAATCAAAAATAAAGATAGAATTCAAATAACTTTTGAACCAATCGGCGTAGAACTAAAACGTAAACACATATATGATCTAAGGCTCAATACCTTTCTTTTGGTACATCTCACATGCCCTTAAGGGATCTTAAACGTTTGGACCAAATGAGGGATTATTTTCACTCTTTTTTTTTTTTATAGAGAAACATATTTTTCTTTTTTCAAGTGGTAAGCTTAAATATCGAGTTTGACAAGGTGCCCTATGGAGCACAGGTGATAGAGTCAACGCTTGGTGAATTAGTGCCAGGTTCGAGTCCCAATGGGGGACTCAAAATACGAGTTATTTCTGATTTAAAAGAAAAAATTTAATAAATAATCCTTAAATCATAATTTTTATTTTTAAAATTGTAATCGTTACGATCCCTGCTTTTTTTGCAGTTTATAGTTTACAGTTCTACTGCATATAATACTAATAAATGTGAAGTTTGGGAGCGATAGCATTAGAAACAAAAATGTTTTTCTCTCTAGAAATACTTTTTCGACCGATCGGTCCCATGGCAGCTATATGCTGTAGTCATCCTATATGTATTAACTGTGCAAAGTTGGGTAAAGATAACTTTAGCACTGACGGAGGAGATAGCATAGAAATAGACGGAGGGGCAGACGGACATGGCTATATCATGGCTGATCATGAATATATATATTTTCTATCCTTCTATGCGTTTCCTTCTACGCGTTATGCCTTCATGGGAACGTTAACCTCAAAGTAGGTTTATATAACTTGAGATTTACGTCTTCAGACTTTTTAAACTTTTGTGAATTAAACAACTTACCTTGATGGCCTTCTGTATGGACTCCTTGGCAGCCTTTTGATAGCTACGCACATCATCGTAGTCGTTCAACTCGGCCACTGGGGCATAGATCACGGGCAGGCCCACCGAAGGAGCACGGAAGCAGGAGATGCTGCTATCGAATGACTGGTTATAGGAGCGATGTTCATCGAAAGTCTCCCTCAATTCCTCCGGCAGGGTGGCACGATCAATAACACACAGGACATCGTTGCCGGTTTTCATCATAATCCTGTTCAGTAGCAGACTGCATGGCAGTACTCTGTGTGTAAGAGGGCAAAAGGGCGAATAAATATTTATGGAATAAAAACAAATGGCAAATTAATTGAAATGCAATTTGATCACGTCGCCAAGTCAGCAATTTGCATTCCCTAATTGCTTTGTATTGGTGGTGTTTGGTGTGGACTCGGGTCTTTGTTTGGAGCTGACGCGTAGATAATCTTAACTTTGAGTGCGATTAAATAACTAAGATAAGATTCGAATAATGGAAACAGCAATTTATGTATGTTTTAATAACAAATCTATGATGAAATATTGAGATTAAGGTGGCGAATCCGCCCCTTTGAGGTACTTACTTTTCGATACCCATATTGGAGGAGGACGTGGACTCTAGCGGTAATCGCACTCACACACACAACTGTAGCGAACGGTAAATGAAGCTTCACTGAGAGGCAAACCCACAGTTGAGATTGCTTTATGTCGCTAACGCGGACTGGGCAGGGTCTCGGTCGGTCTGGAACTGAGCGATAAGACGTCAAAATGTTGATAAAATTGTTGTATTTAACAGGGCAGTAACAGGCACACAATTGACAATGTTGCGATGCTTCGCTTTATATAAATAGCCGGGAGCGTCGTTTATTGTTTTTGTTTATTTTGTTGCACCAATCACAGATAGCACGAAGTATGAATAATTGTTCGAATGTTACACTTGTAATTGAAGTATTTGGATAACAACAACAATGACAACTAGCGCAGAGTCTACTCACGTCTATCACACTGGAATTGGCTGAGTTTGAGCTTCTTTTTTGTTTTTGCTAGTCACGTTTACCGCAAATGTGTGGAGAAGAGTGCGAGCGAGCCAGCTAAACCCAACAGCTGTGAGCTTTCAAATGTCTCATATACAGCTGTTAGACCGCGTTGCCAACTATTGTAACTATTTGGCTTTGCCAACCAAAGGGTGGTTAAATTTGAATCAAAATTATTGTAAAGTATTTACTATCGACAACTGGCGTTTGTGGAATGAGTTGACTTAACTTCTCTATCGGGAATGTCCCAGAAACTGACTCAAAACTCTCAGCTAGCTCAGTCGCTTATATATACCTTTTTAAAGATTTCCAAATTGTTAAAAAAAAATCAAACGATTTCATCAACACATTCCTCATTTTATTCGTCATTAATATATTTTTGAATGTCCTTAATCAGCTGTGGCAATTGCTTAGCTTCCAGAGCCAGTAACTTTCTATATGGCGTCATCACAGCATCACCCTCCAGCCAATCGCCGGACATGCCTGAATCGCATTCCGCAGCCACCGAGTACTCAAAGGAAAACTTGGCCCGCTCCGACAGCAGCTCATCCTCTGCATTGGTATAATTGTCCTCGGCCGGTTTGCCCTTTTTAGCCTCTTTGCGATAAAATTTGACCAGCAGCAGCAAAGTGTCGAAATCAAATTTCATTTTCTTGTCCTTGGCGGCCTCAATTTCCTGCTGCAGATTCTGCAAAAGCGGCACCGAGATCTGAGCGGGTATATTGATGAAACGTTCGTTGACAAGAAAACCCACATGAGGTGGTTCGCTCCTATCCAACAGCTGGCTTAACATTTGCTGCACTTGCTCGCTGGCATGGGACTTGGCGCGTTCGAGTAGATAAGTGGTTAATTGCTTAAGGCAAGGCTGATCCTTTTTGGCCGTTAGATTCAGTACGGTCGTAATGCCAAAGATGGTGCCATCCTCCACCATATTCTCATCGTCAGTTTCGCTTTCAGCGCCATCTTCATCGCATTGACAGATGACACTGCCCACATAGTTTTGGGCTGGAAGCGGAGAGATGTGCTTAGATGGACATTTGGAGCATTTGACGTTATTTTTCTCACCTATAATAAGCTCGGCCATTTGTGGGCAATTGATGTGGGCGCGTAGAAACAAACGCTGCAGCAGCTGTGAAATGCCCTGGGCATCAGGATCCACAGGAGCACGACCCTCGAAATCAATTTGCACCTCCTACAAGGGGAATTTAAATGTTTACATTTGATTTGAAGGCATATTTTGTTGTTGCTTTTGACGACTCACCTCGTTGCCTTTGTAGGCATCTGGATGTGAACCCTCTTCATCGTCATCATCATCATCTTCACTGGAACTGCTGTCTTCATTTTGATCTACTTCCATGTTGTTTAAATTTTTACGCTTGCTGGCGGACATTTTAATTGGGAAATATTTATTTCAAAAGAAAAGTCGGCGTGCTTCGCTCAAACAGCTGTTTTCTATGCACGCACACACACACGTGTTGCTGCATAGCGTTGCCAGCCTATGTATGTTAAGAGCTCTGTTAACAGATTTTAGAAACGGTGCTGCCATTTTGAGCTTAGTAAGACCACACTCGACTAAATTTTGAGATTTTTGTCAAACCATATTTGAGCGCGTTAATTTGAAGCGTCCTTAGGCAACTGGGCCTTGGCCAGAATTATCTGTTATAGATATTAATGGACTAAGAACTGTATTTGAGTTTAATCTGGTTGTATTGCATTGTATTTTGTCAATAACATTGTTAATAATCAACTTTACACGCCCATATATGTTTATGTGTGAAAGCATAAGGAAATAAAATATAAAAAGAACGCATTTCGAATATTCGACAAACGAAGCTTAGAAGACGCGACAAACACTAAATACCACCCAGATACTACCCAGATCCCACATAGATCCTATACAGATCCTACCCGGATCCAACCTAGCTAGATCGGATCTAACCGGATTTTACTCAGATCCAACCCAGTTCCCACTAAGATCCCGCCCAGATCCTAGTCAAGTCCCACCCAGATCCTATCCAGTTCCCATGCAGCTTTCAGCCAAATCCTACCCAGATACCATCCAAATCCCACCTGATCTCACCCCTTGCCCACCCAGACGCCACCCTAATCCTACACAGATCTCGCCCAGATAAGATCCCACCCAAATACCACCAGATCCCACCCAAATCTTTCTCAGAGCCCACCCAGCTACCCCTTTTCAGCGTCTTTCGTACCTCGTTGCTTCCCCCCTCTGGTGTGTGTGTGTGTATGTTTGCCGGAAAACTCCACAAAACAACAACATCAAGTCTGAATGACGTCAGCGTCACGTGATGATGAAATAAAATTTTAATCTTACTAAAGTCTTCCGTACCTAAATTAAAGATGTTTTACATAAAAAAAAAATTTGAGTAAAAAGAACGATCTAAACGATTTAATGTTTAAAGATGATTTCATGTCCTACGGGGCTTAAATTGGGACCCTAACCTTCGTCTGCCATCGTACTCTAACAGACTCTTGCTTATTGACCTTCCTTCGTTAGCCAATCGTAGAACAATATTAGCTGTTTCTTTTCTTCATAAACTAATTATCGGCGATGTAGATTCTTCTGAACTTTCAGGTCGCCTTAACTTCTCTGTTCCTTCTAGGCGAACCAGAAACTATTTACCTTTAATCTTGCCTAGATGCACAACTGATTATGCCCAGCACAATCGATTTCAAGTCTCATGTCAAAAATACAATGATCTCTCTCTCTCTTCTCTCTAAAAACGTCTCTCTATAATTATCTAAGGAATATCTCTGACCACTCCTTGCTAAAAAATCTTTCCCCACCGGATGAGAGATTTCTGGTTATTTAATTTTTAGTTTAACTTAGAAATTTTTTATTTCTTAATTAGTTTTAAATTTTACTTTAAGATAGTTTTATCTCCCCATATTTTTTCTCTGTATCTCTTATTTATTGTAGTTTTATTATTATTTTAAATACTTTTTTCCTTTGCTTCTATTTAGGTTTTGGTTTTTTCCTCTTCTCTTTATCTATATCATTAAAGATTTTGGTAGCTCTAATAAGGTCTGTGACTACAATTGGCTGTGAATCGGGGCATAACTGGCCGGACGGGCAAATAAAATCCCCCCATCGTGTCAGAGTCGTTATTAGTTTATTTTGTAATTTGGTTAGTTTTTCTTTGTTAGGCTTTCTTAGGCTTACGAGGCTTTCTTATAACGTATGTGTAATTGTGTTGACTTTGTCGCCTAATAAATAATTTTGTCGACTGATCTTTAAATAGTTCAAACGCTCCAACACATCGGCCGGTATTATACGAATAAATTCGTCAACTGTTTGTCGCTATAGACATGAGCCTGAACATAGTCCCACAAAAAATAGTCTAAATGCGTTTAATATAATTCAATAATCTGCAAGCGTTTTTCGTTTGTGTGTCGATTCATTGTTAATATATAGACCGGAACTGAACATGTTTGACAGTATGACAGTAGGTTTGACATGTGACACGAAAACAGCTGAGCTGCCAAAAAGAAAGTTGCTAAAAAATCGCGCTTTTTGCTATCGCACTATCGATATTAGTGGTATTCAACCATCTGCTAGTTTACAACAGTAGAAACGTGAAATCTTACTAATAAGTAGTTTTCAATCAATTCAGAAAACCGAAGGATCTTTACAGGGTCTGCAAGAATACTAAGATATGTCGCTTTTGTTGGATCATGGATATGATATAGTGACATATTCTTACATTTTACCAAATATAGATCACGATATAGCGAATATTTCTACATCAGTGACTTAAGAATCGTGTTTTTCGAACCATGGTATTGTGTTTATATAAAAATAAATGGGATAATACATGTGGTTCAGTGTCATTACAAATTAGTTTAAGAGTTCACAATTGTAGGAGCTATTTGTGCTACCGCTTTATTTCATCTCAACGAAAAAAATCGAATGGATGGTTTTATTCCCAGTCTGGTATACAGACAAGACAGCGCGGCAATTTCGCTGCCATTGGATCCTGCTCGTCTCCGCCAGGAAGTGAGAGCGTTTGATCAACGAGGCAGACTTTGTGAATAACAATTGTGGGACTAATGTGATCGATGCCTTGCCAAATGACTATGAAGATTCACTTCTTTATAACTGCAACTGTGAGGACTGCACTGCCATAACTTTAAACATGTGCGCAGAACTACTCCATTTGGTCACCAGGTATAAGTGGGTCAGGATTGACCCATGAAGGTGATTATTTATCTGTCCAATTTGCATGGCGGCCTTGATGGCTTCGGTGGCTCCGGGAAGAACAGAAGAAGACCAGTTTGTAAGTGTTATCAAATCGTTTCATAATTTGTTTATTTTATTTCATTTACGTGTATAAACACAGTTGTCACGTGCCGCTGTTCCTTACATGCTCCTCATACTGCTCCTGTGTCAACAGACTTGCACGAATTTCATCACAATTTTCAATCTTGGGCAGCAATATGGCAAAATAACCAGCACCCTCGGGCAGCTCCTCCATGAGCTTGGGATCCGTGGTAAGTGCCGCATTTACCTCCACCAGTTTGCCGCGTATGCAGCTGGGTATCTTGTACGTTTCTCCCGTCTTGGTGGTGAGCAGGGCCAGCGTTGAATCTGCCTGCAGGATCATGCCACCCTTTTTCCCTTTACCCTTGACCACATTCTGACTGCGATCTACATTGCCCACATCGAAGTTGATGCCGGCAATACCTTGGGCATAGGCAGGATGTGACGGCGCCAGGCCAATTAGGCAAATGCGGTTGGAGTGATAGAGCACCTGATAGGGGACATTGGCTTTCAGGTAGTAGAAGCGTGTAAAGAACCGATCCACCACACTGGGATAATCGGCATCGTAGCTGTCGGTGATCGGACTGACGGGTTGACCACAAATCTGCTGCTCCTCGTGTTGGAAATAGTACGGCTCCAGGGGATCCTCTGTGGTCATGGCGATTAGTTGGTCTCCGCCTGTCCCAGCAGTTTTTCCTTGTACTTGGCCTGACGTTCGCGGGCCTTGGCACGATTGGCCGCCGAGCGGGCTATGCGTTCTCCCTTGAGGCACTTGACCACCTTGTCGTCAATCGAGTTGCAAACGCCTATGAACTTGGCAAAGGCGTGCTAAATGATGGACAGAATGTGTGTGAAAACTGCACTACCTAAGACATCCTGGACGGCTACTTACATTGGAGTGGCAGGCTTGGAGCTCCTCGATTAATTTGTTGCAAGCAGGTGTATGCAAATGGGAGGACAAATCCGTATGCATCTTCTGCTCTTGTTTGCGGCTCGAATTGTTAAGTTGTCTGAGGGGAGAAATGGTTAGGTAATGTCTATCGCCTATCGATTAAACAGCTGTTCGAAAAATACCACAGAAAAGGCAACGGTTACTATTTGAAAATTTGTTTAAGCGAGAGCTGTTTTTTGTATTGCGTGACGTTAAACTCCGAAATTCATATTTATTAGTTTTTTAATGCTTGATCATAATTCCACTCAGTTTGAAGAAAAATAGGTGTGAAAAACTCAAAAGAAGTTGATTTCAATTTGCTTTCGCTTTAGTGTGACCGTTATCTTGCAAGAAAATAGTTTAATGTTAAAATTTTGTTGTGATTTAAATATAAAGAGCGTTGCAAGTTATTTTCCCTTTCATATTTTGGTAACTAAATGATAATTAACTTTGGCATCTTAGACTATTGAAAACCAAAGGCCTGTGGCCAAAAGTGGTCGTTGTCATAATAGCTCGAGTTCTTGGTGCTTGTGCTTGATAGTTCTCCTAGAAAATTTGAAGTTACAAATTCCTACAAAATTTTATCTAGTATTCTAGTATTTTATCGGTATATAATCGAGGCCTTTTTGTTGGAAGTGTGGACTGCCACCAAAGAGACTGCCAAAGGTCTTTGGCACAAAAATGTTTGTGAATTTTTTGTTTTGGCAAGTCTTTGGTGGAAGTGTATACTACGCTTAAAGGTGCAATCTTCTTAAAACTACCAACTCTGCCCACATTTTAAACTTTAAGAGGATTGATAATTGACAATTTTATTCGTCATTTTTTGCTTTGCAAATGAATTTTTTGTAGAAATACCACTATTGTGTTATTTTTAAATCCTGGCCCTTTTTAATCATAAAAAGTGATTAGTAAGTGCAAAGTTACCCGACGGGATAGCCCGCAAAGTTGCTATTATAGAAAAAGCAAATTCAAGGATATGGGAAAACTTTGCATTTGGTTATAAAGACTGGCATGGATTAGAAATGGCACAACTTTCTTAAGCTTAGTGTACACCTCAACAAAGTACTGCCAATACCACAGTTCCAAAAATTACAAATCATTTGTTTTGGGCCAGTGTGACCAGCTTGTAAGGTATATGAATGTCATATGGTCACATTGCCTAGTATATTGAACATGTTCACCAGCACACACCAATCATCTAACATAACATGAACGTGTTTGATAAAATTTTTAGGCAACAAAGTTTTTGATATATTTTAGTTGGCGGAGGGTTGGAATTTCTGACAACTAACAGCTTAATATAATCTTTGCATTGGGTGACTCCGGGTTTTAAACCTTCAGTTAGTCGTCCAATCTTTCTATATAATTTTCAAGTCCCACTCATGACGAATAACATCTCGACTTCCTCGCGCATGCGCCGTTTTCGCTCATTATTTTTCCTTCTAAAAAGGCGCATTTCCTTTCTCCCTTCTCTTTTTCTCCCGGTACCGCTCTTTAACAGCCCACGTTGCCCCCGACTGCAGAGTTCTCCTGTAGGCAGTGTATTTATCAGCAGCAGCACGAAGGCAATCCTCATCATACCAAGACTGCTTTCAAGGGTACTCGCCTTATCCGAGTATCTCCTTGGCAGCCGTACTCATGGAGTGTGACTCCACTGCTCGCATACACCAGAAGGGAATGAAGTGTTTGAGTTTAGCTGTGCACTAGACCGGACATTTCTCCATACGATTTTCAACATGTGACGATCTTTGCACAACAAAAATCCAAAATCAGATATATTGAGGTTTGATGGCCTCGAGAAGGCTTTATAAGTTCCAATGAGCAGACATGACACTTTAGTGGTATTCCTGAAAGTTGATTTGCTTTTGATTTGCTTTCGTGAAAGCAGAAGCAAAGCAGTTGGTGGAACGACCCTGATTTCATTTTGATTTGCTTTCAATTGGCGCAAAATTTAAACAATGGCGCGAAAGCAAAAAATTACGAATGAGCTTGTAAAATTGTATTTTCTAATCTTTAACAATAGTATGTGCGCAGAATCTTTAGTTTTAAGAAGTTCGCAACTTTACTAAGGTGAATTCAATTAGTTATGTATTTGTTTAAGCTTAGTATACACTTCCACCAAAGACTCGCCAAAACAAAAAACTCCATATAAAAAAAACTCACAAAAATTTTTGTGCCAAAATCCTTTGGCAGTCTCTTTGGTGGCAGTCCACACTCAAAACAAAAAGGCCTCGATTAAATACCGATAAAATACTAGATCCGTAGTTTTTGTATTTTTATCGATAGCTCCCTGAATAATTAATTTTAATTATTTCAAGAGGTATCGGACATTGCCGATACACAAATATGCGTAATCGGGTGAAATTTGGATAATTTTCCCATCAATGATTGAGCGCAATATTCAAAGTAAGGTACAAAACACCGTGAGACTTCAATCATACTTAAACTGGGTTATAATTATGAATTTAATCATTGCAAAAGTGTCATCAGGCCCAGTAGCCAGGGTTTGGCCATGAAGAACGCATGTTAATAACTTGTATTTATTGATTGTAAAACTTATAGTTTAAAATTAAACCAAAAGCTACGGTCTTGGCAAAGTGACCATTTTACATGCATACTTCTTAATATCTGGTCACATTGTCCCAAAACAAAAGAATTGTCACTTTTGGTATTTTTGTTTTGGCGAGTCTTTGGTGGAAGTGTATACTAAGCTTTATGGCCACTGAAAGGGACATGCAATTTGACAAATCCAATGAGGAAGTGACAGGATAAATTTGTGAATAATTTGTGATTTCGAACCTTCTAGGAGAGCTGTGCAAATATTTAACCCTGAAAATCTTTGGATACGTCAAGCCCAAGCTCCAAGAACTACGACTTTGTCCGCTGTAGGCCGCAGGCCTTTTTTCCAGTAGTCTCATGTGCAGTCTAAGATTCAATAAATAGTTATCAATAAATTACTTAAATATGGAATGCAAGATAACAAAATAACAACGTTCTTCATATTTAAAGCACAATAAAATTTAAACAAACACGATTCGCGCGGAGCCATTTTTTCTAAGAGAGTGGTCACACTAAAACGAAAGCAAATCGAAATCAGCTTCGAGGCTGATTTCGCGAAATCAATTAGTATGACCTAAATTTCCTTACATTTTTTGGTCACACTGGTCATTTTGTATGGAGCAGCTGTGATCAGCTGTTTTGCGAAATCAAATCGAAAGCAAATCAAAAGCAAATCACTTTCAGGAATACCACTTTTATCAATAATTAATTAATTAATTAATATTTATTACCCAGTTTAAGTTTGGTTGAAGTCTCACGATGATTTGCAGCTTACTTTTAAAATTGCGCTCAATCACTGATGGGAAAATTATTAAAATTTCACCCGACTACGCATATTTGTGTATAGACAATGTCCGATACCTCTAGAAATAATTAAAATTAATTATTCAGGGAGCTATCGATAAAAACACAGAAAATACGGATCTAGTATTTTATCGGTATTTAATCGAGGCCTTTTTGTTTTGAGTGTGGACTACAACCAAAGAGACTGCCAAAGGATTTTGGCACAAAAATTTTTGTGAGTTTTTTTTATATGGAGTTTTTTGTTTTGGCGAGTCTTTGGTGGAAGTGTATACTAAGCTTATGGCAGCAACCACTGTGCTGTGTTGGCTTTAGCTAGCAACAATGCAGTGATCCGAATCAATATGGGCTCCTCGAATCCGGGCAAGTCTAGTACAGAGTTCCCCAAGAAGAAAGTGATAAACGTGACGGCAAGCATTCGGCAAGTAAGCTCGTGCCGCTGGGGCTATTGCTGAGGAGCTCTGGTCTAGTACATTCGATGATTGCCTTCTATCGATCACAACATGATCAATCTAGTATCGCGTTAATTGATCAGGGGACTTCCAGGCCGCCTAATGGATGTCGCGATGAATTAATCTAGCACTACTTATGACCCTGTTCCTGCCTGCAGTGAAGTCTATTACCGTCTGTCCATTATCAGAAATTGGTTCATGAAAGCTGAATTGGCTAACTGTCGAGCCAAAGACTCCTTCTTTCCCAATTTTAGCTTTAAAATCGCCAATCACGATCGCTGTAGTAGATCTCCCAGAGTGCATTGTTTGTTGATGATGTTCTCAATCCATCATTGTACAATCCTGTACAATCCATTGCATTTTCTGAAGTGCGGTAAAGTCCGATGAATATCTCTCGAGAACATTCACCAACTGGATATTGCTGATATGCATCTATGTTGTGGGTTCGAACGTTCCAGGTGCATATCATTAAATCGTGGTATCCAAGGCATTACAGTCGCAGTGTTCATTGGTGGTGTAGTGGATAGTACCCTGTGGGAAGGCTAGCCGCTCACGTTAGCCAGCAGCTTTGCAGATGCATCGTTCTGTTACCGGTCGTCTACAACTAGGAGGTGTGAGTCGACTTGAAACGCTTGAAGCCAGGGTTCAATGTTTTGATCCTGGTACGGTCTTTTCGGTGTCAAGATCATTCAATTTAGTTTCTGTTAAAATGAAATATGGGCTCTAGTTCCAAGTCCGTTCCGGTTCGTACATTTTCGCGACGTGTTTGTGGCACGCTAAAATAATACAATCCACCAAAACGAAACTTCTCATGGGATTTTATCTTTGTTTCTTTTATTGATTTATGTATTTTACCCGCTCTCACAGTTCATTTTACATAAGTTGTCAGTGTGTTTGTAAAATTGTTCAATTGCTTGGTCTCACATGCGCTTGAATAAAGTTATTAAAATTGTGTTTAAGATCGTCTTCACTGTTTGCTTCTATCAAAAAAAGGCTTATCAACTACGACATCAAAAGAAAAAACGTTGTATGCATTTGTGTTTGCTCCTAAAATCGCCAAAAACTTTCAAATTGTGCGCTGTTGTCATCTACTAAATGGGGGATGGAGGTGGGGCTGTTAGCCAATGGGGTAGGTTCGGGGTTAGAATCGTCGAAATGAAGGTTTACACGTTAACAAATTGCCTGCACGCAGTTCAAGTTAATAGTTTAAAAGCTGATCTACTCCCCTAAAAAGGCTCGGTGCTCTCTCTACTCTGTTTCAAAAATAAGTGTGATGTGTATAAGCTCTCAGTTCCCTCTTATAAAGCTCTCAGTTCGGTTATGTTTAGAAATAATAATTGGCATGAAAATAAATAAAGCTGCAAGTCAGTTGAAAAAATTAAAAGATTTCTAAAGGCCAAAACAAGGGCGCGCAGCAACCGCAGCTATTAAAAATAGTTAAACTCTCGTTCGCCTCTCTCTCTCTCGGAAACAAAACTTGGGCTCTCGTTTGTCGTTCGCTGTTGTTAACTAAGCTCTCTATTGAGTCGGGATTTACACGATGTAAGTCCCGCCTAGGGCCTCAGTAAGTTCCTCTCTCTCTCCCTCTCTCTCGTTTTAAGCTTAGTCAATTTTCTTGTCTTTTAATAGACGGTTACCGTTTGCCGTTGTCACATTCTCTCTATCTCTCATTAAAACAAACTAAATGGCAGGTTTACTCCCCTAACGGAGTCCGCAACTCAACTCGTCTTCTTCGGTTCGGCCTGTGGTGTTGGATCACCCCCCGCCTCAATGCTGGCCAAGGCAGCTTCGGACATCTTCTTGTATTTGCCCGCCAGTTCGGGTAACTCGTAGGCAATGGCCAGGTCCAGCTTGGTAATGGGACAGCCGCGGAAGTAGGTGCAGGTCTCCGTCAGCTTCTTGAACTCGTACAACGGATTCAGGCGGAAGAAGTCGCGATAGACCTCGGGATCGGGCAGATCGTAACGTGAGATGTTGGTGAGGGTGGAGAGACCCTCGTAGATGTGATAGTTTTGTGGATGATCAATGATGTCATCCGAAATACGCTTCTTGTTGCCAAAGAGCGTCTTGTGGTTGTAGTAGGTATTCAGATAGCAGTCCACCATCTTGGCATGATTGCGCACGCGCACCTGAAAAGGGGGGAAGCATTACTAGAGAGTCAGTCGGTGGCCAAGCCAAAGCTCTTACAGCAAAGCGGCGTGCACTGGAAATCTTGTGCTCAATCCGCTTGTCTATAGCCGTGCGCAGGTCACGCAAAAAGGCACGCTCCTGAGCCAGCAGCAAACGCGCCGGGGCACCGTCCTGATACGGATGCGTCCAGAGCGACGTGGTGTACATGAGTGGTGGTTGCGCTGACGACATCAACGGCGAGATGTTCCAAATGAGTGCACCCTGCACGCGCAGCAGCTCCTCAGGCTTGACGGTGTCCGCCTTGTTCAAAATGATGCGCGTCTGGTACTCGCGCCCCTTCAGCTGGTCGAGTATGGCCTCCGTTTCGGGGCCCACATCCAACTTGGCTGGGTCGTAGACCAGAAAGATGATGTCGGCCCGATCGATGAACCACTGGCAGGCATCGTTGAAGGGAAAGACGCGAGAGACCTGCTTGCGGACCTCGAGAATGCCGGGTATCTCGACGATGTTGACCTGAAAAAGGTACACGCCAGAATTTAGTAGAGCGCCTTGGCTATTTTCGGCAGCGGCTAAAATTAGTTCTGAATTAATTTTTTAATAACAAAATTTATGCAGAAATGTGTGCTAAATGCTATAAATTCTGCCGGGCAGATTGCCAGCACATTGCAGTATTTCCCAATCGCGTGAATTGACCTGCCAAAAAGCGATCTGGGAGACAAGTAAATGCACTTAATAACAACTAGCTAGAAAATACCAAACATACCTTCTCGAGCAATTTGCTCTTCATCTTCAGACCCCTCAGACGTTCCTCCAGACCCTGGCCGAACTTCTGCAGGCCAGAGAAGGTGTAGTCGGCGGCCAGTTGGGTGCCATCCAGAACCTCCGTCTCATTGCCCCACATCAGTATGTTGAAGTAGGCCGGAGAGGGTTCCGCTCCTTTGAAATTAGGCAAATAGGAAATGGATTAGCGGTGGCAAAACTGCATTAAGGACGGAACGTTCTCTCTCACGCTGGCTCGCTTTATGCTTATGCTAAACTCAGGCGCTTTCTTGAGTCTGCAACTTTTTCGACTAACATTTTTACAGTTACACCGATTGTTTGACTCGAGCCTGGTATGTGTATATAATGTGTAAATATAAGTCCGCAAGTAAATTATTTGAGAATCGATATTAGGTCTTTTTGGTATTTTTGTGACTGAGTATCTCGTGTGCTCGTCTGTCAAAATGCCTTTCCCTTTCGGAGAAATAACGGTGAAAGCCGTTTATTGTTATTGTTATCTCATGAGATACAGAGAGAGAGGGATATATAAAGAGAGCGTTGGTTGCAACAACCGCTCACTACTAGCACGAGTATAAGAAATAAGCCTTGCGTTTTTCTCCGGGTATTATTCGCATTAAATACGCAAATCCAAGAGTAGAGTAAAGACTGCATACATATTTAGGAATAGTTGAGTCACACGAGTGTTTAAAATATCAATTACGAGTGCAGTACACTTGCAGTTACACTGCACCCGTGCAGATCTCTGCTTACCTGTTCTCAGTGAATTGGGCGTGTATTCGTTGTCGGTCAAATAGTTCAGAATGGAGGACTTGCCACCAGACCAAGGTCCCATAAACAGTATCAATGGTTTGGAAAAGATTTCGGGATCGCTAAAATGACGATTGCTAAGATCGCGATACTTGTACAGCGTTTCCAATGGCTTCACGGCATGCTCATAGATGCGTTTAATGTCGCGTAGAATAATTTCAGCCACATTGTCGGTGGCTTTTTCACGAGCATTGAACTCTTCGTCCAATTGCAAAAGCTCCGAGATATGCTGACGACTGCGACGATTCTGTGGGATTTGTCCTTCCTAAGAAAACAGATTGTAGAATTAAGATACTTACAAAAATGAGACTAGAGCTAGAACCTACCCAAAGTAGCTCATCTTCTGGCTTAGTATCATCCTCATCTTCGTCATCCACTGGTTCGGCAACGGCGGCATCAGCCTGAGGTTCAGCTTGAACCACTTCGGCTTCCACGGCAACTTCTGGAACAACAGCTGGTACTTGCTGCTCTTCAGCTGCAACTTCCTCTTCAGCTGAGTCTTCCTTGGCGATTACCTGCTCTTCCTTCTCCTCCACTTCCTCAGCGGAAACTTGCTCGGCAGATTGCTCTTCTTCTTTCACTTCTTCTTGTTCCTCTGGTTCTTGCTCAGCTACAGGCTCTGGTTCCGCTTCAGCTTCAGCTTCGATTTCAGAAGATTCTTCCTTGACAATTTCTTCTTCAATGGGGAATTCATCTGCAGGATTTGGGGGAACTTCCTTGTCCAGAACTGGGGCAGCATCCACCTCACGCTTGCTGCGCTTCTTAGCCTTTTGCTTAACATCGTCGTCGTCATCATCATCATCATCGCCGTTTTCTTGACTGTCCTCATCATCATGTTCATTTGGCACTCCATCGCCATCCACATCATTGTCATGTTCATTCAAAATGCCATCACCGTCCAAGTCCTTGTCCTTTTCGTTTGGCACACCATCTCCATCAAGATCATCGTCCTCTGCAAGGCGATGAATACAAAATCTCTGCACGAATGCAATTTTCAAATATATTACCATGGTTTTCCTTGCCATCTCCATCTATATCCTCATCCTTTTCGTTTCTTACACCGTCTCCATCAATATCATCATCCTCTGTGTGTAGAGATTAGAAGGAGTTAAGATATAAAAGCTTTGATCCAACATCTTACCATGATTCACTTTGCCATCTCCATCTAAGTCATCGTCTTCATCATTTTGAACTCCGTCTCCATCGAGGTCATCATCCTCTGAAAGGATTAGGCAGTTTAGTAAAGTTGTACGAGCTGTAGTTGCAAAAACTTACCGTGATTGGCTTTGCCATCACCATCCAAATCATCATCTTCATCATTGGGCACGCCATCACCATCCAAATCATCGTCCTCTATTGGGGGAAAATTTACAGAGTTAAAAAAAATGGGACGGGGAGAGTGTAGGGAAATCAACTATAAATTAGTTAAGGATACAACGGAAGTGCTGGTAGTACCTGAGCAACACAGTAAACCAGAGGTCGGCACTGGGAGCAGAGAACCTTACAGATTTAAAGCTCTTCTACTTTTTCTACCCACGTCTCTGCTCACACTGCCGACCCCTGCATAATTTCCAAAAACCTACGAAAAATAGTTAACTCAATTTACCATGATTTGGGGTACCATCTCCATCCAGATCATCATCCTCTACATAAGTAGAACAAAAAATAGATTTAAATCAAATTTATCCATTAACCCTCTCCCTACTTACCATGATTAGCCTTGCCATCTCCATCGATATCCTCATCCTCATGATTTGGCAAACCATCCCCATCAATATCCTCATCCTTGGAGTTTGGCACACCATCTCCATCGATATCGTCATCATCCTCGTTCGCTATTCCATCGCCATCTATATCATCGTCCTCATCGTTCGGTATGCCATCTCCGTCCATATCATCGTCCTTATCGTTTGGTATGCCATCTCCATCAATGTCATCATCCTCGTCATCAGGAATACCATCGCCATCTAGGTCGTTTGCGCTTCTCGCATCCTCTGTGGAATCCAATTCGACAGTTTCAATTTCTACCGTATC
This sequence comes from Lordiphosa clarofinis, assembly GCA_018904275.1. Classification (NCBI taxonomy): domain Eukaryota; kingdom Metazoa; phylum Arthropoda; class Insecta; order Diptera; family Drosophilidae; genus Lordiphosa; species Lordiphosa clarofinis. The sequence goes on from JAEIGQ010000264.1 coordinate 266,625, forward strand.
TTTTTCATCAAATCCAAGCCCACCATCATCATCATCATCGTCGTCGTCGTTGTCCTGTTTCCTTCCCCTACGAGGCTGATCGGATTGCAATTCTCCAGAGCCATCTTTGACACCATCTGCACAAGTGAGTTGCACTTTAATGAAGCTCCTGGATTAGTTATTTTCCCGTCTTACCAGTTTTCAGTTCATGTATGGCCTTTTCAATGTAGGGTCGACATTCAGATTCGCTTGGTCCGACATCGGCATTGACAAACCCAACTGCAAAAAGATGACACCTTAATTTGAAATGTTCATAAGCAGAAGCCCTAGCCCGAGGTCGTTTTATCTGTACAAACTTGACATTATTTGTGGTATATACACTCTCACACGCACATACTCTGAAATATGTTGGTCGATTTATGAATTTTATTTTTAAAAGTGCCTGCCATTGTGTGTGTTTTTGTTGGCTGCTCGCCCACTTCGTCTTTACTTCATTATCTATTTCTCAGCCTCTGGTCCAAGCGGAGGCGTATCCGTCATATGCACATGCTTTTACTTTTCGGAATGGACTAAGGTCGCGGTTTAAAAAAGAAAATAATGATTGACAGATTTCCTCTAAGGTCATTTGCTAATTACTTTAGTGGAGGAAGGATCTTGAAATGGGTCTCATAATCTACACTGTAAAAAAATTCTATGGAATATAGAAATTAAAATTGAAATTTTTTTCAAGTGAGTACTTTAGGATGAAGCCGGTTAAACATTTAAATAGTTCTTTTAAAATTATTTAATAATGTTTCGTTCTTAAAACAAATCAATGATTTCTAGTTTTTCTAGAATAAGAAAGCTTAAGTTCAAGTAACAAGTTCTTGGATTGACCCCAAAATAGGGAATAGGATTTGCGAAAAAACTACTTGATTTGCCGCAATGCTTATCTGTCCATTGGAATAGCTTAAAACAATTTTTGATAATTTAACCGAATTCTTATTAGTAGCGATGAATCGTTATTTGTTGTTTTTGGAAGTTATCCGAATATGTTCGATGTCTTTCAATATTTATAAATATATACTCCATATCCTTTAAAAGAAATGACTAAAAGCAACCAAAAGTATTTTTCGAAAAAAAAGCGTGTTTAAGCATTAAAGCCGGATCTCATATGAAATAAAAGCTTATTTCGGCACCACACTTCACTGACAACTAAGAGAATATTTACTGCAGAGTTTGCCAGCCATAGCCCCGGCGGCAAAGAACATACTTGCCAATTCACACCGAATGCTTGCCGAAATCAAGCTTCATTGTGTGTTAGAGAAAGAGACAGTCACATTTTCGTGCTCTCTTCTTGGGGAAACGTGATTTATAGCAGTGTGGGCCAGCGAGAGCGAGGTCAAAAAGTGAGAATGTATTGGTGTGCGAACATAAATCGCTGTGAATTTTCTATCGAGCTCTGGCGAGCGATTGACTGCTTTTTGCTCTCTTGGTCTCAGCTTCGGCATGCATTCGGTTTGTGTACATGTAAATAGCGAAATATTTCGCCCCCGGGGAGAACCAGAGACCATTTGCTTTGATTTTGCATTGATTTTTTGTCGCCGAGAATATAAACCTTTGCGTGCGCTTACAAAATCTATTGCAGCGACTTCCACTTCTCTGCTTACATCACCGTCCCCTAGTAGTGTTAGACACTAGTGTAGTTAATAAAAAACCAAAATAAATGAATACACCTCTGCCTTGATATTTTAAAATCACTTGGTCCTTCGATGTAGATAGTCCAAGAAAATTTATTATAGTATTTTTTTGTATTTAACACTATGCATTAGTCAAAACGGTCCCTGAATGAACTTGCGTACAGCATAACCAATTTTAAATAGCTATATGTTGGGAGTATTCTTATAGAAATTACTCTTTCTTTTTAACATTTCTTATTGATTATGAGCCGCATAAATTAGAACTCAAAATGGGTTTGCGCCAATTATACTTTCAATAAAATTTTTATTAATGATTAGACGGTTTGGATTTTGTTATTTTAGGGAATCGAAGGTACTACAGCATACCAAGTAAATTTAAAAAAAAAAAATTGATGTATTTTTTTAATACTTTAAATAAAACTTTTCAAAAACGTTATGGGATGGACATAGACAAGAATATTAATATAATTTAGGAATAAGAATATTATTTTACCTTATTTGGGATTAAATAAAGAACTTTAAAATTTTTTATAAATTTTTATTCTTATGATTTTAAGCATTTTATCGAAAAATACATTGGGATTGATTTGTGGAAGTTTAAAGGCTTGAATGAAATTTTTTGTTTTTTTTATCACGAAAATCTCAATCTCGAGTTGGGAAGAATTGAAGAATTAGGAAATTCTTGAACTAAAACTAAGTTTTTTTTTATTGTGTCTAATTAGTATTATTGGGATAAAAGTATTTTAAGGACTTCGATTTCAATATTTTTCCAAGGTGGTTTTTCATTGGTATTGATTTTAGGATTTTTAGGACTTTATTCTATTTTCAAATTTTTTTTGTTTTATATGATTTTTATTTATGAATATTTGTTTTTATGAATTTATTTCTTTTTACGAAAAAAATTGAAATTATTAAGAATTTAAAGAAATTTTATGTTTTCGAGAAAATATCGAGCTTGATCTAATTAATTAGGAATTAGGACTTTTTTTTAAATAAAACTAGTTTTTTTCTAATTGTTACTGAATGGATATCAGTATTTTAAGGACTTACATTTAAATATTTTTCCAAGATGTTTTTAATTAATTAGTATTTTTTTTAGAATTTTTAGGACTTAAGTAAAATTTTGAATGAAATTTGAAGTTTTTTCCTTTTCTTAACGTTAAGTAAGGACTTAAACATTTTGAAGACTTGGAGGAAAATTAATTTTTATCCTCTTTTGAATCTAATCTTATTTGGTATGGAATTACATCTTAAATTAATATTTTTTATGTTTTTTTAGCAATGAAATTAACTTAGGAATGCATCGATACCAATTCAAAAATCGACTTTAATGAAAAATATTTTGAATTTTATTTTGAGTATTTATTTTTGAATTTAAAATTTTATGACTTAAATAATGTCTCTATGAAAAAAGACTAATTTTGTTTATAAAACATATCTGAACTACTTAGAGAATTTTAAGGAACAGAGAATAAAATTTATTTTAAGCTTGTACATAATTCATTTGAATTGATTTAAAAGCTTTGCGGACTTAAATGAAGAATTATATGTAATTAAATTATATTCATAAATTATAACTTTTAATTTTCCAATTTAAAATATATTTGTTCATGCTTTTAGGTTTAATTTCCTAAAATTATGTTTTATAATATAAGAATATATTACGGAAGAATTTTATAAATTTAGAAAAATATACAATTTATTTTAGGTAAGAAAATTCCTATTTCATTTTCCATAGAATTTTATCCAAAAACTGCGGACAATAGTTTGGAAATTATGTCCTTTTGTGGATCAGGTGGATCCCCATTCTCAAACATAATCAAGCATTTCGCTATACTTGAAATATGAACTGCTTTCTTCATATTGTAAAAAGTATTCGTGCACGATTATTGCCGGAGTGCATGGAGTCCAATTTGTATTTTGTTTATGACATTCCCCAGTTTTAATACGTTTTCAATATGCCATTTAGCTGTCGGCGGATAATTCATGTGATTTATTTTCAAATACTTTTGGGGAAAGCAATTTAAGAAATTTCTCATTTCATTGCTAAATTCACCTAAATAGAATTATTTATACAAATTTTGTGCGCTGCCTGGCCGCATATTGCAAGCTATCCTATTTGCGCCATTTCTCAATTATTTAGATCTTTCCTCTGTGCAAGCCAAACAAAATGTTCAGAGACCCACCGAGCTATATGTAGAGATACTCGCTCAACACATCAAATAACTGAAAGAATATTCTAAATTTAAAAATATTACAAACGATGACAACGAAGAGCATCCAAGCGGGCGAGATCGTTTGCGTTTTAGCCAACTGAAATGTCTCTTTGTGTGTGTGTGTGTGTGTGAGTCTGGGGAATATGTTAGATGGTATTTTCAAAGTGTCGTCCGCTGACGAAAATGTTTAAATATATGCATGTGTGTGCGTGTGCATATATATTTTAATATTTTCTCGGGTTTTTGTTATAAAATTGCATAACCGCTGCTCCCCGTTTTATATAAGACTCACCATTATTGGAGACGGCGATTAACGTTAGTCCCAGCAGGAACCAAATGGTTAGCCGCCCCATAATCAATCTAATCAACAATTAATCCTTGAGTTTCCCAGCGTGGTTAGCACGTTAGCCACGTCATAAATTCTCCTTTCTTTTGTCAAACTTTTCCGTAATTATTTACAATTAGGGAAAACACTTGCGCTCGTATTCTGCATATATATCCACTATATATATGCGCTCGTTTAAATGCACTGCGTGAGAAAATAGAGATAGAGAGGGTTTAGAGTTGCGAAATGGGATCCTTCGGTCTAGGCTATTCAATTATCACTATTTCGGTTGCACTTGTTCGGTTTTCACTTGGTAGCTCGTTTGGGTTTTTGCCTGCCAGCCGCAATTTGCAATTTTAACCAACAATCGTCGGCTGGGTAATCCTTTGTGTCCCTTTCGACGATTGTCAGCTAAATAATTTTGCTTATTTCTGGCTCTGCCGTCGTCTGTGCACGTCGGGTGCGTGTCGTTTTTTGAATATGTATAGTATTTTCTACAAGCAAACTGATCAGAATTCTATTTTGCGTACACGAGTATACGAGACGATCTCTCCCGGTCCAAAACCAATTCGTAACTCAACATGCATATACCATGAATTTACCTTGTGACCGCGAAAATGATTTGCTTTTTGATATTTTTGTAGCAAATTTTGTCAAAAGCACAGAGATGAGTGAGTTTTTGTGCTCGCTCTGCCCAGCGGTGGTTAGCCGGGCCCAGAGCGGATAGGCGGAAAGAGGACTAAGTAGCGGGAGGCTCCACATGTTTGCACTCTCCAAAGTAGTTTCCTGTTGGAACCATGTTTAATTCCACTCTAGAATTTGGCTCATCTCGCAGAGTCCTCTCACTATATTTTTCGTATCTTTTTTGAGCTAAAAAGAAATTTGGCTCTGCTCATCAGGGAAAGCAGTTGTCTATATGTACACAGATACAGCTAAGGCTAAGTGTGTGTGTGTGTGTATCTTTTAGAACTTGAGCAACATTTTGTTTGCTGAGCTGCGCGATTTGTTTCGTGTCACAAATGATTTAATTCCTGCATCCCCGCTCTTGGCCTCTCTCACTCTTTTGTCGTGCCTTTGAGGATCTTTCTATGAATTTCAGATTACGAAAATAATATGCAAAATATTTAAAACAAAATTTTCGGTTAGCATTTATCAACGCTCATTTGTACGGTTGATTGCATGAACAGCTGTTTAAGTGAAAAACTATTTGAATACGTTAAAGTCTAGTGACGAAATACTTACCTCTTGTTAAATTGGGTTGTAGGAAAATTGCAAAATTTCGGAAATAGGAAAAATAAAATAATAGAGGAAAGCTAACTTCGGCTCGACTTTTTATACCTATGTAGTTTGTAAATTGCAAGTAATAAAGGATTTAAATAATTTTAATGGAGCAATCTCATTTCCCAAGCTCTTCAATAGATGGCGCCGTTTTCGCAAGGACAGTCGGTTATATCGCAGCTATTTGATGTTTTCATCCAAACTTAATCAAAATTTATTTTTGTGCTAAGCCAAAAAATATTTATAAAGGCTATAACAGCTCAGCTCGTCGTGCTGATCAAGAATATATATACTTAATGTGGTCGGAGAAGCAAGAGTATAAAGATATTACATCGAAAGATTTTTAAAGGTCAGTTACTTTACAGCTGCCGCCAATAGTTGATGAAGGTGACCGGTTGTGTAATAGTTTTTAAAGAAACAATTTTTTTATTATATGAATGAAAATCTGCTACACCACACCTCATCACGCAAATATAAACTTATAATTATATAAGTTTTAACTACGGAACCAATCAGTAACTAACCGCAAAATCGGGCTATGTCGTTTCGTTGAGTTAGGTCGATGCAAAACAAATAGACCGCATTTATTCGTACTGCAGAGAGAATTATATGATAAATATACACGTTTCGACAAAACACTGGAACTTGGATTAGTTATACAGCCTGAACCACAGTGCCAGTTCTCTTAATATTAGACTCTGCCTTCAGGTTTGGTCCCAGCATGATGAAGTTGTACCCCACTTTGATTAAAGCATCAGAGGAACCGAACCGGTTAAATTACCATCTCTCGAAGGCCAGAAATGTGGTGGAAAATGCTTTTGCCCATTTGAGAGGGAGATTTTGTCGTCTTGGCAAAGGACTTGGCAAAAAAAATGTACAATGCAAACGCCGTTCTGAAGTTCTTTTGCGATCTTCATAATTTTTAGATTAGAAAGATTAACCAGCTCATGACAAATTTTTTGAAAGTGGACCAACTAGTATTGCTCAGCAAATTCAAACGGCAATATCAAAATTATGCATAAAGTATGTAAAAGTTATTTGTGCAGATTTTCTAAAGCCTATACCTAAGCAGCATTTTACTTTTCTACATGAGGTACATTTTTCAATTCTACACGGGCCATGCAATTTTAATGCACGCCACATGTAGCTTTCCGTGAGTTGAGGTACTTGGGTAAGACTCTCTTTAACGTGCAAAAACTCCCTGGATTCTGCGTCTTCTTATCAATTTTTTATGCAGTTTGCTGGTGTGGTATGATAACTTGTCAAGCTTGCCATCATAGGAACTCCAAGTTCTTTTTCAATATCCCTGGTTCTCAGTAGCATTCAGCTCCCATAATACACAGAAGGATTTTGGCCTGGACCATTCTACTCTTTGACAGGTGAGAATTCGCCGAGATTCCCAAAATTTGTATGCCGCATCCCCATTCCGGAACCAGAATAGCGTTGTAAATTAAGACTTTATTCCTGAGTAACAGCTTGTTCTTAGAGTTCAGGAGCAACCCCATGCGCCATGCTTTGGCAACCACTGCCTGATCTATTGGCTTGACATGGTGACACGCGAGGTGTAGCCAATTTTCTCTTCTCTGTGTACCCGCCTCAGCTGCGGGCGTGGAAAATAATTTAAAAAAAAATATATATCCACAATTGATAAACTGCGGGATGGAATTTGTTTTAATATATTGGCTGAACTATGACATCATTTTTAACGTTAGTCACTTGGACCATATCGATCACTTTGTATATTTCTATGTGTCTGCTCTATGAACTTGAAAATGCTAATGCAATTAAATTCTAAAGGTTCAAAAATTGTAATTTTGTTTTATTTATTTGACGAAAATTTCAAAATTCATTTAAAAAGAAACCATTTATGACCGCCGCGAATATTTTTCATATTTCTTCATAATTCGCGGTCCATCGATGAAACTTTTTTTCATAATTTTTAAGCATGCTAGACAATTACCTCCAATTCTAGCTGTTCATATATATGTATATAGCTACTTTCTCACTGCATAATTCGTATTGCTTTCGCCACGAGTGTGTTTTGAATTTAAAGATCCCAAGGCTACGGCTCGCTTCGCCTCGTCACAGACAAGTGCAAAATGCATAAAGCCGTTGCGTTTCTTAGCATAATTAAAAATGGCAAATTATTATTGAAATGTGGCAGGTTATGGAACAAGACCGATGCATGCGAAAGTAGTGAACGCTCTGGTGGATAATACACATAATATTTGATATGTAAATCATAAGCGAGCCGTTTAAAAGTAATATTTATTTTAAAATCTTTTCTGATGATATCATAAAATTCTAAATTCTAAAAAAATAATCCTAAATATTTATACATAAATAAACTAAGAAATAATTCGAATTTTTTCTTTTCAATGGGAGACGTTGCCAAGCTCCTTCTTTTTAGTTCTGGTGCAGTAATAGCGATCGCTATTCTCGATCCAATCACAAACATTTAGAACGGTATGAAAGGCGGTGCCCTCCTTGCACTCAAATTCGACAGGTTTGCCGTGCACACAACGGAAGTACTAAGAGATATGGGTAAATCGGTTATGGATACTCTGAAAGGTAATAAATGTAGACTTACCTTTCGGCAATTGGGATGGGGCACAAAATCGCGATTAGTGCAGTCAATTTCGTTGGGATCAAACTGAGGCTCAGCTGGTTGATCGGGCTGTTCGGGCTCATCTGGCTCATCGGGGTCTTCGGTGGTTTTTTCTGGAGCCGGAGTAGTTGTGGTAGTGGTTGAGGTCTTCTTGGGCTTTTTGGGTTTCTGTAGAAAGATTAGAGTATGAAAACAAAGGTAACTTATTTTCAAAAAGCACCTACACGGCACGACGTGCACCACTTCTTTACAAATACAGAAAGAAATTATCATATTTCTTTTTATCTCTGTCGTAACCGATAAGAAACTGGTCGATGATATCAGAAAAGTATTTTTAAAAAAAAAATCGGGATCCTTAAAAAAAAATTGTAGTCAGCCGACTTTTTGGAATATATAAATTAGCCCTTTTCTGTCGAATGAAAATTTAGATCGTTATCGTACCGTAGCGATCTAGTCTTAAATTTTTTAAAACATTCTCTCTTCCGCCCGATTCCGCATCTCGATACTTGCTTGACCTATTTCTTAGCGCCAAGCACATTTCGTGCTGATTCGTGCCTCTTCTCGTCACGACATTCTACCCACCTTTGTGGTTGATTTCTTGGTGGTGCTGGACACTGGCTTTGATGTTGTGCTGACTATCGTTGATGTTGGTTTTGGCTTTGGTTTTGGTTTTCGCGTCGTCGTTGGCGTCATCACCTCTGACTGCACCAATGCACCCTCATCCGGATTTGGCGGCGTGGCGGGTGGTTTCGCCCACTCGGGCTGCAAATAAATAAAGCAAAATTTTGTTCGCTTGCGCCCACAATTTGGCATTGGGCCCACTTACCCGCGGCGTTGTCTCCCGCGTTGGCTCTGGCACCCGATAGTCTCTCATATTGTCGTACAGAATTTGCATAAGTCCATTTTTGACACCGCACAGTCCATGGAAATCGTCCATGTCGATGGCCCAAGTCATGGCGCCGGCATATCCCTTGGCCTTGATGAAATCCATTTTAATCTGCACCGAGGCCTCGTTCTCATAGCCCACCCATTGGGTGTCCTTGTAGGTAAACGGAACCATGCCGGCATCATCCCATTCCACAGTCCATCCCTTGGATTTGTCCATCACCTCTGTGCATATCTCATAATAAGCCAAAAATCCGCTGGCATTGGTATAGGGTCCAGGTGCACCGCCACCCGCCTCCTTGTTAATGTAGGTGCCCATGTTGTAGTTTTTGTTGGAGTTGCTCAATGTGAAGGTGCGTCCGTAAAATGGAATGCCGACTACCAGTTTGTTGGCCGGGCAACCCATCTCCTCCCACAGCGCCAGTCCGTCATTCTTGAATGGCAACGCTAATTAGTTTGGCACAGAGGAGACACTTGGCTGTGTCGTAGTGTTGGGTAGCTCATGAGTAAATGAACAAAAATGAGTTGTTTGGTATTTTTTTTTAATTTAGGGATCGGCAATTAAAGCTGAGAAGTGGGTCAAAAAAAATAAAAGCAGAATGGAAAAGCTTTTTCCGTTTTTTGTATTTGTAAAAACGAATTTAATAAGAAAGCTCTGCTGAGCAAAGGAAAGAGGAGAAGCTTTTAAAAGCTCTATGATCGTTTTTAGTAAATGTTTGAGTTGGAGTTTAACAAACTTCATGTAGTTTTTGAATAAGTTATCGCAAGTGTCTGCAGTGGCTGTGTAATAAGGTCAAAGAAGAAGCTTTTAAAAGCTCTCTGCCCGTTTTCTATCATATGTATGAAAAGAAATTAACTCATTTGCTTGTAACGTCGATAAAAATATCAGAGCAAAGAGAACAAGCTTTAAAATGCTCCCTACTGAATGAAGCAAACTTCTTAAAGTTGTAGGAAAAGCTTTTTATTTGCAGGAAGTAGCTTTTGGAACCTTTTTGTTCGTTTTTTATATGTATAAGACTGGACTAACACTATATAGAAGCTATTATTTGTTGGCAAGAAGTATAAGGGAAACGAAAGCTTTTTGGAATAAACTTTATAAACTTTGCTTCATCAGATAAGTTTAAACAATATTTTTTCAGCTTCTCTGCTCCCATCGCCGACCCCTAGTTCATTTTTCTTCAAGTTACTCACTTTGTTCATTGAAACAATCAGTTTTACCCCACTTTACTTTGTACTCACCACATTCAGCTTCTCATAGGCATATTGGTCGTGCTTGCGCTTGTACAAAGGACTATGCACATCCGCAAAGCCTGCCCAGTTTCCACGCAGATCATAGGTCATGGCATGAATGGCATCTAACAATCTATAAAAGTTTTGCACTTTATCATAAATTCCTTTTAAAATTCCATCATCAAACTTACTCGCACAATTCGGGTACATGATAGCCCTCCTGTAGCCTAAACTTGGCCACTGGCACCGCCATGGTAATCTCCCAGCCCTGCCCCTCACGATCGAATGCTCGTCGCAGTTCCTGCACAAAGTACAGAAACTTATCCTTATCACCAAAAGTGCCACCACGATCGGTAGCGCCGGGGTATTCCCAGTCAAGGTCGAAGCCATCAAAATTATATTGCTTCATGAACTTGACAATGCTGCGTATAAAGCTCTGACGACGCTCACGCACGGCCGACATTTGCGAGTACTTGGAACCACCCTCCGCCCAGCCGCCCACTGCTATCTGCAGTTTCAAATGTGGATGACTTTCACGCAGTTGCGTAAACTTGCTAAATCCCTCTTGATCCACATCTAATTCTGGATCGATGACCAGCACATCCCAGCTTTTGTCATTTACTCCAATAAAAGAGTAAATCAAATGCGTACACAGATCAGCGGGTACATCCTCTAGGCCATAACGTCCAATTCCCGGACGGTACACGGCCCAATTGCTGAAGTAGCACACAATGCGTGCTGGTTGATCGTTCCCCGAAATAACGGCAGGCCAGGCACAGAGCACGCCCAGCACTAGCAGCAGTAGGTGATGATGCACTGGGAAGGTTCAAAAACAAAGATTCAATAAAAACTCCGATACGCCACTTGCATATATAATTCTTGACATGTCGATAGCTAAGGTTATGTGTCCATAATTCTGCCCGTATTGAGTTCATTCACCGATTTTCACTTTGTATGCACAACCTGGCTTACCCATTTCGAGACAATTTTGTGTGTGTTCTGCGTGCGACGCTCGTTTGGCGTCAAATGACAGTCAAACTCTCGGTCAGCTTTGCTTTTATAGTGGGAGGGCGAAATGCGATATACGATCGCTGGATTGCTCTTTTTTTTAGCTCGGTCCGGTTCTTGGATCGCGCCTTTGTTCCTGCGTAAAGTGCGTGAGAGGCGCGGCATGGGGAATGAATGGCGACGCTTTTGTTCTTCTGCCTGTTGTGCTCATTTCAAGATCTGTTTGGCTGGTTATCGTGGTTTGGTATCAGTGACTTTCTTTCGCTTGTTTTGCATGCTTATTTTATTTTACGGCCAAAATGATATTGTTTATGTTCTAGAATTACGAGGGTTGGTCAATAAGTCAACAACCGCTTTGCAGAAGGCATTGAAAGCGATTGCACAAGGAATAACTTTTTTGGGAAACCGCTAGTCCTGGCGAGGACCAAACTTCGCCTGTTTGAAACTGCGGCTAGGTCTGTGATGTACTCAGTATGAAGAAGTTTAGCGGCTTCAAAGGCGCGATTCACTTGAAAATCGGACTGCCCACTCTTCACATATACGGCCTACAAATTCACTTCAAATATATCCGTAAGATTTGGGATTTGCCCAGAATTGCAGCATACATGATGTTAGCTAGCTAAACTCAAGTGTTCGAGTAATGGCAAGCCAAAGCTCCAACTTGCAATCTCGATTTTAATCTTGATTGTGCTGAGTCTTTGGAAGTCTGTCGTAAACTGATGCTGGAAAACATCGAGATCCGGGAAAGGGAAATCTTTCAATAGCTGGCGTCCCTAGGTAAGTCGAGAACCATGAACAAAAAATAGAAGCTTTGAAACTGACGCATAGAAGCAGACAGATGGACGGACATGATGGCTCAGGTAGTCATGCTCAAAAAGAATATATATATTTTATGTGGTCAGAGATGCTTTCTTTTATGTTTTATTTAACAGAGGTAAGATAAATGAACCTCAACCTTGATGCTCTGATCTACATTTACTGGTCGTTGACCCGAACCTTAGCCTTTAGGACGGACTTAAGCCTCCGGACAATCCTTCTGCAGAATTTTAGAGCTTTGCAGTTTTGGTTGCTTTATCAGTTGATTTTGTAAGTAGTCCTTGTAATTCCTTTTTGATTCATCGAAGTAATTGTTGTTGTATGCCAGCTGGTTTTTTAAGTCTATGTAATTTACACATTTTCAGACGCCTTAAATGGTGTAGAGCGTTTATGCATTGGCGGTTCTGAGCTCGACACCTAAAGCTGACATATTATTTTTGATATGTTGCGGAAAATTTTACTAGGAGTGAAATTTGGATTTCAGCGTCATGTGACGTTGCAGCGCTGTGCTGACATTATCAGGGGTGTCACAGAAATCTCTAGAGATTTTCGTGTAAACTATTGCACTTCGAACAAATCAGGGACTACTTTATTTGCGAAGTGCCAAGAATCAGACCGCCTACTAGATTACGTGGATGGAAAACCGTACGCTTCAAATCTACTTGACTTTGAGCAGGCGGTTTCAAATCTCTCAACTTTTGACATCTAATCTAGTAGCCGGGCATATTTTAGCCCCATAACATATAAATTTAAACAGCTTTGATATAAAATGCTGACGTTTATACGAAAACCTCTAGAGATTTCTGTGACACACCCGTATTTATATTTTGTATTGTTGTTTTAGCGAAGTGTCCCAGGGGGACAGTGGTGAAAAAATGTGGACAGAGGTGGAAAAATTCGGAAAAGTGGGAGCAAAATGGGCTCAAGAGTGATTCGATAGTGACTAAACAGTGACTCAACAGTGACTCAACAGTGACTCAACAGTGACTTGACAGAGGCTTGAAAGTGACTTGACAGTGACTAAGCCCTGTCTTTACACTGCATTGAAATTGACTAAACAGTGTCTTGACGGTGACTTAATAGTGACTAAACAGTGACTTAGCAGGGACTTGACAGCGACTTGACAGTGACCCAACAGTGACTAAAGACAAATATACGGAAAGAAGAAAGAACACAGCAGACAGTGATCTTGTTGTTGGCATTTCTACTACCTGTTTTCTTCTTTCGAAACATTGTCTTACGATTTGGAAATTAATGCCTTAAATTTTAAATTTGGCATCATTTTCACATCAAAGTTTCGTAAGTGTTACCGACAGTCACACCTGTTTTATACTCTGTACCAAACTTAAAAAAAATGTTGTAGGAAACCGTCGTCATAACTCAAAAAAGTAATGATGCAGTTAGAATAGGGGAAAAATCGTAGAGTTCGGTCATGTCTATTGATTTGACTTGCAAGAATTTCTCCACTTTTGATCAGACAATAGAAGGTTTAAGGCCCCTCTTATTTAAGGATTCATTCGATGGTACTGAAAAGATGTCAAAATCTTTCAAATGTATGATCTAGTCGCTTCATTATTACACAGAGAAAACAAAATTGGCTACACGGCGCGTGTAGAAACGTCAAACCTAAACGCAACGTATTTCGCCCTGTTAAATTGCACACGCGGCGTGTAGAATTTAGAAAGCCACACGGACGTGTGGAAAAGCTACACGCGACGTGTAGGAATTAAAAATCTAAATGCAAATGTAGGAAAGTTAACATTTTTCATGCAGCAATCTGATTACCACACGGACGTTTAGGTTTTCAACATTAACGTTTAGTTATTGAAATGCTACACGCGCGTGTGGAAATTCTAAACGAAAAATGTAGCTCTAAATCAGTACTGCATTCTGATATTATATTTTTCGTTTAGCAATCTGGTTGCCACACGTGGCGTGTGGGATTTCTAAATGAACGTTTAGATTTACAAAATCTGCGTGTTAAAAATTTACACGAGTCGTGCGCGAATTTCTGTTGCCGTATATAAATAGCGATAGCGTTGAATTAGAACTTGAGAATTACAAGCAAGCAAATATTGGATTGTGCCTTTAGCAGATTCAATACAAGTAATGTCTTAGAGGCCTTGCCTTACACGCGTGAAATGGCGGAGACGTCTAAGCCATCATTCCAATCGTGTCCAGTCCAAGGGTCGGGATTTCAAGTCTACCAGAGTAAGTAAAAAAAATATAAACTTGTTAAAAAAAAAAAATTAAAAAAAGCTACACGAAAATGTAGGATTTCTACATGTTTCGACCGGGATTTTCAACCCATTACTTTTGTGTAGCTTTTTTGCGCGCCGCATGTTGAAATAACTAAGCCAATTCAAAAAGCCACACGCGGCGTTTAAAAAGCTACACAAAAATAGTGGGTTGAAAAACCCGGTCGAATCTTGTAGAAATTCTACATTTCCGTGTAGCTTTTGAATTTTTTTTTTCTCTGTGTAGTAACATTGAAGGCTCCAATGAGGTGAATAATCGCTCTACTATTTCAAACTTTTTGGTAAGCACAAAAAACGATAAATAATCAATTTTGTCTTCTTCTGATCGTGAAATCAATAATCTAAGGGTTTATTGTATTATTTGAACGTCGTTTTCGAAACTATTACAAATCCATTAGACAGATGTAATGATTTTGAGTCTTTGTTGTACAATATTGAATGTTTTTGTTTTTGTTGAACCGAACCGAAATTTAAGGATCGAAACAGGTTCAGGTTTAACATTTTTCTTAGCTTTGGTTTGGTTTAAGGTCGGGTTTACACTTTAAGCAAGATTTTCACCGAAAGAAGATTCAGTCAGAGCTGATGGATTATCTTCATTAAACAAAATAAATCCGTTGGTTTTGCTTTCTGTTAATAGAATTTTTTAGTTAAGAAATGCTGGAGACTGTCCCCAAATATCCGATGGAAAAACCGTTGGAACGTTTTTGCAGCTCTCGCTGGAGGGTTTTATACTTTGGCACGATGCTGTTTTTTTCAAAATTCGGTGAAAGTTCGGTTGTGGGACATCAGCTTTACGACGCGACTTCGACGTTAAAGATCAAATCAAATATTTGAACAGAACAATTGCTAAGTTTTTCAACAAAATCTTTGTCATGCTTAATTTTACGTATGTTAAACTCTATCTCATTTTCATTCGCCGATCACTTAGAATCAAATTTTTTTTCAAGGTATTGAATGATTAACATCTTGTTTAGATCATTTACAGTGGACTTCATCACACATATTTTTATTGTTAAAAACTTTGTAAGCACCCCTCGTGCTAAGAAACTATACCGAACTGAACCTGAAACTACTTGCGTATAATAAGTGGGGCTTTTGGTTTAGTATTACGTGCTGCCCCTTAGGTGTATTCTGGCAGTTGCTCCCTCTTATTGGTATAGATAACTTGTGGTTAAGTTAAAGATTTTAATTAGAAATAGAGGAAAACATAAAAATAAGTATTAAACTAATTCTGTCCCAGGCGTAAGTCTATGTCCAGGGGGGCATCCTCTGTGGAGATGGTGGTGGGACTGGGAGTGGTTGATTCAGTGGTAGTTGTGATGGGAGGAGCTAAGCTGCTAGTGCTGGGTTGACCGGACTCGGATTTTGTTTCCGTTTTGCCACCTGAAAGAAATGTGCAGCTTTTTAATCAGTGATCGGCAATGGAATCAGAGAAGTTGCCACTGGCAACTGAGATAATATTTGTATACGATTACAGCTCGGCTTACTGGGCTTAACTCATTGACAACTTTGCTCTATTAACATACAAATACTATTGCAGCGTTTGACATTCTGCCGACATCTCTGCTCACATTACCGATTTATTTACCTTTAAATGGTGACAATTTTGCTTTATATGGTGGTGAAGGTGGTGAAGCAAGATGTTGATGTTCTCCTGGAGCTGGTAAGTGGGAGTCAAAACCATGATGTGACCAGGGATTGGGACCAAAATCATAAATGCTATGATGACAGCCTGGGCTCGGAAAATATTGATTATTATATTTGTGCCAATAGTCGTAACCGAAACCCTTATGATGATGGTCATAGAAATATCCTTCTCCATGATGGCGCCTCAGACGCTTTAGCACTGGCGCTGATTCCTCAGCCAATAAATCCCCACTGGTAAAAGCCCTGAAATAAAAAAGGAAAACAGAATACGGGGCACTGTTGTGTCTGCGAATACTAACGCATTCTCAATGACGGGGTTGGGTGCAGCCCAGAGCTCCTGCAGGCTTATCACAGACAGCACCAGCGCCAACTGTTTGGAGTGTCAAGTTGGAAATTTACAACGCAAATACAACAAATGCTGCACACTTACGAAACCTGCATGTAACGCCAACATGGAGGTATGGGTAGAATGTAAATCTCTTGGTTTATTTAACTCGAATTGAACCTCACACCTAAGACTCACAGAGGCGACTAAAGCAGGCGACTCACTTCATTCAGCACAATTAATGCGACGACAATGTCGCATGGCGGGGTTTTTTTTTAGTATTTGCTCCCTTACTCACTCGCAGTTCGAGTTGTATTTGGTTTTTTTTTGTTTTGTGGTCATTATCTATAGTGGATGCACAGTGGGTTAGCGAACTCCATATTCCGACATTCTTAGTATATGATCATTAATTTAAATTTTACAACATTCATTTTTAAGCTTCATTTCAACTCTTCTCAAAGTTTTACCAAATTGTGGATAATATTAGATGAAATACTTCAAATGTATTTATTTTAACTTAAAAATAGTTGCGAAACATATTAATCTTCTTAAGCTGGGCGCTCAATTAAGCTAAAGTTTGTGACAATTCTGCTGTCAGCTAATTACGATAAGGGACTATAGTGTTTTAAAGATTTAAATTTATATATCCCAGCGCTGCAAGAACAAAGAGATTGACTATATAATTAAAAAAAATAGGGAAATTGTAGCTATTTTCCATAAAGACGGAAAAGTGTAAATTGTAATTGCAGAACTAATGAGATCTTAAACGGATTGGAAGAGTATAATGATCAAAATAGTGCCACCATCTATGTATATATACTATCAACTTCTTAGTCCTCTCCAATTCGCTCTTTTTGTCGACGACATAGCATGTGACCTGGAAGGTGGAGTCAAGCTTGGAGACCAAAAATTTAAGATCCTCATGTACGCAGACGACATGGTAATCATGGCAGAGACCCCGCAATGCTGCAAAGAATGATAAACGCAACATATAAATACTGCCAACTGAAAAGTCAAAGGTAATGATAGTGGGGCAAGGGGGGCGGGCTACATGCTTCAAATGAAAGGTGGAAATTAGCTGGAGATCCGTTAGAAGTGGTAAAGACGTTCAAATACTTGGGAATAATCCTAACGCCAAATATGAAGTTTGACACCCGCTTCCAAGAAAAGCTTAAAGACACGCGAGTAGCTATTAACAGCACATGGTCGAGCTTAATGCACGGAAAGAACGTAAGCACGAGCGTGAAATACAGGATATATCAGGTTACGGCGAGGGCCATATCTTGCTATGCAGCACAAATCTGGGGAGGCCAGCAATACGAGGATGTTGAACGAAGCCTGATATTCTTTATCAAGAAAATTTTTGTCCTGCCCTTGAACACACCTAACTACTGGAAACTGGAATGCCGCCGCTCTTTTTGTATACCATGCGCCTTCACTTTGATTACATCCAAAAAGCTCTCAGAATGCCAGATAGTCGGTACCCAAAAGTGGTCGCAGCCTACTTATCGCTACATAAGGCACAGTTATTTCAGAATTGGGCAGAGCTTACGTCATGATACAACATGCAGATATCCTTAGATAACCAAAGTAAATGGACTGTTGAGCATGAAAATATACTGACCAGCATCGAAGCTCTTCCAAGGCAATCCTATGTAAACGCAGCCCGACAAAGCCTCACAAGGATCATTTACAGCAGACTGGCATACGACCTAGGAGCAAACAACTATTTCCAGGATAGCATGTCGATTGCGAAAATATCGCTTTTTTTTAAAGCGAAAGCAGAAATGCTGCATTTGAACTACACATTAAAAACGAAAACGAGCAGTGTCCGCTTTGCAACACCACAGAAAGAGAAGACACCGACTATTACATTTCGGGAAACAAGATCTGCAAGAGAAAGAGTTCTTCAACATTTTAAACGGAACAAATTGGAAGATACTAGGCAGTTCCCTTACGGATGCTCTTAAATATAGATCTAAAATATTAACATAATCTTTTTAGTAATTTGTAAATTATGTGCCAGGTCCAACCAAAATTGGTAATTGTAATGTAAATCTAAATCTTAATGTAAAATCTAAAATAATCACTTATGTTCAATGTATGAAACTCTTTAGGCTGAAGGCGCTACGCCATGCCCACGATAGCAAATAATAAACTACTACTACATACTACTATCAACTCTTAAGTCATTTTTATTACCGGAACCTTTTTCCAAGAAACGTTGATCAAATCTCAATATCTCTTAATCTACGTCTGCAATTTAATTAAGATGGAAAAAATCTTTCAATTGCCTGTTCTTTCTTACGAATTTCTCATCACTTAAGATGTAGCATTTGACTTTTCGTTTTTATATTTGAAATTTAAATTTAAAACATTCAAATGGTTCAAATATTAAATCAAATATATGTGTTTATTATAAACCTCGTACATATTTAAGATTTGCCGGTGGTTATCGACTAGATTGACTAAAATGAAAAGCTAGAGTAAGCTATCCTCTAAAGTGAACTAGGGAGAAATTCTACCACCACCCTATGCAAATTCTAAAATTCATTACAATATTTTCGTCTTCACGGCATCTTATTTGTAATGGGACACAAAGTCACACAAGGTCATTCGAGGCGGCTAATCTTCAAACAATGTTTTGAAGGGGGCGACGAATCTCAGTACAGGTTAAAAGCTCTTTAGGTTAGACTTTTACTGATCTCTACAAAAATGTTGTTTCATTTTGAATTCTTTATCAAATTCTTCTCTATGATATAGCTAAACATATACTTAGTAAAGTAAAAGCTTTTTCTTCCTGTCAAAACTTTGCATGCCCTTTCCCACTCAAACTGAACCTAACCGTTTTCTTTTGCTATATTCAGTTAGGTTCAAAATTTTCTTAATACTTTTAGTTTCGTTAGCGGTTGGGCTGGCGAGCTCAAATTAGCAACTCGGTGTATAATGGTTCAGTATGGTTCAGAACCGGCTTAAAGCTCATACACTTAGACTATTTTTTTTTGTCAAGTTTTAAGATAAAAGTACGCATAATTTAGCTTATTGAAATCCGAATTAAAGCAAAACTTGTCAATTTTTTCCATAAGGCCTAGAATTGATATATTTTTGAAGTGCATTAAAAACTCGTTGAAGTAAGTTTAAATTATGACTTGAAAATGTGGTTCGGTAGCCCACTGTCTCCAGTGATAAACCTGATTTGGATTAATGCTAATTCAGGTTTTATGCATATGTATAACGTATGTATGCCTTCAATACATATCAGACACAGAGATGCCTTTGAGAGTGTTTAGCAATTATCATGCTTCTTTCTTGGCTTAAAGGGCAAGCATAATGCCATAAACCCAGTTTAATTGCAAGTTAAGTGAACTAATTCTTCATACTAGTCTCTAACTGAGCAAGTGAACTTGTTGTTTATAAATCTTTCCAGCATAAGAAATCGTACAATTATGTTAATATTAATCAGAATGTCAAGCTACGATCAGCGGCCTAGTCGCGTATGGGCATGGGCAGAAAGTAGAAGCAGATATCGGAGTTTGATAAGACGACTTTGGTTTTTATTAGAAAGTTATCGAATGCTCTACATTTCACCAGCCACCCACATACAAACATATTTGAAACTTTTGCCAGTGATTTGTGAGGTTGTTTGTCATGCCTCAAGTGTTGTGCGTTGGGTTTTTTTTTGTGGATCTCTCGCACGTAGCCTTAGTGTGTATTCATTGTGATTCATCACCTTTTTTGTGTTTATTTTTTTTATTATATTAATAGACTTAACATTGATCTTGAATATCGCTGGCTTCGTAAGTGCTGTCCAGTTCCTGTTCCGTACGCAACAACCTTTGCGTGTAACTAGATGATAATGAAAACAAGCGTTGCATTTAAATTTTCAACTATAATCTTTATTGATAACATTTTCTCTTTCGCAGTTTTATGGTTTTTTTAACGCATATGTTTGTGTGTGTATATATATATATTTATGTACGTATGTATTGTATAAATACTTGTGGGGATTATGCGTGCAGCTATGATAAGATTAATTGCATTTCATTTATGCATTTAATAAGCTTGGCAATTATTTTTGTTTATTCGCTTTGTATAATTTGACTTTTGCCTTATATTTAGCATCGAGTGTGTGTGTGCGTCAACTTAAAGGGAAATTTTACATAGCACCGCGAAATATACAAACAATTTGTTTAAACGAGAACTTAGCATAAATTAAGAATAACTTAGGAAAAAGAAAACTTGTAACAACTAAAGGCTAAGAACTTAAAGGTAATTTTGTACACTTTGCATGCGTTTTTATTATGGTTATTTATTTCTGATATTTAACAGTTTATCGTTGTTTCCATAAATGTTTGTATATATATCTTATGCGTTTTCAATAACTTTAAAAGTTATAATATAGACATTAACTTTTGCATTCCTCCATTTAATTGCCTGGCTAATTGACCTACATATAAATAATTGTGTGTGTGTGTGAGTGTGTTTGTATAATTCAGCATTATGCTTGTCTCCATATGTATGTATATAATTTAAAATTTAAAATACAATTTCATTATATTTTTCATATTTGCAATTGGTAGGTACATTTGGGAAAAAATGGTGGCCAAAGTGTTAAAGCGCTGGGAAAAGTGTGCTCTCGCTTTCTAGGAATGATGCTTTTGATTTATGCACATTTTCGAATTGATCTTAAAAATTGGTTCATATCAAATGCAATAGTTGGCTCCAAAATTGTTTACGAATTGGGCAAATGCACAATTACAAAAGTCTTTAACGTTATTGTTTATTCGTATAAGCCTGCACAGGAACGAATCGTGGGTACCTACATGCACAGAGAGAAAAGTTCCGGAATTGCGAACTTTATTAAAAGAACCACCAAATATAAACATAGCAATTTCACAAGAACTTGTTCACTTGTTTAATTAAGAGAGCAAATTTAGCAACACTTGCAAAAGGAAAGATAGTCAAGAATGCAAATCGGACAGGAACCAAAGTTCTTATAATCGTTTCGGGTTTAAAAAGTCCCTTTACCTCTTCAAATTAAAACTTCTTCAATTTGAAAAAAGAAATCATAATTGACATTTTTCTCGAGGCATTTCTTGCTAAACCTTGGCTTGACCAATCCTTGATTCGTTTCCAAGACCAGTTAGAAAGGCTATATCTTATAGCTGTCATAGAAGCAAACTCTTTGTTTTAAATATCAGCCTTCTATAACAATTTTCCTATAAAATGTTTTAAAGATCTGCTAAATTAGGACAAAATCAGGTGACTATATTTTATAGTTGTCATAGGACCGAAAACTTATTTGATATCGTTGCAAACTTACTTGAAACTTGAAAATGATATGCTTTTAACTAGATCTGATCAATTTGCTCAAAATCGAATGACTATCAGGCCTGGTCCCGTTTGCGAATTCGATTAATCGGAATTGTTAACAGTTGTAATTCCTAAGAAACGATTAAAGAATTCAGTCAAATCTTTTTGTCATCAAGACGGTCGAATGAAGGTTAATGGGATTTTGAAGTTAAAAGCCGAAGAAGGCACTCTGCATTTGGAAACTTGTACATTCAATAATTCCGATTCCGCACGATTTGGTCAAAATCGAAAATCGGAACAGGCCTGTATATCTTTTTACTGTCTAATCGGTCCGAGAGAAACTTTCTCGTTTTTAATGTGAACGTTAAATAATAAAATAGACCTGCTTAATTTGATTACTATCGGATGACTATAACTTATGGCTGTCATAGGACAGATCGATCGAAAAATAAATCTTAGTGAGAAAACCGTTTGGTCTGCGATCTCAATCTATATAACAAATATGCTAAATTTAATCAAAGTTGGGTGAGCCTTCTTCTTCTTCTAGTTCCAATCGCATCCAAAAATATGTCTTAGTGACTCTTTTGCAAGTGTTTTACAACGAAGTTAGCTTTGGCTTGGCCGATTTCCATTTTTTGTTTACTTAATTCCAGTTCGACTTTTTTCTCCCTGTGCACTCCGTGTACTTAGTGTTATTTCTACCAAAAACTGTTCATGAACTCTCGCTAATTAGATAATTGATTTCGGTTTAACTGACATTTAACATTCTTTTCTCCAATTGATATGTTGCATCTTTGATTTCCATATATTGTATATAGGTTTTAGTTAATATTATTAGTTGGGCATATGTATAATTTACGCTTTAACAATCATTTTACCTCATCAAAATTCGTTAATTTTTCATTCAAATTGATTTCATTTCCTTATAATTCAGTCACATTGAGAATTGATACGATTTTTCGGATTAAAACTGTTTAGCAAATTTGTCTAATTTGATTCTGAAGATAAATGCAGCAGTTATTGTGCCATTTCTGATAATCGCCCATCGGAGTTGTTGACGCTTAGTAAATTTAGCTGTAAAAATTGTCGCGTTGTTGGTATAACGGCAGTGGTTCGCTTGGTGACTCCGATTGACGTTCCCGTTCCTCATAATCATCATCATCATCATCATCGTAGCTCTCCTGATTCGATTTGTCGGCCGCTTTAGACATGGCTTTCTCTGTGGGGTAATAGAAATGCAAAAGTTGCAGTTAGCTTTAGTTTTTTACTTTGTTTGTTTTGAGTGAGGCCAAAACCTTCCCAAGCGTGCTGTAAAAGTTTCAGAAGTAAAAAAGTACACAGAAAACCGTTGGAACGTATATGTGTTTGTCTGTTTGTTGGAAATTGTTTGTTGTGTGTGTTGTGTTTGTTGTAGTTGTTTGTTGGGTGTTAGTGCATCGAGCTGAATACTTACTCATCTTTTGAGCCGTTTGGCGCTTTCTTGACTGTTTTCAAACAACTTTTTACGCATCTTAGGCAGTGCAGCAAATTTGTTTTTGAAACTAAGCGTTGGAAAGTTGGAAAAACTAAAAAAAAAATACTAGTCCTTAACATTTTTTCTTTCCTCAAATCTAAGACTATTTAAAAGCCTATGAAACTTTGCTTCGAGTTACTTGGAAAAGAAAAAACGAAAGCTTAAAGGCAAGGTACAGCTGCAGTAAGTTAAGGGCTTGTAGTTCTATGAAAAGGATAAATAAATCACTTGGTGGCATTAAAGCTATATTAATTGTTGCCAAATGTTCAAGTTGAGAAACGCTTCAAGAGCTTTCAACTAATTAGTATCCCCTAGGTAAAAAACTGGGAACATTTTGCATTTTTGTTTTCAAGCGTTTTAGCCCATGAGACCTTTCAAGTTTAATGTTCAGATAATTCAAGGGTTGATCAATAATAAACCAAAAAGAGCCAGAATCATAATAGTCACAAGGGTCTTAGTCCGGAGATTAAGGTGTGTGCGGAACTTATTTGACCCATTCGTTGTTTGAATCTAGTACTACCCGAATGTTATTGTACATTTGCATGACATGGGTTAATGTATGGTCTATTACTACGTTTATACGCCAGCTATTTGTAAATAACTAACTTGACCTATTATTGAAAGGAATATCAGTGTTGCCTGGTTGGCAGAACTGAGTAACTGGTAACATTGATATGAAAATCATCCTGCCATCCGCCGTGGTCCAATTGCAACGCTTGTTTTCAGTTTTTATTTGGAACATTTTAAGTTTCCCCTTGGCCAGCAATCGATATAATATCAATAACAATATTGCAAGACTACCATATAGTTGGAAACAACAAAATCACTGAAAAGAGTGGCAACGCCTAGCACACTCATTGCAAATGAGTCTACTAACTCATCGTTTATACGCAAAAACTTGTTAATTACAAAATTGTTATTTACAAATAAGACGTGCCTATAAACGTAGTAAACGTGATTCTTTAAATCCTATTTTTTCAATACTTTTTTCCGATATCACGCGTGGCTGGTGTTAAAGATTATTTGACAAATCAATAAGGAAAAAATGTCTTAATAAAGACCCACTGTATTCGCGCAAAATGTTGTTCAGTGACGTGGCACATTTGTGTCTAAATGAATACATCAATAAACAAAATTGTGTAATTTTGGCTAATGAGCAACCCGAAGAAAATTTCAAGCTACCGTTACATCCGCAAAAATGCACTGTTTGGTGTTTAAAATGAGACCGGACAGAGCATTACCGACAATGGCTAAGGCTACCGCACCATAATAAATTCCTTTTTGTTACCTGAAATTAAAGACCTTGATGTCGGTGACATTTGGTTTCAGCAAGACGATGCCACGGCACACATAGAGCGCGAAACAATGGCTTTATTAAGAAATCACTTTGGTGAGGAGCTTCTTTCGCGGAAGGGTTACGAAAAGTCCAAAGTCTTCGTCTATAAGGCAAGTACGATTCTAGACTAGAAAACCAAAATTAATCGCGTAATTCGCGTGATAACCATAGCAATGCTGGAAAGAGTGATCCCAAATTGGACCATTTACGGTGTAGACGCAGTCAAAATTTGAATTAAAAATATATAAATAAATAGAGTTAATGTCAGAGATAGTTCTTTGAGCCATTTATAAAGATTTTTTGTGATTTATTTAAAAATATAATATCTTAATGGATCACCCTTTATATGTTAGATCACGTAGTTTTTTAATATTTTCTATACACATTTTGTGTATCAATTATAGTTATCCTGCCAAAATTTGAATTCATATTTTCGTAGTTAACCGCTTGTAACTTTGTCCATCCATTAAAATTTGTGAAAATAGAAAAACCTTTAGGCTACATGCCACATCCAAACACCCCAATGGCTTATTCACGACGATTAAGTTGAAAAAAAATTTGCCATAATTTGATGAAAATTTATTTTCAAACCTCCATAATTTTTGAAAAGCAAAAATCTTGAAAAAGTGGTCATTTTGTGGACTTGTGTAATAAAGTACAAATAGGTTTTAAGGGATTATCAAATGATGACATAATTTCAGTCGAACCATTTGGTAACTCAGTTTATGTTCCCTTTAAAAAATTAACATTAATATCCTTTATTAAACATAAGAGAATGCTATTAAACATTTCTTTCTCACAGAAACGGATACATCGCAGTCACAAAACGCCTCTTAATAGGGTAAAATAAGACATATTTAGTAACTTTTAGGTAAACTTTGCCAAACAAAATTTAGAAGTGACCATTTCCAAAACCGCTTTGGGTTAACTATTGTTGAGGGAGAACACCACTTTGAAAGTAATAATTGTTTACTTTTGAATTTATATATATATCGATTGCTTTCCTTTAATTTGCTCACCATTATTATATCAAATTTACACAGGCTGGCAACGCCAGGCTTGCTCTCATTGTTTTTTCTCTTGTTATCCTACACATTACTCTCTTGACTTCATTAGATCTTTGTAAACTCTCACTTAGTTAGTAAGCTTAGAACCGCCACAGAGCGAACATCGGCACGAAGCCACAAATAAAGGACCACCAACTCTGGAAGGTCACAATTTTGAACGGATCAAGTGAAGATCCAGCTATCCCAATTTACCTGGCCGAGAAAGCGGCCAACAACTATAACAAATATATATAAAAAAAGGCAACTCTGCGTATGTAACATTGACAATACAGCTCCAAAATGACCAAGCCAAGCTTCTCTCAATCTCTTGGCGTGGGTGCATTAAATTTTTCGCACAAGAGAAAGGGACCTACAGTTTAACGCCGGATCCGAACGGCCAAGTTTGAGATTTAGCTTTTTCATTGCTAGTTACTTCACATCTGGCGCCAATAGCTGGTGAAGGTGACCGTATGTGTAAAAGCTATTTTTCTAAAGAAAGAAGAAACTTTTTATTATTAGATGTTCAGAGGCGGGATCGAACCCACGACCTCCCACCCAGCAGTCGAGCACACTAACCACTAGGCCACAGACGGCCACACTTTGCGTATGAGTGATTAAAGAAAAACTTGAGAGCAACTGTTGTTGGTAGCTATGGTATTTAGCATAGTTTGGGTTTTCCCACAAAAACATGCCTAAACATGGTCATAATAATAATTTTTGGCCTTTTAAAGTTCAAACTATTACTTTTTCGGTAACTTCGATTTACAGCTCTGCTGGGTCCTTACCATAACACTTCTATACGCTTATATATATTTCCAATTGTTTCCTAATAAATTTTCCAATTGATATGCACTTAGACGATTTAGTGTGCTTTATTTTGTGAGTGTTGACTAAGTTTAATTTAATGTGTGTAATTTGTGCTCTTGTGTTTGGAAGTGTAGTGGAGTGAAGGAATTTTGTTTAGTGTTTTTTTAGGTGCAGTTTTCATATGTAGATAATAATTAAAATAAATTGGGGCGTGCAAGTCGATTAGTAGTTCCAATTATATTATTAATATCAATTAAGCATAGTTTTTTTTTTTGCTGCCAGCAAGCTTCAATACGTATAAAATACAATAGGAAAATGTGTACAAACCTTGACTTACGGAAACGTATTTCAGTTGTTGTTCATGTGCTTGTTGTTGTGGTTGTTCTTGTTGCAATTGCGTTGATGTTTTTATTGTTGTCGTTTAGTATTCTTGTGATTTGCATTTGAAGTGACTATTTGAGTGAGTTTAGCATGCTGTAACCTCAACATCGCGTGTAATCTTGATGTGTACTTGTAGTAGTGGTTGTTGTTGTTGTAGTTGTTGTTATTGTACTCTCTTAGGTGTAACGTACTATGTATGCAGTTATGCATGTATGTATGCATGTACATTGTACATATTTCGATAGCGAGAACCACGGTGGAGCATTTTCCAATCTTTCAATTGGCAAACATAAAGGGACAAACAA
The DNA here is from genome assembly GCA_018904275.1 of Lordiphosa clarofinis. Lineage (NCBI taxonomy): Eukaryota > Metazoa > Arthropoda > Insecta > Diptera > Drosophilidae > Lordiphosa > Lordiphosa clarofinis. Next base: position 293,580 of record JAEIGQ010000264.1, read on the forward strand.
ATGAAATGCATACAACTAAACCAAACATAAGTGAACACAAACAACGCAACGAGGGTTACTTGAATTAGTTTTGACTAGTGGGATTGCCTAGAAGTATGCAAATAAAAAATATATAAATAAAATAATAGTGAAATGAAAATAAACATTCTTAAAATGAAAACATAATCTAAATGGAATTAACAATGATTCGATTCTCTCTCAACTCGTCCGTAGATAAATACATAATTAATTGCCATTATTATACATTAAAATTGAATAGTGGGTAAATGCATGAGGGGTTTGATATGTTTGTAAGAGTGTATGATTGACTGTGGAAAGTGTCAAAATGTGTGTGAACTTTGAACGACTTCGATGATTAAACGCAATGGGGTGAAAAGGGGGATGAAAAGGGCTTAAATGACATGTATTTTATCATTAATCATCTAGAAAATTAGAGAAAGTCGAAAGAAGATACATAGATTAGAAGAGCATAGAGTTGATAGATGGGATTTTTGGGGTAGGTTGGGGGAAAGTCCCTTCGTTTGTGACTTTGGTTTACACTCAGAATAAACGCTCAAATTGATACACTTAGGTTAACAATATATCAAAAACAAATAAGATTTGGAGAGCATATTAGTAGAAACAAAAGAAAGAAAACATTGAACAGAAACTCAACTTTGTCAGGCAAATATTGCATATACATTGGAATAATCATTGAAAACTTTGGATATCAATTAGAACCGAAACACATAAATTGAATCATTTTTAAAAAACCTTGGTGGTATTTGAGACAATCGACTTACCGGCTACTATTTTGCTGACTTGCATGACTTGTTGGGCCAGAATTTGATTCAGTTGCAGTAGATGCTCACGCTGTTTCTTCTCCGCATTGATTTTGCTGGGCGGCAGGCTCTCGTTCTCCTGTAAGTCATAGGGGAATAATAAGTTTCGGTCTTACAACGTAAAGTTTATTTTTGGAGAGTTTAAAACATGAATCATTCAAAAGGAGGTCAAACGAGACTGTAATATCAAATGCACAATTAGACATGTTCCTTATTTAAATTAAGAAAAACTACTCTATCAGCTATGCTCTCATTTTCGATTTTGAGACCAAAAACTGGTTTGAAGTCGCAAGAGATGTGAGAAAGTGAAATTGGGAGCATGACTGTATCATGACCGGCCAGCCATAGCCACCGGGGGCCGAAGTCACTCGACAATTTACAACAAATGCTTGCCGAAGCTACCCAGCAGCGCACAGCTCAACGTGTTCTGTCGAAAATATGCCATACGCCTGTCAAAAATGTAATGCAACACAATCGCTGCTTTTCCTTAGAGCAGAGATCCCCAAGGAGAGAGCGCTAAAACGTGACTTTGTCTCTCTCTAACACACAATGAAGTATTACTTCGGCAAGCATTCGGTAAGTAAGTTCGTGCCGCAGGGGCTATCGCTGGAGAACTCTGCCTTAGAGAGATGGTAATCTAAAACAAACAGACTGCGAACATTCTGCATTACAATTTAAAAAGTAATGTATGCATTCGTAATTGGAATCCGATGGCAGTTCGGCTCTGGCATACATGCTTTCTTACTAGTAATGCAGGCTGTGTGCAGCCCGTTTACAAAGCGGCCATGCACATGGCAAAGTAATGCAGATTGTATGGAATTATTTCCTTTACAATGATGGTAAATTAAAGTATAGTAATACATTTTTTAATGGCAATTGGCGCCGCTGGGTATGCATCTCTAAATGTTAGAGTGAGAGAGACCGGGATATTTTTCTGCCCTCCGCCACTTATATGACGCGCTAATAAGTGTCTTCCATACCACACGGTGTGAATTGGAGAGTGTGTTCGTGCCCCAGGGGATATGGATGGAGAACTCTGCTCTATACCAACGAGGAAAAGTATAAGTCTATCTCAAACTTTTACTTGTCCAACGACAGCTTCAACAGTCTTAGTATAATTTCCGAGGTCGTATTAATATGTCTTAGACAAATTCCAGGGTAGATCAGGGCATACAGAAGGAGCTTGAAGATTTTTATATTGCCCCTTGCCTACTTCGCCCCTTTCTCACTTGCCAGCAAGAGACAAACATAGGCTTGTTTAATCGGTAACCCAACTACTCACATTGCTGCTTAGGGGCGCCTCGGACAGCATTTTCTTAATGGATTCCACCTTCTCCTGGCGACGTTTCTTTTCCTCTGGCGATAGTTCCGGCGCCTGTGGGATAGATTTAACGATTAGGTTTCACTCAGGTTTGTTGATCCTATTAATGCTTCACTCACTGTTTCTGGTATGTAACGCTCGGGAATGACAATTTTGTTTGGTGCCAGGAGTAAATTGTCAATGGTATTCTCCGAAATCTTTTCACCTTGTCCCAGCGCTGAACGCACCACATCGGGAGCATTCATACGTGGCCGTAGGGCCACCTCCATGTCCAAATCATCACGGGCACGCCAGTTGGTATTCTGCAAAGAGCGCAGCTTCAATTTAGAAATATAATTTTCTGGCAGCGCGTTAGGAACTTACATTGCGATTCATATCGTTCTCGGCCTGCACCTTCTCCATGGCCTTCTGGTTGACATTGTTGGGAGCTGTATAGTGCCGCCTCTTTTCTCGTGGCACCGCACGTCGATGCTTATGTGGTGGCGGCACTTTCTCCACAATCTTTTCGGTATCTTCGGATGCCGAACCAGCGGACATTTCGTTGATTATTTGTCGAGCGGCCACACTCTGGAACACTGGCTCCGGACTAATATCGGTCAAGCTTTTATTGAGGCTCTGCAAAGACTCGGTCTTGGTGCGTAGAGCCACCCTGGCACTGTCCCTAGAGGGATTGACCTGCTGCTGCAGCTGCTTGGCAAAATAGGCATTAGCCAGAGGATTAAGATGCTCTCGCTGCTGCTGTTGGTGATGGTCATGACTCTGGGGCGCTGGCGGTGGCGGCGGTTGATGCTCATAGTTGCTGTTCCTATCATAGTCGTAGCTGGCACTATAATGATGGCCATTCTGCTTGCTAGAGCCACCGCCATTTAGATGTCGGCTGTGTCTGGGCTTGGGTGGCTCACTATAGTTACGGGGTAGAGATTTGGAACGAGTGTGACTGTGACCATTGCTTATGGGCTCTTGCGTGTACAGCTGCTGTTGTTGCTGCTGCTGTAGTTGTTGTTGCTGAGCATACTGCTCCTCCTCTAGCACCTGGTCCAGATTCTGTGTAGAGCTACTCAAACCTCGCTCGCTGCGATCCCGATGACGACGCTCCGACTCCCGTTTTACTATGCGCACCGTCTTTATCTCCTGCTTCTCCAGATTACTTAAATTGGCAAACGGATTGCTGTCCAAAAAGCCATCGCTATCCACACCGCTCATCTCCAAGGCATCGCTGCTGCCTCCATTGTAACGATTGTAGTCACTCAACTTTTGAGAGCTGTTGGTGTCCACATACAGAGGTGTCGATAGATTCAAGGTGGAGTCATTTAAATGCTGACGACTGCCACTATTATGCATATTCATATCCAGATCGGTTTCCGTCCAGCTGGTGGAATTGCTGCGCTTTTTCAAACTGCCATTCGAGGTGCTTCCGTTGACAGCTGTCATCTCCTTATTGCCAATCTCTTGATACAGACGCGTTGAATTCTCGGTCAGCTGTCGCACTGCCGAGCTCAGCTCATGCCTCTGTCGCTGCATGTCACCCACCAGTGATTGCACTCGCTCCAGTTCGGACTGCAGCACGGCAGCTGTCTGATTGCCATTCAGATGTGCGGCATCATTGGACACGCCATTGCTCAGGCCACGCGTGGCTTGAACCTTTTGACGCAACAAAAGCAACTCCTGCTCCAATCGAGCATTGCCAGCCACCGTTTGCTCCAGTTTCTGTAAGGCAAGAGATGTCAATGAGTTTATGAGATGTGGTTATGGGGGTAAAGATGGCACATGCAGCATTTTATTGGCAGTAGGTAAAAGTCTTTTGCATTCCCTTTTCTAAAAGAGTTTTTTTATTTTCCTTTTTTTTGGAGGTATTAACTAACCAAAAACTTTGAGCCAGTCCGAAATAGCGAATTCAATTTAGAAACATTATAACAAAAAATCCATTAAAACCAGTGGCCGGAAAAACACACATACTCATTTTGTCATTGCGTGTATGTGCTTAAAAAAAAGAGCAATGTAAGGTCGGTTTAAGGACGCCAATGCTCTTGTATACACAGAAACATAAATAAGCTTTGCGTAGACTAAAAAGCTCCAGCATAGTGTATGGGACTGAAATAGTAACTGCGCGCCTTAGTCCGTGCTTACACGGAGAAGTTTGCTTTATAAAGCTCTTCCATTTCGTTTTGAAGCATCTTCAACCACGGACTCGAGGCTGTGGATTAAGGGCAATTCATTTTAAATTTATTAAACTACTGAGAGATTTGATCTATCAAATGGTGAAATCGACTAAAAACTCAACCCAGCATCGAATGTATCGGGATGAGGCAAAGGGAAACCATCAAAAAACTTCATTGCCAGCCGAAGCAAATTCGTTTCCTACATGTTCTGTCCGCTTTCCGATCCCGACCAACAGTTATTTTATCAATCCCCTACCGCCCTATCCCGCACTTGTATCGGGTACTTCTGGATTCCTGTTCGTAGTAATTAGCATTATTAATCGGTTTGCCGAAGGAATGATAAAGTTCAAATGAACGATACTAAGGCTATGAGCAAAATAAGGTCCTCTGCCGCAACGCAGTAGAGGCGCTACTATATCGGACTTAAAAACATAGACAATAACCTTCTCGCCTAACGATATATCGCGAGTTGTTAGACGTAACTCTTCGCAACGAATGTCAACAACAGTTGTGAAGTGATCTTCGTTCCGATATTTAAATTTATGCCCTCCAAAAAAAAGAAATAACGTAAGCTTAAGTTAAAATTGACTTCGATATGCCCGTGCATTAGGGGAATATAGGTTTCATAGCCTTCCTGTGTTCCTGAGGGGAGAAAGCCGAACATTTGCAAAATGTTTTTAGCTCGGATTTTTTTTCCGATCTTTATGAAAATTTGGGGAATTATAGATATTGCGAATATAAAAATAAGTTTTTAATTTGAAAACGATATCTTAAAAATTTTGGGAGTTGTTCAATATTTTGGATGATGCAAAACGGTGAACCCTTGGGATACATCTTGGTAAAGTAACATCGTGAAATTCGACAGCAAGAACAACATAGCTCAGCATTAGGTTCGGCGAAGCAAACGATTCTACATATGCTTGGAATATATAAGCGAGATGGTTAATCGTTAATTTTACCATAGGGGGGACTATGCTGAGAATTAAAAGTCACGTAGAGTCGAAAGAACATCGAGGTCTATTTAAAACCGCAGCTTTCCTAAATGCCGCAGCCGTCAATTCATGAAACGCCGAGGCGCAGTCGGCTTAACGTTGCGTTGGTGTTGCCAGACCTTTTGCTTTCTCATGGCTCTTATTCGTTTTTTTCACTATTTTTTTTTTACCGATTATTGCACTCATTTTGAACGCTATAAAAGATATTTGCTGATGATCCATTGGATTATTTCGATTTATATTTCAAATGGAAGTTTAAATATCGTAAGGATACTATTAATATCCTTTTTATACACTTGAAAGTGTTATAATTTTGCCCAAGTTTGCAACGTGAAGGAATCATCTCCGACCACATAAAGTATATATTCTTGATCAGTGACGAGCTGAGTCGATTAGCTTTGTCCGTCCGTCGTCCGTCTGTCTGTCGCCGTCCGTCCGTCTGTCCGTCTGTCTGTTTCTACGGAACTAGTCCCTCAGTTTTGAAGCTAGCGAGCTGAAATTTTGCACAGAGTCTTCTTTTGTCTTCGGAACCGACCGGATCGGATGGCTACTTCTTGTAGCTGCCATACAAATGATCGGTCGAAAAATGGGTGTTAATGAGAAAAACCGGGTTTTCCTCAATATTACCGCTCTCAATCACGGTCATGGGTAATATTAAATGTTTTTAAGCTGATCCGCGAAGTTTGGTCGAAGTCGCTAACCGTTGAGACAAGCGTTTTCAAGTGTATAAAAACTTCGGCACGGACGAAGTAAGCCTTGCCTTTCTCGTTTAATTTAGATTGATATTAGATTTTCATCCAATGTATCTAAAAATCATCCAAAGGATGTATACAACAAATTCCAAAAAATTCTAAATTGATCTTTTTTTCTCAGTGCAGATTTAGCTATTTCTACATATTCCCCAAACTACTTAAATATATGAAAAGAATACGCTATTCCGCTGTAAATACCAATAAAACAGTTTGACCGTTGGCAGGTCCAAATGATCTTTAAAATCCATTTGACATGCTTTGTTCGTGCATTAGGGGAGCAGCAGAGGTTTACAATCCGTCCCTGAAACACAATTTGTTGGTTAAACTAGGACGCTGAAGTTAGATCATGGTTTTTCACGTTAGTTACAAGACAGAAAGCAACATGCGAAGCTTAAGCAGACAATGAACACTCAACAATCTGAGTAGACACACACAGAGTATGCAAAAAACTTCTACTAGGCACCTTCGCTACCTTTGAATTCTCTGCCAGCAACTGATGGACGCGTGACAGTTCACGCTCCAAGATATGTTGCTGCTTCTTGGCTGCCTCCAAAGCCATGGGCGTGGCATTGTTGTCATGTATTCGTGCCCTCAGACCGCCCAAAGCACGCTCAAGATCTTCCTTGTCACGTTGGAGGCTTTGCAATATGCCAGATTCCTCCTGCAGCAATTGATCCAGCTGATACAGTTCACGTACCTTGGCCTGAAAATTAGAAATCAGGGATAATCGAACTGATTTCATGATTGTACAAAACAAACGCACCTGTAATTCCGTTTGATTTGGACTAAGTCGCTCAAATTGCTTTTGCTCTTCCTGCATCATTTGACGCTCCTGCATACGCTGATTGAACTCCAGCCGATCCAAGGTAGCCGGCTGAGATCTGCCATTGACATCGTTGCGATACAGCGAGCCCAGCTTAACCATGTTGTCCACCAGATTAACCAACGGCTTGCTCTTCTCGTACTGACGCTCTAGATCAAGCAAATGTTGTTTCAAATAGTCCAATCGCTGAATGCTCTCGGCACGTGTAAGACCCTCGGCACTACGTAAGCGATTCTAGGGAGATTGAAAAACCAAGGTGTTAGTGAGGCGAATTTGATGGTAAACTTATATTAGTCACAGAACCAACACCACGAGAGGGGCCAAAAAACCAACACCCTTGAGGGAAAAAGTTAAGTTTCAAGTAACCACCTGGACATCGTGTATATCACTGCAACACTGCTCAATGGCTCGCGCTGTATGACTGCTCTGGCGTCGGAGCTGTATCAACAAAAGCACCAGCTCCTCGTGCGTACGACTCAACAAATCGCCAGCCGATACATCCAAGTTCTAAAGTATTGTGGAACAATAGAGTAAAGCGCGTCGATTTCAAATTACGGATGATTCATTTGGGGGTACTTTTTTAAGTTACGACTTTATGAGACCAATATAAGCAAGCCTTATAACAGGGATGTCCACAATGCCTATGACAATGCAAATTTTTAAGTAAGAAATCGAATCCTACAATGTTACAACAAACTTAATTTTGAAGCCCCATCATAAGGTTTTCTTTTTCAGTATGTGCGTTTCGCTCACGTGCAAACAATATAGTTTTTGTGTGCTCCGGATATGTCAACAAATCACAATTTGCGGGAAAGTTTACTTTTTTACTTTCATTTAGAGAATAATGCAGTGAAAGGCAATCAAATGCTACAAAAACTTCCGGGGAAAATGTTCCAAGCTCAACATTTCATACGGGTCGCCCGGTTATAAGCCAAAACCGAATATTCACGGTGGAAAGGTCATACTTAGAGCTGCTAGAACCAGGTTAAACCATCACAGGGCAACTCTACCGAACTGAATTAATCAGTTTGAAGCAAAAACGGCTAGAGAACAAGCAAAGGCAAGGTATTTTTGTGTGCTGATATCGGAAGTCCCTCCCAACACGCCCAGACATTGCCCCTTCCGACTACTATTTGTTCTCGCATCTTTTAAACCACACGAAAATTGAAGCGATTCATGGATTCCCAATTTCGCAAATCTGGTCCTCTCTGCTACATTTGGTCCCAATTTTTGCTGCTAAAAGTTTAATTATTCAAACCAGGTGTGAATGTGAAAAGTTCGACTTTGGTCTCTTAAAAAAGTACCTCTAAATGAATCACCCTCTACATCATTTATGATTTCCTTCCCGCACATAACTTTAAAGCTTACCCTGATCTGAGTGCTGGTCTCCCGCTCCAACATATCGATTTCGGCTCGACTTCCGGCACGTCGCATACTGAACTGTTGTGGTTGTTGTTGCTGCTGCTGATGCTGGGGTGTGGACGTTGCCAAGGCTGCACTGGCATAGAGACCGCGATCCGTCAGCACGGTGGCTTTGGCGTATTTGGTTTCCACCGATGAGCTGCCATAGTAAGGTGCAAATGCTGACTCCTGTTGCAGTACATCGGAGGGTTCCGGTTTTACAGTCAGATTACCCTTGGGCAAATTGTTTACATTGCGCACCGAAATCGAAGCTGAAAGGGTTAGAGAGAAATTTTGATTTATTTTGTAAAAATAATGAATTTTACTATAGATTTAAATGCGTAAGCGAAATATTTAAGAAGAAAGCAAAACAGTTATAGTTGGCCCAGAAATTGAATTAAAAGCTGCCCACAAAAGTATGCTATACAGCGTGTAGGTGTGCAAAAGTGTGTGCCAGTGTGGGTGTAATGCATATTTACAAACTTATTAATTACACAACGTCACAACAACAAAAAAGAAGCTTGGGAAATTAAGTTTTTCTGATCACGAAAATACATGCAATTTTTTTCTAGGCAAAAATTATTTTTAGAAAATATTTGATTTTTTTAATTCTTAGCTAATTTAATAGGTGGTCTAGCGGGAAGTTTCAAAGCTTGAGTAAATTTGCCAGAAATTTCAAAGTCTAGCCTGTACATAAAAATACTAAATAAAATTAAAAATCAGTCCTACACACTTTACAATTATTAAGTAGTTATTCAGAGACAACAATAAATGTTTTATTGTTTTTACAATTTTTGGTTTTCAACAACTTGAGAAATTAAAATCGAAAACCTAACAATGTCATTTCAGTCAGTAATAGTTTTTATTAATACTGATCAATGGAAAAACGGCCAAGCTATAGTTTTAAGTAACATTCATGAATTTTATGTATAAATTTATTACATTATACATTACATTATACATTACCCATCCCTGCCGGTTGAACTTAAGCATGAAGATTTTATTTTACTTTTGCAATCCTGTACTAAACCTAACAGAAACCATTAGATACCATTAAATCAACTGAATAGATGTGTTTGCAAACAAAAAAACTTGTTCCGTTTTTCGTTTAGTATAGTGTTTGATAACATTTTAAATTTGTTTAATTGTAGTAACATTGGTATTTCCTAAATAGTACCGGTGTACTATCTAGTTCCTAAAGTAGCGTTGCGATCCCAGATAAAATTAAAGTCTGGACTTAGTGTTCAAGAACTAAAGGCAGCATAACTGCAAGATGGATTGAGTAAATCTTCAATTAAACAAGGCAACAAAATTAAACCTTTTTCAGCTTATGATTTTGATGATTTTTGTTTTCTTAACACTAATCTGTTTTGGGAAATGGCCCATCACGTCTGGATTTTGAGTAATTTGGGCTTATAATGCCTATTTTGGCCCGTATGAGGTGCATTTTGTTATCTTAAAGTCCTATTTCTTAACTTGAAAAAAAACACATCCCAAACACTCGCAGGATATTTGAAGCGAAGATGAACCATTTTGAAGGGTGTGTGCTTAAAATAAAAAGCAATCGGATTTGTTGAAATTGTTTTTTAATTCATTTCAAATGACTAGCCTATTGTACAGTTTTTAGTATTTGTAATTTTTAACTCAATATAAACCCTCGCTTTAAAAAGTCCTAAAATTGTTTGGAATAATTTATTTGAACGCTAAGAAGTAAAACTTTACTATGATTTATTGAGAGGGCCCATCCAATATGTTGGTTTTAAAAAAAAGAAGCCTAGGTCAAAACGAGTTTTTTTCAAAAAAAAGAAAAAATTTTAGTTTATGTCAAGTGTCTCTCTTCTAATTAACAAACTTTTGACAAGCACCCTATCAGTCAACACGTTAAGTTTGTGCACCAGAACGCGAATTTTTATTTTTAATGTATTTTTTCATTTTTGACTTGTGAATATTAATCAAAATATTTTTCGTAATGCCAAAAGTTAGTACGAAAGAAATATCTTTGGTCAATTGCCTTTTTGATGCGACGTCAAATAAGCAAAGTGAGATATGAGGGGTTGTGAGCCACTTTGCCAAAAAGTTGGTTTTGACTTCCAAAAAGAATATTGCAATAATGCTCAATGAAACAAAAGTAAGCCGCTCCAAAGAAGTAAAAAAAAACGTTATAAAAGGCAAACAAGAGATCAAAGAAACAAGCCGGCTGCCGTCAATCAATTTTCACTTTTAATTGATATTTCTTTATTCAGAAAATGAGAAAAATTGCACATTTTTGTATACGGCATCGTCATTGGTCAATTTGTAATCATTCATTTATGATTATGCGTCGAACAGTGTGAAGGCAGACTTACTTAAAAAACCCTAAAAATTTCCTTAAGCTGCCTTTATACTTTTTATATATATTTAGGGTTTTTGGGGTTTCGGTAGTTAAAATTCTCTAAAGGAAACTTTTATCAAAAAGAACCTTCCCTTATTCATCCTTATTTGTCAGAGAGTCTCTTCAGAGATATACGACAAGTGTAAAGGCACCAAAAGCTATTGTTATTTTTCATTATTTATTATCTCTAATTACAGCAAAATTCAGATATTTTTGGCCTCTGTCTTCCGTATAGAAATTGAGTCTAGCTGATTCCAAATCTGTTATCAGTTTTGCTACATCACCCCCAGTTTTCAAAATCTAGTGAAAATAGTGAACTTTTACATATCTGGCGACATTTTGTATGTTGTAAAATATAGAGGTTTACGTGAAATAATTTTGTACGTTACGTCGATGTAAGAAGACAGACTTGTGTTATTTGTAGTTTACATATAAATTCAGTGGTCGTTTACCCAAGTTATGACACTCTCCGCTCGCGGAAGATAGATTTTTATTATTTTATTATGAAAATTAAGTTTTTCTTTTTGCTTTTCTTGATCTGTAGAAAAACTACATTTGAACCAATTTTTTTATATTTAAAGTCTACATTTTGTGACAGTGTTGTTTAATGAAAAAATTAAAATTTGCTTACCATTTGATTAATTTAAGCAAAACAGAACAACAATAATAACAACCACAACAACAACAAAAAACAATTAACAAACATTTAGCTCTCTTTCGCTTTCTCTTTCCTTTCTGTATAGTGCAAGCACAAAACTATTTACATACAAAACATAAGCAGCAGGCAAACAACACGCACACGCACACACACACACACACACACATGCCCAAAACAGAAAACTATTTAGCGAGGATTCCGCTAAAAGGCAAACCATCAAAAAAATGTTGCCTATTTTCAGGCGCTTGCATAGCTCGGCTGTTATTTCTGTACTTTAGTGGCCTGATTATCTTCCTCATCGTTATTATTGCTATTCAGTTGCTGTATTATGGAACGCACATTGCTGGTCAGCGGCAATACCGGACCACTTGAGCTGGGTGAGTTCTTCATTAAGCCACACGACATGGCATCCCATTGACGTATGGTCTCACGATCCAGCTCATTGGATTTATGCGACAAATTTGAGGCCGTATCCTCACGCAGCACCTCATACACATCGCTTTCTGTTTGCTCCTTTGCCACCAACTCTACATAGACATCATTTTCATCGCTGCGAAGCTGCGGCTTGAGGCTATCATTCACATAGGTAACTTCTCGGCTGAGCTTGGTCTTGGGTGTGCTGGTCGTTAGCGGAATACGATCGAGATCATCCAGCGAGCGTGCATGACGCTGGGACACACGTCTTAGACTCTCACGCCACAGTGTGTCCTCTTCCCAGAGCAGCTCGCCACCTAAAACTGAAAGTTGATTGGGGTTAATTCGGGCTGCTGCTTCAACTCTCTTCGGACCCACACCTGCTGCTGCCTCTTCTTCATCATCCACTAGGCTACCACCAATCAGTTTAGGACCCAGGTTTGTGTTTTTAGTATGTGCTAGGCTACTGCCCCGCTCGGGCTGCTGCTGATCCACCGCCTCCTCTAAATGCCTGTTATTCAGCTTAAGCTGAGCTTGTCCCGCCTTCAGGTTTTTGTTACAGCTATAGCTAAGCTTCTCATTGTTGGCCTTGACACTATACAAATTCTTGCTATCAATGGCCTGATCCTTGTCCACCAAAGCATCAATATGAATGGGATTGTGTATGTGATTTATGTTCAAACCATGAGCGTGAATTTCCCTTTGATTGTTAAGCGGCAACTCGGAGTAATAGTAAGGAGCCGACTGAGTGGATATGTTGCTGTTGTTCCTACTGTGGAGAGGAGTCAGATAGCCCGCAGCTGCTTCACCCAAATGTTGTATGGAATCCGTGGAGGAGAGAAAGTGTATATTGCCATAAAAGTGACCCTGTTCTCCCTCGGCATCGTCTGCATTGCGAAATGTTTTGGGTGGCTTGATGAGATTGGTCATAAGATCAGCAGCACCTGCATCATGGTTCAACAAATGACTGTTGGGTGTGGCTTGTCCCGTCACCTGCAAATGACTGAGATAGGTGTCCAGGTCATGACTACTCAAGGTCTCTTCGAACTGTTCACTGAGGGATTCAATTTCGCTAATTGACTCCTGGGAGAGTGGACGTCTGGAACGTTGGCGTTCCAGTTCCGAGTCTGAACGTGGACGAAACTCTACTGATTCGTTTTCGCTGCTGTCGCCTTTATAGCGTAGGGGTAAGGAATTGTGACTGGGACAACGTCTGCGATAGATCTCCAAATCCGAAGAGGTGTCTGTCTGGCAGCTGTAGTTGGAGTCGGATAAAGTGCGTGCGTGTTGCTTTAAAGTGGGCGTGGCTGGGTTGGTAATCCTGGGTGTGGTTTTTGCCTTGACAAAATGATCGGGCAGGGACAAACGACTGCTCTTGAGGGTGGTCTGTTTGGTCAAGTTCAAGGAAATGTTACTCGAGTGCAGGTTTACCTTGCTGTCGCGTCTTTTTACCGTATCATAGTGCTCCGAGGAGAAAATCTCTTCTGTTTTCAACTCCTCCATGGGTGGCGGTGAATCGGGTATGGGAGGTGGTGGCAAAATCTCACTATCCGAACTCTCGGCATAATTGTTGAGAGGCGTGGAGGCTCCTAAATAGTACGAGGCGGGTCTGAAAGTATCCGATAAACTGAAACGTGTGCGTGAACGCAATTTCTTGGCCTCCAGTTGCTGCCGACTGCTCTCATCATCTGCATCCGAGCTGTCGCTGACATTCTTGGCCGGCTTGAGTATGTCGGGCATGTCCTTAGCCGCTCGTTTCTTGGTTTTGGCAGACTTTTTGCACTTTTTCAAAGTAGAGCGACCCGAGGAGCAGTGTGCTTCTTCCAAGGCGGCCGATAATTCCATATAAACGGGTTCAGTTTTGGTGGAAAGCTTGAGGCTGTGACTGGCCAAGCACATGATTTCATAGTTGCTTTTGTTATCCTCCTGCTCCTGCTCCTCCTCTTGCAGACCCTTGGTCATTTCCACGTAGTGATTCTCCTCCAACTCGGCAGACACTAAACTTAGTTGACCCGGTTGGCCCAGCTCCACTTTTTTGGGTGTCATGGGTAGATAATGACTTTCATCGAATTGCTGATCTGTGGGGGTGAGGGGTTCATTGACATACAGTTGGGCCTCATCTTGGGCCAAAGCCTCATCTATGTCATCATCCGTATACTCCTCACAGGCGGTACTCTCATCGTCGTCATCTTCTTCAAGTTCTGGCTCTCCCAGCCCCGGTTTAGTTTCCGCCGTGGGCGTTAAATCCTCCTCCTCCAGCTCCTGCTCCGGCTCCTTTTGCTGCTGCTGCTGCTGTTCTTTGTATAGCTTCAGTTGCATTAGCATGGGCGTCTCCTCGGCATCATTAATGGCCAAATTATCCTTAACATATTCCAGGTTCTCATAGTTGGCACTGCTCCGGCTGACCAAGTTATTGTGGTACACGGGCACATATACAGCATTCTGTGGCGATTCGGTTGAGCTTTTCTTTGGCAAAATGGGCACCTGTTCCTCCTCTGGCTTTAATTTGGGTTGCACCTGTATGATGGTCGTTTTGCTAGCCTCATGTACTTTCAGTATGGGTTTTAGTTGCGCTGGTTTCGCGGTTGCTTTTTCGTCTATTTGTGTTAAACTTAAGCTGCTTAAATTTGTGCTACTGCTACTAGTGCTTGTTATGGTTGTTGTTGTTGTTGTTGCTGTTGTAGTTGTTATTTTTGCTGTGCTTTGTGTGCTTGTTGTTGTTGTTATTGCTGTTGCTGTTGCCCTTCCTGCCGTTGCACTATACAAGTTCTCATCCACAGGCCCAGCTGCATTTTTTTTTTCGTTACATTTACAAAACATTTACAAATTGAAATTTTATAAACAAACCAATTAAAAACGTATACACAAAAAATATAAATGTGGGAAAAAAAGAAGAAATTTATATGAAAAAAAACACATATTTTATGGGTTGAGTTTTTGGGGTTTTAGTGCGAAAAATACCGACGCTTTTTGTTTTTTTTTAGTAAAAGTAGAAAAACCGAGCACCCAAGTTGGTTGATGATTGAAATTTAAAAACAACAAAAAGGCAAGAGAATTAAAACTAAACAAATTAGAAACCCTTGTACGAAATACAGAGAGAAAGAGAGCGAGAGAGTAGTACACAAAGCTTATAACAAAATAATTTCAGTTCTTGCCAAAAGAATGTTTAACTAGGGTTTTTCCTGTAACTTGCAGTGGCCTGAGATGTTACCGCATTTTGCATTTCCTCAACACTTGCTAAATAAATTGTGTGAGGTTGTGTGTGTGTGTGTGTGAATGTGTGTGAGCGTGTTTGGGTGTGCTTACGGCAGGAAGGCTTCTGGCTTATTGAATTCGTATATTTAATGGGTTATGGGTTTTGTTTTTAGTTTACTAATATAAATTAAAACATTAACAAGCACAAATTATAAACTACACAAAGCTTTTTCTTTTGTATTATATATATTTGCATTTTCAAGCTAACAGCCGCGCCACCTGAATAGCAAAAGTAGTAAAGTTTAAAATTGCATTTTTAAAGCATAGAAACCTAATTTAAAACTTGTTTTGTTTCTCCATTGATTCATTTAAGAAGAATTTTGTTAGGTTCAAGCACAACTTCTGCTTTTTATGGGAGATTGATTTTGTTAATTTGCATTGAAAACAGGTATTAGTCTACAGGCCTTATCTCAGATGACATAAATTATATTTTAGTCACAGACCTTCGTATGAAAAAGAAAGTTGTTCTAAAGCTTTTAGCTTGCCAAGCTGTTCAGAAGTGTTTCTATTCAGATGAAGCATTGTGATGAAAATAATGTTCAGTAAAGTGGAATTAGGTGTTGGTTGTGAATGAGACGCCTTTATGGAAAGATCCTATATATGAATAATATCGGTTCCGTTTTCAGTATTTTGGTTGATGCGCTTTAAGGAGTGTAATTCTAGTCTTAAAATTTGAAAAAAATTTAAAATATTTGTTTTATTCCTTTAATAGATTTTTTGAAGAATTTTATTGAGTTCAGCGAGTAGCAGCAATTTAAGTGACGTCGCGACTAAAATGAATTTTTATGATAATGAAGTATAATTTAGATTTTTATTATCTTTATTAGAAATTTTTGATAAATTTTTCATAGAGATATTTTTATACCCTTGGAGAGGGTATATTAAAATTGTTCAGATGTTTGTAACGCATAGAAGAAAGCATCTCCGACCACATAAAGTATATTCTTGATCAGCATGACGAGCTGAGTTGATATAGCCATGTCCGTCTGTCCGTCTGTTTCTATGCTATCTCCTCCGTCAGTTTAAAAGCTATCTTAACCAAACTTTGCACGAAGTCTTTTGGTACAAATGCACAGTACATTTGTCGGAATCGGCCGGTTAGGATGACTATATCGTATAGCTGCCATAGAAACGATCTGTCGAAAAAGTAGTTCTAGTGAGAAAAACTTTTTTGTCTTCAACGCAATCGTCCCCAAACCTCGTATTTATAAGTTTTCTATGCCTTCACATAATTTCACCAAGTTTTATGAAAATCGGACAACTATAAAGTATAGCTGCCATACAAAAGATAGTTTTGAAAAAAAGTTTTAGTAGGAAAAACTTTTTTGTTTTCAATGCTATCACTCCCAAATTTGTTACTGGTCAATATTATATGCTAACACATAATACTGCCAAGTTTGATTCAAATCGGATGACTATAGCATATAGCTGCCATAGAAACGATCGGTCGAAAAAGTTGTTCTAGTGTGAAATTGTGGTGCCATATAACAAACTGGCAGGCAGATATCATGCTCCGAGGGTATATAAACTTCGGCCGAGCCGAAGTTAGCTTGCCTCTATTTTTGAGATTACATTACAAAACATGGCCATAACTTTCTCAATTTTCAAGCTGCCGATATGTTCGAGCACTCAAAATGTTTGGAAAAGATGCGGATCGTGTCACATGTGACAGTCAAACATGTTCAGTTTGGTCTCTAATTTAACCATGAATTGGCTTACAAACGAACAAGGCTTCCAAATCATTAAGTTGATTTATCAAAATTCGTGCTCTGTTAGATATGTGAAAAATCTAAAATTTTCTACAGCGACAAAGCGTCATTTCTGGGTGAATGAAAAAAATTTCCGTTTTTGGTTAAAAAACAGCCAGATGCAATGCAAGAACTGCCAGCGGGCATCAATGGGCCGTAGTTTTTCAAAGAAGGCAGAAGCGTTACTATGAAAGGAGAGCGCTACCGTGCGATGATTACAAACTTTTTTAGCCCAAAATGGAAGAGCTGGACTTAGCTGATATGTGGATGCAACAAGACGGTGTCACATGCCACACAGCACTTGAAATAATGGTCCAATTGAGACGTGAGTTTTTTAGACAGTTTAGTTTACGTTTTGGGCAGGTCAATTGGTTACCTAGATCGTGGAATATAACGCCTTTAATCTATTTTTTGTAAGGCTATGTTAAGGCTCTATAGCGACAAGACCGCAACATTTCACGCACTAGAAGCCAATGTTAAAGAATTTATTCGTAACATACCGGACGATATGTTGAAGACAGTATGCCAAAAACTGGACCCAGCGGTCAACATTTATATAAATCATTTTTAAAGATTAAATTATATAGATAGTAATAAAGATTTTATAAAGTTACTGTGTACTTTTGTTTGTATAAACGTTTTAAACGACTTGAAAAATTAATCATAGCCAAAAATTAATTAATTTTTTTCTTGCATTGTCAAAGAAAGAATACGTCAATTGATTAAGTACGATAGTAAATAGGCTAACTTCATATATTTTTATTTTTAATATAAAATTGATTAACTGTTATTAAGATGTCCGGCCAGGCACGAGACTTGGCGAATTTACAAGAAGTCTGAAGTGAGAAGTGGGGATTTCGCTTTGCATACACTTCCATTATTCTTCTTGGTTCAAGTTTGGCGGAGCTAGATTATTATGTGAGATGGAGCTTCGTTTACCTTGAGGCTGATTCAGGCCGAAAAGCGAAAGAGACAAGGATCCATATGCTTATTAAAAGCTGACTAAATATCCTACCTACCTAATAAAGCGGCGTAACATGGCGTAACGCGATATCTTTTCATTAACAAAGTACATTAAAGGCGTCAAAGTTTGTTCATTGTTTTCAAGTGGCGCGGAGTTAACATGATTTTACGTTAAGGTTGGTTAGTGGGTAGATGCTGTGGCACGGGAGGGATCAGCTTAGCTGCAGCCACAACTAAAAGAATATTAGACTATTTAAAGCTCTTAGTAATACAGGAAAGCTTTAGGCTTAGCCAGACAAGCATACAGAAACTACAAAGTAAAAGAGAGACAGAGATAGACAGAGAGATATGACAGATGAAGGCCTCCTTTGCCTCCGGGGGGGAAAAAGCAGTGTCGCATGCAACTGAAAGCAAAGCCAAAGTGCAAATAAAAGTAAAAGTAAAACAGCAGCGCGGTTAGCAACAGCTACAGATACAGATGAAATACTGAGATACAGATACAGATACAGTTAGAGAGAGAAAGACAGAGAGAGTGAGAGAGACAGTAACAGAGTTGAAGCCAAGCAATATGGGGATTATGTAGTATCATTTAAATCAAGCTGTTACTCACCCTCATCATCCGATGAGTAGCTGTTGTAGACTCCACCCGGACCCACATTGGCCTGGGTCTCTGATCTTGAACGTTGTATGCCCGAGGCCGAATTCGTTGGTGTCCCACTACCCACTAATCCCGTTTTGCCCGCCTGCGGTGCATAGCGTGCTCCACTGGCCACAGCTGTGGAAGCCAGTAGTATATTGGGATTGCTACCCAGCTTGGACATGGCCGACATATTGCTGCCACCTTGCTGTATGCCCTTGCGCGTCAACGGAGACTGCAGCATGCGTTGCTTCCATTCTAATAGACGTTTCATGGACTCCTCTCGCTTGCGTTCGCCATCCTGGGCTGGGGCATGTTGCGGCGAGGCAGCTGCTCCCGATGTGGGTGATGTGGTGGCTGAATTGCTGGCCGAGTAATCGTCATCCAGACCACCGCTACGCTTGGGCAGTCGTGCACTGGCCGAGCGCAGGAACTGCTCGTTTTTGCTGATGATCTCCTGCGTGGACATTGAGGGTGGGAATATGGAGCCCGGGTGTACATTGAGTGGCGGCAAATCTTCCGGTGTCTGTGGTGACTGGGCATGCGTGGAGGCCGAGCGGGCCACAGATGCTCCACCAGCTCCCTGGCTGGCCGAACGACTCATTCTAGGCATGCTGCTGGCCGAGTTGCCCTGCTGTGTCTCGGCCAGTAGCTCCTGTCGCTTGTAAGCCCGCTCATAGGGATTCTCATAGCCGATGGTATGCACTCCACTAACCAAATCAGCGCCGCCAGCTGTGCGATAGCTGCCCGCCTGCTGCGGCTGCGGCTGAGCTCCACTCTGCAAATAGAGCGCACTCTTGCGCATCTTCTCCGCATAGCTGGCCTCGGAGTAGTAAAAACTGTCCGGGGTGCGATTGATATCCAGACTGGACTTGGGTCGGGGAGCACGTCCGGACTCGTGCTTGCTGTGGGCAATGGCAGCGGCAGCCGCAGCTGCAGCAGCCTCGGCACGCGCCTCATACTCCAGAAAGTCGGCGGAGTGCGGCCGCACAATGGTCGCCGCGGAGCGAGCACGCAAATCCATGTCCATATTATTGATTAGTTGATCGCCGGCGGAGGCCTGTGAATGGGAGGGAAAGAGGGGTTCAGGTCGTTGTGTAACAGTTAGCCAGGCAGTTAGCTCATGTAGTTGGCTTGCATTTAAAACTGCTGCTGGGAAATTGGCGTGGCCCATAACTTGTTCGACACTTGGCAGTCGCAGCTGCTCCGGCCCAGGCGCATAAATCATGCACGCGACTCATTTCCTTGCCTGACCCACAAAAGCAGCTGGGCTTCTGGGGAAAGGGCGAGCAGCAGGCCATAAAGTTGCATTTGCGCGAAATTGCCGGCCGGGCACGAGTCGTTAGACGGGAGCACAAATGTCTGCACTTTAGCAACCCACTGACACACTAAAGTCCAATTAAAGAGTGCAACGAAGAAGTCTACTATCGGATGCGTCTTAGAGGGGAGAAGGGCTAGGGAGAGCGGGGCTGCTGGCTGGCAACACATTGTTGGAAACTGAAAGTTTCAGGTTGCCAAACAAGAAGGTAAAACTTTCTTTTGACTTTAGTTAAATTTCAATTTGAGTTGCAAATGCTCTTGAAATAATGAACAATTCTGCTTAAAACATCGTTACCCAGAAGCTAAGAGAAGTGCTTTTGATATTTGAAGAACCGGTTACAGTTTGCCATTTATTAAGTGTAAAGTTTATGAAAAGGGTGAATATTCCGCGAAAGGTTCTTATGTGAATCCAAGCCATGCCCTGGGTACATTTACTTTGGTCTGGTACTGAGTGAGGATGGTTCATTTCAAAGTGCGTTACTCAAGTTGCTTAGTTCAGCTATTCTTAACGATCATTCGAACAAGTTAAAATTATTTTTGGGCCCACTGCAGCTCTTTGTCTACCTCAGTAAAATGGTTTAAATGGATTTAATAAAAAGTCATTTATTAAACAAAAAAGGAAAGGTACTTTTACAAGTTGTTTAGCACAGACTTTCCATACTAATTTGTTGGCTTTACAAAAGCCATGGGGCCACAACCCAAACTTCGCTTAATCTCTTGGAGCTCAAGAGAAAGGGACCATCAGTTTGACGCCGATTCCGAACGGCAAAGTTCGTTTCAATACAATCAGACTATACAGAAACACTGAGCAAAAGTCACTAACAAGTGACTTTTCAGTTCGTTGAGTAGGGAGACTGAGTCAAAGAACTACTCAGTATACAGTCACTGAAGAATAAGCCACTGAACAAGGGGTCATTGAACATGAGCCACTCTACAAGAGTGACTGAACAAAAGGCACTGCAAAATAAACCATTTGATTTAACAAAATGCACTGCAAAATGAGCCACAACAGAGGTGTAAATGACTGAACAATGAGTCACTAAACAAGAGACATCGAAGAATTAGTCACTGAACAAGAGTTTCTAAGTCATAAACCACCAAACAAGAGTCACTGAACAAAAGACACTGCTCGAGTAATATTGAACAGTGGATCACTAAACAAGAGTCACTGAACATGAGGACATTAAACGAGAGTCACTAATGAGAGTCACTGAAAAAGGCACTAAACAATGAGGCACTTATCCATGAGTTACTGAACAAGAGTAACTGAACAATGATTCAATGAACAAGACTCGCTGTAAAATGAATCACTGCAGAATGAGTCCCTAAACAAAAAGAAACAACTGAAGAAAATATACTAAGAGAAAAATCAAGAATTTTCGTACTTAAATCAAGAATTTTCAGTTTCAAAACTTCAATAAGCCTGCAAACTCTTGATTTGAGTACAGAATTTCTTGATTGAAAAGGGTTTTAAGAATTCTAGACTCATTTATGTGAGCTAAGAGCGATTTGTACTTAAAGTAAAAGCTCGTTTTGACATCAAGAACAAAGTAATCTTAAATTAAAACTTTTTTCTTGAATCAAGAATTTTAATTCTATTTTTGAACGATCAATTTTGAATTTAAGAACGATTCGTACTCAAAGTAAGAATTTTTAAGAGAGTATCGTTTTTACCACATTCTAGACCGCCACAGGATAATATCAAGAGCGTTTTTTAAGACCAAATCCATTTTATAAGGGAAGATCAGATTCGGAGTGAAATTTTCAAGCTTGTTGAAGACAACTAAAGCCAGCTCGTCCGCAAAACATTGTGTTTTAAGTTAAATCAATAATGCATGGAATTTCTTTTTAAGGAGTCCAAGATATACACGCTCTCGATGTGCGTGTGAAGTCGAAGTGGAAGTGGTTCTAGTTTTATAAACTTCTCGAATGCTTTAATCAGGATGCTTGAGCAAAGCAAAAACTAAGAATTATTCTGATTTTGGTTGCGGAATCCTTGTGCAACCTGCAATTTTTGGAAATAGGTCAGCAGAAACATATCCTTTCCTCTTGCTTCCCTTTTGTAGAAACAACATTCAACTTTTTGCCTTTCTCCTCCATTTGCTGCAATCAGACAGCATCAAGTGCCACGCAACATGATTTGTAGGGAGTGGGTGGCCAGCCCGCCTGACCTTCATTCAGCGCCAGTAATGCCAAGTGGCAGGTCATCATCAGTAAGCGTTGGACTGCCTCAAGCTATGGGTTTTTGTGCTTTGCCATTTTTGATTGCATTTGCCCCCGCCCCCCAATTCTTCCCCCGCTACTTACCTCCAAGTGGTTGGGCGTGTAGCGTTGCGGCATGGCTGGGATATGCTTGCTGCCATCATAGCTGGGCGGGCTGAGGGGACGACGATAGCTGGCCGCCTCCTGTAGCAAAGCTTCTTGTGCTGACATGGCCATGCCATTGCCACCTAGCTGTGACATGTTATAGATATCCTCATAGTCGGCGGCTGCAGCTGCAGCGGCAAACATCCGCTGCTGCTTCGATCTTCCATAGGCGTCTGGAGTGCGTCGTTCGGCCTGCAACAGCTGCTGCTGCGTGGGATACACGCCGCCGGCACGTTGCTGCATTAACTTGGCCATGTACAGCTCCCTTTCGCCATAGATCTCCTCCACGGCACGCTGTTGCTGGAGACGGGCTATCTGCTCCTCCATATCCAGCTGCTGCTGCTGGAATTGTGCCTCCAAATGATCCAGGGAGTACTGCTGTTGCGCCTGCTGCAGCTGTAGAGCGGAGGAGACATGCCCAGTGCGGGTGTCATAGATGGCATGATGCTGCTGTGGCTGTTGCTGCTGTTGAGATCGTTGCTGCTGCTGGTAGAGCTTTTGGGATTGGGACATCAAATGGCGACTAGAGGCTGGCTGCTGCTCGTTGTGTTCCGGCGAGGGTGAGGAGTAGCCGCCGTCATTGATGCGTCGCGGCTTGGGTGGGGCATTAGCATACAAGGGTTGTGCTCCTCCGCCGGCTGCCGGATCCGACATGGGCGTTGGCTGTCCCTTGCTCGGCTGCGACTGCAGCGTGTGAATGCCCGAGTCCGAGTTCTCACCACTTTGATTGAAGGAGGAACTCACACTGGGATCTGAATCACCGCTGCTGGGAGCCTGCATGAGACTAGCCGCCGCCAAGCACCTCACCCACTGCATCATGGCATCCGCACTATCCGCGGAGAGCCAATAGGTACGCATATTCTGATGCTCACACTTGAAGGCGAATTTGCGATAGATTTTGTCCTCTGGCAGGCAGGCCGACACCCGATATGAGGGTAACAGCACCGATCCCAACAGCTTCTCCTCCTCGGGACCCTTGTAGTAGTACAGACAGTACTCGGCCAGAACAAACCAACGCTTGCGCCACACCTTCAGGCCATCGGAGCCCTGCTTGTGCAGCCAGCCGGAAAGAGTCACCGGCGAGGTGGGTGGTCGCTTCGTGATGGGAGACTTGAGGGCTTGTATGGAGCCAGCGCTCTTCTTGCGATCTAGGGGTGCATGAGTAGGACTCTTGGTGGAGTTGGTGGTGGAGGACTCCTCAGAGCTGGGTGTGGCCTTGGGTTTGACGGCTGAGATTTGGGTCTGACAGGCCTGGTTGACCACATGACCGGGATGATTCTGTTGTATATAGACAGGTCCATGCTCACTTCCCGGCGTCTGTAGCTCCGCCTTGTGACGATGTTGCTGCTGTTGCTGTTGCTGGAGTTGCTGCTGCTGCTGCAGTTGTTGCTGCATGTAGAGCTGCTCCTGGTAGTGCTTGGGCATTTGTTGTTGCAACTTTAAGGGTCCCTGAGCGGGTTGGTATTGATTCGCCAAGTTTAGGGTGGAGGGTGGGGCCCGCTGCTGTTGCAGTGTCAGATTCGACACCATGCTGGAGGATTGACTCATGTGATAATGTCCCGTGGGTGGATTCATGGCCTGGCGCATAGCGAAGGTGCGTTGCTGCTGCTGTGCCGCTTCACTTTGGGTGGCTATTTGTGCCTGCATCTTGGCTTGCTGCAGCTGCTGGTACTGAGCCTGCAGTGCCGAAATGGGATGATGTCCGGCGGTGGCATTGCTGGCCTGCAGTCGTCCCGCTGCAGCCAAATAGGTACGCTCCGTAGGCGACTGGTAGATTTGCTCCCCAGCGGTGCCACCGCCACTGCTCGTGTATGATTGATGATACGGCGAGCTGTGCGAGCTACTCGAAGTGCCACCACCATGTCCATGCTTCAGCAGGCCATGATGTTTACCCTGCGGCTGCATATCGATGGGAGAGAGTGGACCCCCGCCGCTGGAACTGGTGGCCGTGGGCGATTGCTGATACAAGGCCTGATGATAGCCAGCGGGTGAATGACTGGCCGTGCGATAGTCTACCAGATTGGTTTGATAGGCCAGCGGCAGCTTCTTCTGCTGCTGGGCCAAAGCGGCGGCCTCCTGCAATTGCTGTAGCTTCTTGGCATCCATGGTGCCGGCGGTGAAGAGCGGTGGTGCCTCTAACCTGCAAGAGCGGAGAAAAAAAATAACAGATTGAGTCAGAGATTGGACAAACGGGATGTGATTCAATAAGCCAATGTCGTTGGGTTTAATTTAATTGCGTGATGCAAGTATTAAGCCCCTCGCTAGGCTGGTGTTCACAGAGAGGCACGTCAGTCGAAACGATGCACTGGCTCAGCGCGTAATTGACCGTAATTGATTAACTGCAGCGTCCAGTCAGTTCAACCTGGCACACACAGAGAGAGAGGTAGGGCCAAAGACACTGGATTTACTAGATAGGACAACTCTTCTGCAAAGCAGCCACTAGGGGAATCTTATGTCAGCTTTCAAGTACTTTTGTGTAAAAATTTGTGACAGATTTTTGGAATGTGGATGGTAATTTGCTTAATGTAGTTTTATTTTTGTTTTATTAAATAAGCCTCATCTACACTTAGTATATATCTTTGACAATACTCACCAGTCCCACAGCTGATAAATGCAGCCAAACATTTCTGCACCGTTTTTTATTTTTCCAATGTATTAACAATTTAATTAGGCCTATTTCAGCCTTTATTCAACTGCACTAATTTATTGTTTTTTAATTTTTTGTGTTAAGCTTTAATTTGATTATTTGATTGGGTGCTAAAACTCAATTACATTTTCACCATTCGCTTTTCAATTGAAATGTGGCCAAGTCTTTTTGTTTTTGACTCCGATATGTGTGTGTGTGGCTGCGCGTCGACAGCGTTGCTGCCGCCTAGTTGCAATGAAACTGTGAATGCGTCTATTTTTATTGAGGACGACTGCAGATTTATTCGTCTGCCAAAACCAACAACCCTCACAAAAAAACAAAAAAACAGAAAGAGCAAATTATTTCAGAATCTCCTTCTGCTCTCCATCCGCCTACAAGCAAAATATTTGATTAAATTTCATTTCAGGAACTTTTTCTGCTACTTTTTTTTATTCAATTTATAGAGATTCGTTATTGATTTTTTAAACAAGGCAAACCTACAGGGTAACATAAATATTCATTCCCATGAGCCGTGGTATGAAACGCAAGCAAAGCAACAATTTCCAACTAAAACAAACAATCGTCTGACTAGAAATACATATAGAATATTGCTCCAATATGCACATTAGGTTGAACCCTTGAGAATTGACTTTTTTTACGCCCTATCTGATCTTTTTGATGAATGACATTTTTAAGGTCATGGGTAGCTGCCATTTCTTTTTATAGCACTTTAAAGTTTTAGAATCTGATTGGGACTTTACTCCTAAACTTTTGGAGTTTCGCTTTGACGTCTGAAAAGAAGTTGTTGCTCTTGACTTGGTTTACAAAACATTTCTAAGTAACAGTCAAAATATCACTCTAAACCAAAATTCAAATTCGCTCATTTCTGTTTTTCACTTTTCTTGAAAACTATAACATTTGCCAAATAGACGAAAAAGTAAACTAACGTAAACAATCGGTTGAACATACCAACTTCATTCGAATGGTCCTTCTATAGTTAAAGACCCTAAAAGATGAATAATTTCAACCAAAACTCGAAAAAGTACAGTTTTTGGTAGAAATTGGCTGACACTATCAAAAAATTTCGTTTGTTTTGTATTAAACAATAAAATTGTCAAAAAATATAACTTAAAAAATCTATAAAATTTATTTACTTTTACGATACAATCTTTTTTTCATTTTTTACCGTTTTTATCTTTTGTCTTTACTAATCATACAATGTACTAACGGGTTTATGCTAACAACAACTTTTACCACATTAATTGTAACGAACGGATTCAGGAAACAGTTAAAATCTGAAAAAAGTTGTGAAAAATTGATTTTTTGACATTTTTGTAAGTGTACCAAGACGTAATTTTTTTTTACAAAAATGTTTTTTTTAATTTTTGAGTGTTGTACCAATTTTTGAGTTCAAAAATGTGCACAGTGTAAAAAGCGTAAGAAACATAATTAAAAAATTCGAATTTTAACGGACGCGAACAGTCTCTAAAGTTTGTAAATATATCTCATTCGCAGTGTTGCTTCTTTTCAAATATTTTTTTTAATTTATAAATGTTGATTTTGTTCAAAAACTATTCGAATGCAAAATAATAAAATACTATATGACAGCAATTGAAATGAACAAATAGTTTCGTAATAACTTAAGTAATTTTTTTCCAAACTTTAAGGCGGTGTGGGCCATTTTAAAATTAGATAGAATTTTTTGATTTAGATAATTATTAATTGTAATTGGGACCTGTTTTTTTTTATTTTGCTTTTTTGTGGTCCCTAATGTAGCCCTTAATTGTATTTGAAATACAAGAAATTTGAGTCGATAAGCATTTGAATGATATACTCCTCAATAACGTCGAGCTTTAACTATTATATTATATACATTTTTGTTTGGCCATATGCACTGGCCGGTATTTAACCGCCGTCTTGAAATTATCCTCCAAGAATGCAAAATTATAGCACCGAAAAGTGACGAGAAATGGCTTAAAACGGGCCCGTATGGTTATAAATTTACCGTTATAATCTTAAAAAATTAATCAGAAAAAATAATAAATGAAGAACAATTAAGAAAGACAAGCAGCTGTATGACAAAACCTCTAAGAAGTATTACGCAGGGCTTTAAACCAGTATGGAACCGACCCGTTTTGAGCTCAGAATTCTGAAAAAGTTGTTTGTCTGAATCTGAATCTGCTCAGAACCTTAATTTTTGCTTTGTAGACTTTCATAACGAGAAGGCCAAGCTAACTTCGTCCTTGCCGAAGGTTTTATACCCTTGCAAATAATTTAATACATCAGAGTTTACGAACGTCAGCATTAAAACTAACATTTTTTTCTAAATAAAACACACTTCTCGACCGATAGTTCCTATGGCAGCTATAAGATATAGTCATCCGATCCGGTCTGTTTCGACATATTAGCAGTGTGCAGTATTTATGCGTTGCGTATTTCTATACGTTGCAAATGTCTGGGCAAAATTTTAATACCCTTTGCAAGGGTATAAAAACTTATGGAACTTTAGAACTTTTGGGACATCCAATTCCATACCAACCTACATAAAAAATTTCAAGTTAGTGGCTTAAATAATTTTTGAAAACCACATTAGAACCAGTCGAGGCAGGTTAATTTGTTCCGCCTGAACCTGAACCGCAGCAAAAAACCAGTCAAAAATGGGTTCGGTTGAAGATGTTATAATTGTTAACCTACACACTATGAAAAAAATGTTACATGAAATTATAGAATTCGTCTTAATTTCAAGTTGAAATCAACCTAAAGCAAAGCAGATTCGCTGGGCGAGTTATGGTTCAGAAATATTTTTAAGTCATCTGCGTACATCAATGCAGGAGAATGCTTAATTACATTAGGCAGAAGAGAAGAAGTCCAAGCTGGCTACCCTGGGGAACTCCAGAGGTCGCAAATATCAAATACGAAGTGCAAAGCCAACTTTCTGAGTCCTAGTCTGGAGATACGATTTTATCCAATTAAGAAGCCCCAGCGGAAATTCCAACACGCAATTTCAGAATTAGAAGACCTTGAGGAATTGCTTACCTTGAGTGAAAACATGAATCAATAAAGAAGTAAATTCCAGTAGGTCTGTAGAAATGGATCTGTTTTTAACAAATCCATGCTGGTTCGGTTATATGAAAGAAGAACAGGAATGTTGTAACTGATATGTTTTAATTTGCTCACAGAGTTTAGGTATTGCAGACAGTTTTGCAATGCCCTTTTAGTAAGAAATGTCAGAACGAGAACACCGTTTATGTAAGGGAATAATGAAAGATTCTTCCCCGTTTGAAAACTTAAACTTTTTAAGTGATTTGGAAATCAAGATGTGGATGTGGTAGACAAGCAAGTTGGCGCAGTGATTTAAGATGCACGATGGCACATTATCTGGACCAGGAAAAAGGTTATATTTTAATGAAAATAAACCATTTAGGACAGAAGAAAAAGAAACCGTAAGGTATACGAATAGCCATTGCTGGCATCGGACGACGAGTAAGTTGATTGAAAGAATTTTGCGAAAAGATTTGCAATATCAATAAAAAGGTAAGGCATTGCAACGACGTTTGGTATTAAAGAATTGGTAAAAGCTTTTTGGATCGTTACAAATATTACTTTGTACTCGAGAAAGATCATTTTTATAGCAAATACGATTTTGGGCTTGAAATTTTGCCCAAGCAGATTTTGCCCAGATCTTTTGTAAGTTTTGAAAAGACGAGACTTTTCATTTTTTAAGTGTCTAAGGCTTGCACAAGTCTATCAATGGAGATATCAAAAAGCTCGTAGAGTTTAGAATAGAATAAATTGGTACAATAAATTTGATTAAGATATGACCAGTCAGCATTAAGCAACAAATTGTTAAAAAATTGAAATCTGTTTTCCTAAAACAACGCCTAAGTAGTACTCTAGTTAGCTTTACTTCTTGGGGTATTTCTGGAAAATCTAATTGAAGTTCTAAGGTTGGATGATAACTATCTTCAGGCAAAGATCATTAGAGCCTTCGTAAATATTGACTTAATCAAGCATTTTAGTGATTTGAGCCTCAGTAGGGAACGTCCAGGGTCTGTTGTGGCGGTGGTCAACTTCATCAAAGCGCCGAGAAAAGAGTTAAAAAAGTGGGTGAGGCGTACAGAAGACTACCCGATATCTACGGCTTAGGAGGAAGAAGAAATGGAAACGGAGACGGATACTCAGATTAAAATATAAAGTGATCACAGTCAACACTGCGTATGTTTTAATTCCAAAGCCTTGCACCGCCCTTTAAATCATAACTTTTTATGCCCTTGTAACTTTGAACGCATATAAGGAAGCATATCCGAACACATAAAGTATACATATTCTTGATCAGCTTGAAGAGCTGAGTTGATATAGCCATGTCCGTCTGTCCGTCCGTCTGTTTCTATACTACTTCCTTCGTCAGTTTAAAGAGAGTATAAAAAGTGAGCTACATGTATTTATAAGTATTGAAATAATGTTCAAAAATTCATTTAAAGTTGTCTATAATGGCAGCGATATAAGCTTCTCCCGTAATTCCCGCAGACAGCTTCAATCGCATTTGGACTTTATTGACCACACCACATGAGATCCATCAGAGATGCACAGACACACCACATGTGTCTTTTCCCATATCGAATGATGCTTTTAATGCAATTGACTGCTTTCTGCCAGTTAAAGTAATACAATTACTCGTATTACAATAAAAACGAAAAGTCATGGAAATTTATAGTTAGTTCGATTCGGATAGCATTGAATAAATGAATTATTTGATTTAATAAAAATTCGATTATACCTTAAATTATGGACCACTGCAAACACAAATCGAATAAAATATGCCTGAATCTGGCACACTCTCAGAGCGCATAATGTGTGTCCTTGCAACAATAAAACTTGCCCGTACCGACGACGTTCAAGCATTAAAAGCCAAATCCTGTTGAAAATGTGGCGCAATAAATAAACAATTGATCCCGGGCCCAAATGGCAACTGCTTCTGTGCGATGGTAAGTGAGTAAGAGCAGACTAGACGACATTGCCTGGGCGGCCATTAGTTGTTTATGCCGCCTGGCTGCTGGCCATTTTATGCTACAATCAACCCCGGCCAAACAATTTTATAATTGCCTTCAAGCCGGGCCACCATTTGTATGGCTTTCAATTAACGCTTTGTCCAACAGGGCCAGAAGCGGAATTGAATTGAAAGGAAAAGACGCAGGCCAAAAGAAGAAACGCACAATAAATTATTGGCAACCGAAACGGACAAACAATACAAAATCAATACCGATTAAATGCGAACCAAAAACAGGACTTGGCTCGCTCTCAGTCTCTGCCTTTAGCGGGTTTATTTATTGCAACATTAATGCTCTCTCATATGGCTGTCGTGCGACAGACGTTGCCGCTAATGTGAGCATGAAAAATTACTGCACAAATATTTTATGCACACAACGAGAGAGAGCCAAAAAAAAGAAGGCAAAATAAAGAACCGTGTGCATATAAATGGCCCACATACCCAGTATATGCTTAGCGAAATATTAAAACCAAACATGATCTGGCATACATCAGATGTATGAATTAGGGTGTACCTTAAAATTAAGGGCACATGTTTGTATTGTTAGCTGTTTTCCAGCAGAACAACACAAGTGAACATATTCTACCGCAGTAGACCTATTTAGTTTGCTTTTTTAACATCAATGGGCAGTACTCTACATTGTTCGCATGGCGCCACATTTTAAAATTTTCAGATATTTGTATATAATCCTTGGCAGGCTTATACTATTATTATTGCATGTGGCTCGAACAATATTTTGATAGATGCCTTATCACGCAGATTAATTTGCCTGAAATAGTTACTCTTTGTCAAATTCAGTAGCTCCCATGCAATTGATCATCTTCTTGAAGACAACACATCTTTAAAATTGCAGAAAATCAAATTTCCTCCAGATTTTAAAGTCAATTGTGATGAACAACTGTCTGCAGTACGCCCCTATATGCCAAAGCCACTTCGCAAAAAGATTTTTGATTCTGTGCATATGTTTTTTTCTCATCCTGGAAAACGAGCAAATATTAAACAAATTAAAAGAAAATACGTCTGGCCAGCAATGAGGCGTAACATTAATCAATGGGTCAGCGAAAGCATTACCTGCCAACGTTCAAAAATTCAGAGACACAACCAACTAGAACATCAACATTCCAGCAAGTAGACAAACGCTTTGAACACGTTCGCATAGACATCATTGTCGTTCTTGAATATAAATGATATTGCTACTGTCCGATGAAGATTGACAGGTTCACTTGCTGGCCCGAAACGGTTCCAATTCAAAAATGGCACCCGAAACAAAGGCGACAGCATTCTTCAGATCATGGATTGCCAAATTTGATGCCCCAAAAATGATATTTACGGATCAAGGAAATCAATTTGAAGCACTTACAAACATGGTGTGAATACGCACTTCTCCGTATCATCCGGCATCTAATGGGATGATCGAACGCTGGCACCGGTCACTAAAAGCAGCATTAATGTGCAAACAACATGCTCCTTGGTTAGATATTTTGCCAATTTGCTGTATTGCTGTACTCTTGGGGCTGCGAACTTGTTTCAAAGGAGGACATTATTTCATCTGCTGCCGAAATGCTATACGGCGCCGACATACGCCTTCCTAAAATGAACCAGATGATCCAACTCAATTCATAACTAAATTTCGTGATTAAGTTTAGTACTTAGACAAACTAAATAGTCCGCTAGCTAAATTGACAACTTATTCCAGCTATAGGTTACCCAGCTTACGATGCAGTGTGACTGTTCAACGCCAAAATATCACACTTCATTAAAATACCACCAAATGTGAAACGGTCACAC
This sequence comes from Lordiphosa clarofinis, assembly GCA_018904275.1. Lineage (NCBI taxonomy): Eukaryota > Metazoa > Arthropoda > Insecta > Diptera > Drosophilidae > Lordiphosa > Lordiphosa clarofinis. The sequence goes on from JAEIGQ010000264.1 coordinate 325,043, forward strand.
TGCTTGCATCTGAGTTTAGTTAATTGTTTTTGCTAATATTTAGGAATTATTGGAGGATATATGGAATGTAGAAGTCATGGGCAATGCAAAATCTTAACTTTGGGTTCGAATCATGTCAATTGATGATTTTTGTCAAACTTTTGCTGCTAACATTCCGACGGGTGGGAGTCGGAAAAAATTACAAACTTTTTTTTCCTGCTACTACCCCATCGGAATTGAATCAGCTGTTTGTGCCTTTAACTCAGCGCCTCAAGCTGTCAAGCTAGCGGCACTACGAGCTTTTCGATGGGTATAAACGGAAATTTTAGTTTGTCTGAGTTCCACAGAGCGTCAGAGGCTTGTCGGAATTTTACGAAAGCTTTTCGACACCCTTTTTTATATGGAGTTGACACCCAGCTAAAGCGATTTAGTTTGTCTGATTACTAAGCTTTACATATGACATGAAAACAATCTTTTGTACAGAAAACCCTAATTTCATGCAGCCATTATACTGGACCACATGAAATCAATGATCGGTTTCTTGAAATCAACATTAATGGAACCTAACACAACATCTCAGTAAAGAGAAGCCAGCATTCAGCGTCATAGATCCTGACATTCCAGTCAAGCCTCTTCGAACATACCAGAAAAAACGGAGTGTCAAATCTTATCAGTAAGCTCGACACATCACTGAGGAGGGGAAGAGCTGTGGCACGATATTACATTAGCTCAATTATTGCACATCTCTAAATTACTCAGACGCTGTCTCGAATTAACTTAAATCTGAATTCTCATCTAATCTGTATTTTTAACTAAATAGTTAATGTGGGGTTGCCACTAGGTAAGGTACTACAATGATATATTCGTCCGAATTCGATCAAATACACCAAAATTGTGTATACTTACTAGACCGATCGTTCGTTACAGTAATTCGAATTGGATTTTATTTAACAGAATTAGTTTATGAAAGCATGTAATAAAAAAATAAATATCAAATCTGGACGCGATAGCAATAAAAAAAACAAAGTTGTAAGATTTTTTTAAAAATTTTATGGAATTATGATCAGTTTGTCGTTGTTTCCTGAATGCTGAAATGTTTTTGAAAATTTCAAAGCAGTCTTTTCGCTGAACCTGTTCTTAGATAAAGTAAGCTTCTCCTCATACCAATCGAAATGTCCTGCCAACTTGTGCGGTAGGAACAGCTAATAAATATAAAGAGTAGGTTGTCGTTTCAGACCATATCGTTTGGCGAAATTTTAAATAAAATGATTTAACTTCGTCATTTCACATATCAGCAAATTAAATAGCAATGCATAAATTATTTTCCATTCCAACTTAAGATGCAGTTGTATAATATCAACATTTACTTAAGTGAGTGCTGAGCTCTACCTTTTTCCATTGTACCCTCAATGAGGTCCACCCTCATGTACATACTATACATACATTTATTTGGCATAGAGCCCATCCACATAATGATGATGATGATGATGCTTAGCATATTATGCTTATTTATACAACAAATTAGAATGCGAGCTGATTAGAGGTCATCTCTCGATGTGTGTTTACTTTCCCACTAGACCCAACTGCGTATGCTGGCTTTTTGTTTCGTTTATTGTTTGCATTTAGGCGTTCGGTTGGAACTCAATAATTGACAGCTAGCCCAAAATTTGTATATTATAATGACAGCATTTAATTGGATTGGAAACGCAATAAAATTTTAAATATTGCGCATACGCACTGTGCCACAGGCATCAATAATGAAAGGTTTTGATTGTGTGTATTTAATGTTTGAGGGTTAATTTGAGGTCGGAGTTTGGAAGTTAGTGTGCGAAAGTCATTTTTTGATTTATGTATGAAAAAAATGTCTAACTTTAGAGCCTGAGCAATTCTCCTGTTTATTGGCTATGTCCACAAATTGCATTGGAATGCCATTCTGCATGATAGCCACACGCAATTAAATTGCACATTTCGCTCCGTTTAATGATTGATGTGAGTTTAATTGCTGTGAATTGTTTGCCATTCAGCATTGTAATCACAGAAAAGCGAATATTTGTGTTCAGTGAAAATGGTGTGTGTAACATTACAAAAGTCATTTGGAAAATGGTTGGCCATTTTGGATGTTTGCTAATATTATGCAACACTTTTGCCCCAATAAGTGGGCTATGGCCAGCGGCCAAGTCACACACACACAGCGACACACCCATTGACAACTCATCAAAGCGAGTGGCAAGGTCATGATGCGCCAAATACCCCAGAGGCTTTCAAGAAATGGGGGAAAAAAGAAAAAGGTCTTATCAGTCTACTGTATGTGTGTGTGTGTGTGTGTGAGCCACTTTTCTCCATACCAAACTTTGTCACACTTTGTTGTCTTTTGTTGCTTATTGATTTTCCTTCAACTGCTGCTCCTGCTGTTCATTTCTCTCACAATTTATTGTCAGAGCTCTCCACTTTGCTTCGCTTCTACTTGAAATCTACTTGCTGAGTATTTATAATTGCACTTAAAGCTTTACAACAAGACGAGTCCTGGCCAATACTAATTAAATTGGTCGGCTGCCCGGCCTGACCCACTGTCTCTCTGGCTACAAGCAATCCAAAGTGAAATGACTCGTTGAGTGGCTGGTCGTCGTCTCTTGGGCTGAGTGGCACTTGCTGCCAATGGTAATGACGTCATTGCGGACAGTTGGCGGTTTGATGGCGGACCCCGGGCTGTTGCATACATATGTATGTATGTCGCAGCAATTAACGCGAAAGAGAAAACGCAAGCTAAAAATACCCGTAGCCTCTGTTTAACCAACGAACTTCAAATCTCCAACCTTCTTATAAGTTGTAGAAATTATGAATGTATGTGGTCAAGTAGTAGAGTGTGCGACTACTGTGTGGGAGAGCTATTTAAAAAGAAGCTGTGAAATTTTAGAAATGGCATAATTAGCATTAAGCTGACTCTATTTATGTCCAAGCTTAACTATTTGCCTGCAGACATGGGAATATGGCAATTGCCAGCTAATTAATTTGCTAGAATGTAAAAAACACCTTTGGAATTATCCGTTTTTTCTGCATTTCAAGAGAAAGCTTAGAGTAATTAAAAAGTTTTGAAAGTCATTTCAAAGAGGGGAATTTTTCTGGGAACATAAGGCATATGCATTTAATGCATTTCAGGTGAGCTCAACTTCTGAATAGTCAAATATTTATCTACTTTCACATCCATTAGATTCTTTGCCAATTTTTTCTTCCTAGTACAAATTTGACCACTAAAATTCTGACACAAGGGATTTCATACCGTAAACATTACCTCATAGAAAGTTTTCCAAATAAAGCCTGTGCTCGCGTTCAATGGGTACCTTTGTTCTTGCAACATCAAGGGACAACAAAAGTCTTAGGGCCGATTTCCGTTCTCCCAGATAGCTGCTATGTGTCAGATAGTCATCGATCTTACACTGTTATTTGTTAGTTATGTAGAAGATGTGAAATCGGCGCTAAGACAAAAATCTAAAAAAAATTCTGCAAATACGGACAGGGTCATTGGAAATGAATGGAATTTTCTGTCGTTCTCCCTACGGGGGCTTTATAAGTAAAAACTCACATCTAGGAAAAGTCGTTAAAAACTGAAACAAGTGCAATTATGAAATGAAAACTACCAAATTGAGCACATTCAAAAAATAGAAAAACAAAAACCAAAAACTTGAAAAGTTATGTTTAAATAACATTTGGGACTCTCTCTCAGTCGGTCAGCTGAAGCAATTGAAACTTGCACACACTTGTTTTGGCCAGACAACCAGGCAGTGTTGGGGGCTCTTGAAAACATCAACACGAGACTACAAAAAGAGGCAAGTGACCTCCATCCTCAACCTTTTCGTTCGCACACAAAACAACTGATGGGGATCCCAACAACAGGGCATAAATATTCATTGGAATAGAATAGAGCGGGCGAGATAGACACAGAGCCATAAGTGGTGTGTGTGTATGTGTGTGTCAACTTCCGCCCAGAATGACACTTGATGATGAAGATTTTGTTGCTTTCACTTTTGTCGTCGGCTTGATTGGCACAGCCAGCAAAACGAGTATGAAGCCAACATGGTGGATGGCTGCAGCATTTTTCTTGCGTTGACAAACATGGCACGTGCTTGGAAGGCAGATAAACGAGCAACGGCAGCAGAGGTGTCAATGCAGCAGGAGCAACGGCAGCTGCTATTAAGCAAACTCTCTCTTTCTCTCTCTGTTAGGTGATTATAATTATCATAGGCACATACGCAGTCACAGCAGGAGGATGAGTTCAAAGTTCAGACGAAGGCTGAATAAGTAGTTGGTGAAAATTTCATCATGTCATCGGCAGGATCTGCTGGAGCCTAGGAGCTCGCTAATGCGCGCATTCATTTGCGCGTTGCAAAAGTTAAAAATTCAAATCAAGGCAAGGACATGCCGCACACACACACACACACAAGTGCCAAGAGTTTATCACACAAACATGAAGGATGGCAATGGCGGCTGTCATTCATGTTGCATACTAATTTAAATACTTTGCACGCACGCCCAGGAGCTGGATAGCTGGTTTGGGTAGGAATAGGGCTACGACACATTCCACCACCGCATGTGGCGCTGTTACCCATTTCCGTTTCTGGCAGCAGCACAAAAGCCACTCCAGCCCGCCTTGTGCCTGCAGGATGTGTGCCATGTTTATGGCTGAGTCTTCATCCCGTTCCCTCCGCGTCAGTTTGCCCTTCGTGTCTGTGTGGGAACAAAGACGGGCAAAAATATTTTTGCTGTTTTCAGTTGTCGCAAAACTTTTGCCTCTGTGCGTGTGTGTGTGTGAGTGTTTGCTTTTGTTTACTCTGTATTTGTTTGGATATTCCTGCGCAGCTTGCCCAAAACTACAACGAGAGTTGACCAAACGAAGGACTAAGCTTTAGCTGATGATTTACAATCCCATGGACTAACATTTTTGAACAGGTTTTAGTTTGAAAATAAAAACAAAGCTTTGAGTGCAAAAGGAGGGAGAAAGGTTGAAAAACTAAACTGAAATGGAACATTTCAATTAGATTTGATTTAATTGGTCCTGTTTATAGAGGTAGAGCTTCAAAGTAAAATCAATGCAAACCAGAAATTGAAAAACACTGAGAACCTGTCAAAAGTTTAACATGTTAAAACAAGAACTTAAGTCCCAAAGCGTGTTTTCCTCAAAATTAATATATTTTGAATTGAAAAGCTTTTTTTAAAGCGGGCTTAACGATTCCTAAAATACAATACAGCAACAATCGTGTACATTTCAATTATCACATTTTATTGAATTTTTAGCAAGGGTAATCGAGCCGACTTTTGACCCCAATGTATACTACAGCGCACAAATAAAACAGAATTTCTATGTACCATTTGATAAAAAAAAACAAAATGTCTTGGCAGGGCGACACCTTATCATCTGACATATTAAATCTGATGAAGAACATCCTCAGCCAGTGCACAAATGCCTACACATCGAGCGTTTTCACAGATTTATAGGCAGTCGAAACTGATTGGCTTAGCTGTAAGCAAGAAAAAGAGGAAATCTATGTGACTTGGACAATCTGTAGCAATGGAAAATTACATTATTTAAGGGTGTAGCCAGCGATAACCGTATAAAGTTCAACATCCAAAGTAGAACTACTCTTGCAAACCAATGCTAGCTACTACACTAAAAAAAACAGAGAATCAATCTAAAATCTAGATTGAAAATCTGTTTATCGACAATCTTGCAATCCTATAAAACAAGATTGAAAAACCTTGAAGTGAGCGTAGAAATTTTAAAAGAAAATTTATGATCTCACAACTTATCATGGCATGGCCGCTTAGCTCACTCAGGCGTCACTTTCTAGGCACAATATCAATATCGAATTACTTTATGCGATCTTTTTGTGAATACTTTTATTTGGTTTTGGACAAAAATGAAGGTTTCCTAAGGGCATTCTCTTTGATATTTGTAATATCAGTAATACTGCACTCAGAAAAAAATCCTTTCTAAATGATGTATGTCTTTAATTTTAGTAGGATTAGCATTTGGTTTTTATCGTCACCCATATAAGTACCCATTGTTAACTACTGAGAATGGAGTACTGAGTATCGAGTTCCTATTATAGAGTACAGAACATCGAGTGCTTAGTATCGAGTACTAAATATCGAGTACTGAGTATCAAATATCGAGTACTCACTAGTGAGCACCGAACATCGAGCACTGAGTACCGAGTATCGTTTACTGAGGATGGTGATATCAAGTACTAAGTATTGTGCAACGAATACTGAGTATCGAGTATAGAATAACACATTCACTAAATGAACTAAGTGAGTGCTGTAAAAACTGTCTAGATGTCAGTTTAAAAGATATCTTAACCAAACTTTACACGAAATCTTTAGGAAAAAATACGCACACTTGTCAGAACCGAAAGGATCGGATAACTCGAGCATATAGCTGCCATAGGAACTATCGGTCGAAAAGTGGGTCTTTGTGAGAAAATCTTTTTAGTTTTTTATGTTAACTTCTCCCAACTCAGCGATTATTATTATTATAAACAATTACGTAGATTTGCAAGTCTTGGTCAAAATCGGATGACTATATCTTAAATAAAATAGGAACTATAGGTCGAAAAGTGGGTCTTTATGAAAAAACTTTTTTGTTTTTAATGTAAACGCCTCCCGCTTATGCAATTATTAGTTTTATACGCTTTTACACAGATTTGCAAGTTTTGGTCAAAATCGGATGACTATATCTTATAGCTGCCGTAGGAACTCTCAGTCGAAAAGTGTGTTTTATTTAGAAAAATTGTTTGTTTTAAACCTGACGTTCGTAAACTCTGATTTTTTAAAACATTTGCAAGGATATAAAAACTTCGGCAAAGACGAAGTTAGCTTGGCCTTCTCGTTTTATATGAAGTTAGATTGACATAAAGACGGGTAGTAGAATAGAAGGAACAGATCAAACGGACCAAAAAATCGTAATTTTTTAAAAAGGATTTTATGAGTTTAGATTATCATGAACATTGAATTCAAGGCAATTTATTATTTATTTATTTTTCCAGGGCAACTTTACTTAAGCTCAGATGAAAATATCTTAAATATGGAAATTATTTCTAAATCTCAGGGCGATTGTAATTCTTGGCTGATTTTCCGTACATAGAATAAAATATATTTCTGATTGTAGAAACGGTTTTAAGACAGATGGGAACATTTTAATTTAAATAAGTAAAAAAAAAACTTTTTGGAATCAAGACATGCACATTTAATTTATATGACTTATGCAAATTGTCAAAGTGTCAAATGTGAATTTACATTTTATTGCAATGACTGAGCCTGTGGCTATTGTGGCGGCTGCCGGTAGCGCTTGGGAATCGAATTGGTATTTGCTTCTAGTTTGCTTCATTTATTTAATCGATAGTAAACTTGCTGAACAGATTAATAACAATGTTAACGAAATGTATTAAACGTACAAAAAATCTGCATAGAAAATATGCGATGAAATAAGTGTTTTTTTCTCAATTTGCGGGACATGGAGCTTACATTTGGGGTCTCTATTGACTTTCTAAACTGAATATTAGACTGGCCCTTAAAAATAGATTTCAAAATACCGGGCGGAAAATGGTTCGTTTTGGTCCCAATAGATATGAAAAAAAGTTTGGTAGCGATCGGACTTCATTTAGTGGACGCGCGTTCGCCCTCAAAATCGAAAATTTGAAATGTATGGGAAATGAGGGGGATGAGATTCGAATTTAATTTCTAAAAATTCCAAACAAATTTTTATGTGTTAATTCTTTTACATCCTTTTAGGGAATATCATAGCAACATTTTAAATATAAATGTGTCTTATTTTGAGAGTCAGCCTGGCCAGAATCATATCAAAAGGGTCAATTTTTCCAAATTTTTTTTGGTATTTTTTTCGAAGAATTTTTAATACATATGAGATTTTGATTTTTGCTTTTGCCCGGGCGGCAAAACTATCGTTTTGGTCCCAAGAGATATAATAAAAAGTTTGGCTGCGATCGGACTATATTTAGTGGAAGCGCTCTCGCCCTAAAAACCAAAAATGTTAAATATGCAACCAATATATGGGATGAGATACGGATTAAATCTGCAAAATTTGAAAAAAAAATTTTTTTTGATTTTGCTCTTTAAATCCTTTAAGGGGAATACCATAGCAACATTTTACATATTTTTGTTGGATATTTCGAGCGTAAACTTGGTCAGAGTCATATCAAATCGGCCAATTTTAAAAAAAAAAAAAATTTTTCTGAGATTAATTTTGGATTTAATCTGTAAAATTAAAAAAATTTTTTTTAAGTGTTATTTCTTTTTATATACTTTAAGCGAAATATCATAGCAACATTTTGAATATTAATGTTAGATATTTTGAGAATAAATTTGGTAAGAATCATATTTAAAAGCACATTTTTCACATTTTTTTATAATTTTTTCTATGTTTTTTTTTTTAAGATAAAATAATATATACGAGATATGCTCTAAATATCCGACATTTACATTTAAAATGTTGCTATGATATTCTTCTAAAAGAATATAAAGAGAAATAACACATAAACACTTTCTATTAAAAATTTTAGATATTAATCCCAAAACTCACCCCAAATATTGCGCATATATTTCAAATATTCGATTTTGAGGGCGAGTGCGCTTCCACCAACTGAAGTCCGATCGCTGCCAAACTTTTTTATTTTATCTATTGGGATTAAAACGAAACTTCTTCCGCCCAGGCAAGAGCAAAAATCATAGTCTCGCATAAATTAATTTATCATTAAAAAAAAAACCCCAAAAAATGAGAAAAATTGGAGTTCTGATATGATTTTGACCAAGTTTTCTCTAGAAAAATCCAACAAAAATATTTAAAATGTTGCTATGATATTCCGCAAAAAGTATTTAAAGACAATAAACACTTTAAGAAAATTTGAAAATTTTAGAAATTAAATCCGAAATTAATCTCAGAAAAAATTTTTTTTTTTTTAAAAATTGGCCGATTTGATATGATTCTGACCAAGTTTACGCTCGAAATATCCAACAAAAATATGTAAAATGTTGCTATGGTATTCCCCTTAAAGGATTTAAAGAGCAAAATCACAAAAAATTTTTTTTTCAAATTTTGCAGATTTAATCCGTATCTCATCCCATATATTGGTAGCATATATGAAATTTTTGGTTTTTAGGGCGAGAGCGCGTCCACTAAATATAGTCCGATCGCAGCCAAACTTTTTATTATATCTTTTGGGACCAAAACGATAGTTTTGCCGCCCGGGCAAAAGCAAAAATCAAAATCTCATATGTATTAAAAAATTCTTCGAAAAAAAATACCAAAAAAAAATTTTGAAAAATTGACCCTTTTGATATGATTCTGGCCAGGCTGACTCTCAAAATAAGACACATTTATATTTAAAATGTTGCTATGATATTCCCCTAAAAGGATGTAAAAAGAATTAACACATAAAAATTTGTTTGGAATTTTTAGAAATTAAATTCGAATCTCATCCCCCTCATTTCCCATACATTTCAAATTTTCGATTTTGAGGGCGAACGCGCGTCCACTAAATGAAGTCCGATCGCTGCCAAACTTTTTTTCATATCTATTGGGACCATAACGAACCCTTTTCCGCCCGGTATTTTGAAATCAAAAAAAAAAAGTTAATATAAGGGCCAGTCTACTGAATATTGAATATTTTTTCATAAATCAGGAATGTTTCCGCTCTATAGACAACTAATGAAAAATATTTTCGAGGTCTAAATTCTTTGAACCACCCACGTATGGGCAACATTCTGCTTGGCTACATCGTTAATTTTGTGTGCCATTTTGTTTTGTTCAATTTTTTGTTGTTGTTTTTGTTTTTTGTTGCTCCTTGTTCTGTGATTTCATACATATATATATGAATATACATTTATGTAGATACGTGTGTGTGTGATTGCTTGAGTATCTGCCCATACAGCTTGATGTCGTCCATTCATTCTATTCCATTGTATACAAATGCAAATTGTTATTGATTATGCTGCACATAAAGCTATGAAAGACAGACACACACAAGCACATGTCACTCTACTATCTGCCGGAGTTTATTGTATTCCCTAGTGCCATAATAAATTTGAACATTTGCAATTTTTGACCCAGAACCTTTAGGGAATGTTTTGCTAACTGCTTTGGAATTTATTTTGCACAAATTCAATAAAAAGAAAAAAATGCAGGACAAACCATAAACTGAAATATTACGCATACGTCCCCCTGCCATAAATTCATTTTGCCCTGCACTTTGACTGCTTGGCTTTCCGCTTAGAAGTTGAGGCCAAAAGTTGAGTCGATGGGGAGTTTAGGGTTGGAACTGGAGGAGTCAGGCAAACATCAGCCTGTCATGTGGAGTTCAGCAAACAGTTTGCTTGCGGCTGCAAAACTCAAACAGTTTAGCAAAAACTTTTGCATCAGCAGAGGAGACCAGGAGAGGCCACGCCTACTGCGTCAATCGGTGACGCAGGCATAATGACTTTTGTAATTACTCTACCCTGTCCCGTTGTCCCGTTGATGAGTTGCTTGCTGGCAATTACCTGCTGAATCGGCTGTCCAACTTTTAATTGCTGATGCATGCGAAATAAGCGCGAGGCCAAAAAGGGAGCAAAATCAGCGAAGGCAAAGCACACGCAGTGTGGCGACTTAGCAGTTTTCCTATGCCACTTCATTTGGCGCGTGCAAATCTAATTCCACATTTAGCCTGAAGATTATGAGAAAATTGTGAAATGCATAAGATTGTGGTTAAATTTTCAGACAGAATTAAGCAAGGCCATTATGAAATTATGGAAATGTAAATTGAAATGACTGAAATGCGAATGATGGGAAAACTGAGGTAAATATATCTTTGTATGAATGTGGATCGGCAGTGGTGGTGCGAGATAAGTCATAGTCCCAGGTAGTTTTTGAACGCCAGGCATAAGCCAGTACGTATAGTATATGTAGATACCAGAGAATTAAACCGAAACCAGAACGATATTTTAAATACCGGGAACCGATATTTTTAAAACCGAAAAGACAGAAAAGACCCTAAACATTGTACAGGTTTAGTTTCGGTTCTAAGGTTTTTTTTTTATTTCCGTAGCTTCCGCTAATTTTTTCATCGCTATATACACTGCTGTTGACAACGCCAACGGGGTAGATCGGGAGAGAGTCACAACAGATTTCGTTTTTGAAGTCTACGATTGTATGTTTCTGTGTTGAAGACTGAAACAAGGAGAGCTTAAGTTAAAGACGGCTCTAACCGACTTCGATACACGCGTTACTCACGAAAAACATGTTTAACGGTGTTCCTGTGTTCCTAAGGGTGACCATGAGAAAAGTATGCAAAATTTTTTTTAGGGTGGGAGGGGGGTTTGCTGGGGGGTTTAGTTCACTTTTTTGTTCATAACTTGAAAACCGTTCATCCTATCTTCATCAAATAGATTCATTTTGCTAAGATGGTTAGCAAATCTTTAGAAGGTACGAATTTATCTTTAAAACTGTAAGAGATATAACGTTTTTTCCAAATTGCGGGGGCGGGAAGGGGCGTTGCCAAAATTTGAAACAAACTTGATTTGCGTGCAGATAAAAAAAGCATTTGTTCCATACATGTCAAACCTTTATCTCTTACCATCTATGAGATCTAGGTGTTCATACAGACGGACGGACGGACGTACAGACGGACAGACGGACAGACGAACGGACGGACAGACGGACAGGCGGACATGTCTATATCGACTCGGCTGTTGATGCTGATCAAGAATATATATACTTTATATGGTCGTTACATACATTTGCACAACTTTAGTATACCCTTTTACCCTTCTGCCGCGTTTGTGTGCAAATCGGAAGAGCTCAATAGTAATGTCGCCTACACGTGACCAGCGGTTAATCGTTGTAAAATTTCTATTCTATATCGGGTATAAAAATCGTGATAGTCAAGTCGATCAGCAAAACACGAATCAAGCACAGAACAAGAAAACTGCTGGTTCCAGGTGCATTGATGAATTGCTGAGCATTTGTAAGTCAAGGCCTATTTCCAGATGACATTAAAATTTATTTTAGCACAATACTTCATTCAAATAAGACTGCTTTGCAATAGCATTCGGAGTTCAAAATAGTTCGAAAGTGTTTCTATTCATGTGAACTTCAACATATAAATGAATGTTTATTTCATCTGGAATCAGGCCTTTAAGAGGCAAACAGACCAACGGTGAGCAGCAGAAATAACGGAAAGGTAAAACAACATTCGTTAATCGATAGTTAGAGATAGTTAGTAATTAGCAAAATTAATCGATTTGCCGAAAAAATGATAAAGATCGGATAAACGGTTCCCAAGTTATGAGCAAAAAAGTGAACCATGCCCCTTTCACTAACCCCCCTCCCACCCCAAAAAAATGTTGCATACTTTTCGGGTTGATTTCCTGGAACATACCAGAAGCTAAATTTAGTCACGAGCAAAGTATTTACTATGTATAGTATAAACTAACTCCGACCCGCAAGACAGCCAGTCCAACACTTCGTTGATATATGCGTTACTCAGGGGGAGAAATGTTTAATAGCCTTCTTGCGTTCCAGAGGGGCGATATTCCGAAAAGTGTGGTACTTTTTTCAACTCGGCTATTTTTTATCCGACCCTCATGAAAATTTGGTGCGTCGTGGGCTGTTCAACATGATTTGTTTGGCGTAACAGGTCACTGTGTACCCATCGCTTAACCGAACCGGAGCTAGTTTGACGCCTTGTAGTATATAGCTTTTTTGAAATGTAATCTTTAAAGAACAAAAAAACTTTTTATTAGATGTTCTGCGACGTGATGAAACGCCTCTTCACAGCAGAGTCACACACTACTCGCTGCACCAGAGTATGACAAGTACAGGTACATGCCATTTCCATCCAATCACTAGCAGACTTAGCTTTTGAAATTTCAAATATCCGCTTGCTTATAGCATTTTCTTTTTGTTTCTTGTTTGTTAGTGGACAAAAGGCGCTGTTGTGTATCAACTCAGTCTCTTCCAAAACATTAGGATCCAATTGAAGCATATTTATTCATCAACTTTATCCACTAAGTCTATCTTAGCTAACGTAGTATTAGTTAGATACAGCAAGCGTAGGAGATTTATTATTATTCGGTTGTGTTCTAGCATATAGTCTCTTAACACTTAGAGTGCCTTTTTTAATTAATTGGAATTCTTTGAATTTTATTTAATTCAGGATTAAATATGTTAGTTAAAGTTGATTTCTCTCAGAGCTTAGGTGACTTAGTGGGTTATTCCCAGCAATTGCAAAGTGTTAATGTTTCTAACCACTCAATTGCCCAACCAAAACTTGGCTAAATTTTAAACAAAAGCCACTGTATGACGCTAACCCACACACACCCCCATACACTAATTGAATGCAGGGGGGAAAATGCAGGCAGCATGAGATATTTAATTGAATAAACCGTTGTAAACCGCTGCACTGGCTTTTCATTTAATTTTCCAACAATAGTTTAAGCCAAGTCAACAACAACAACTTGTACGTATGAGTCGCAATTAGAAGAGTTAATGCCTAAATTTGATTGGTATTAAACGTTGCTTAAGTGTGTACATACACTTTTTTTAATAACTTATTCATTATGTATGTGTGCGTGTGCGTGTGTAATTTATGCGCTGTTAGGCAGTATAAATTGCTTTAAAAGGGAGCCGCCAACAAAAGTTGGCAAGGATAGCAGGACTCGTCCTTGTTGTTGTGCTTGGCATTTCCACCCGCATACGTGTGTACTCCGTACACACACACTCATAAGCGATAAGCGGAACGTGTGAGGCACTGCCGAAAAAAAATAAAGGATACACCAGGACAACAACATAACAAGCAAAAAAGTTAAGGAGCACCACAAAGGCCCAAGTCGAAAAACTGATACTTTCTATCAAAGGCAACCGCAGGCCCCTACCAGATGGGTACCCCTCTCACTCGCTGGCGCTTTCACTCACAGCAGACGCTGAAACTTTAGTGGACAACGAAGTAGTCATGAAACGTGGACACGGCCAGCCACTCGGCTGGCTTCGGGAGTTGCTCCGTTTCTGGCACATAATAATTTACATAATATACGTAAAGCACAATCAGCACGACCGCCAGGCACAACAAACCAAGCCAAAGAGGAGGCCACAATATTTTCACTCTCACAGGACCCGATTTTCGGGCATACACACACACACAGGTGGACGAAATATTTGCGCTTTTATATAACTTGGTCGCGCACATTTTCTAATTCATTTTCATTTTACTTTTATTATTTTGCGAGGCTCTGGAAGGTGGGAAGGCTCCCGCCGCCGCCCACACCGCGTTGCCGTTTCACCGTTTCACCAAACACCAACAACACGGCGACAACTATCCGCGCTCGTGACTTTCCTGGCCAAATTCGTGAGCAGACTACAGCAAATCGTATAGCGTTCGGCAAATAAGGACACCAGCAGGAGTTATGAGTGAAAGCTTTGTGGAGTGAAAGCTAAGCTAAAGCTTCGTGGGTTGCCAGAGCAATGGCTGAATAACTTCACACATGGCTTCGAGTGAAAGCACAATCATCTTCCTCAAATGAAAGTATGTAAAAGTAGATACATCTGTTTGTCCAAAGGAAAAAAAAGATAGAAAAATATACCTCCCCCCAGCTTAGGGGTAAAGCTTTTATTTCTAATTTAGTCTAAGCAACACCGGCAGCATATAAAATGATGGAAAAAGACGAAAATGCATTACCAGGCGAGGGTTGTTTTTTGTATTTCTAGCAGAATGGCATTTAAAATGGCATTGCTAGAGAATAACTTCCAGTACACAAAAAAAAATGTGTAAAATTCACTTTTTTTATTGTTGTGGTGTTGCGAGATCGCAGAGAGTCAATGCGAGAGAGATAAAAAGAAGCCGAGTGACAATTGCTACATACATACATGGGAAAGTTGCACACACAAACACTTTAACACTTTGCGAGCTTTAACATTTTCAAATATAAAGCATAAAAAATCCTTTGAAACTGAAACAGGACTGAAAGTGTTCCTTTATTATTTAATTATTCAAAATTTTTCCCAAAACCAATTTTTGTCTCTAACAGCCTAATCGCACTGAGCACATCTAACATTGCATACCATGATCAAAAATAAATAAATATCCGAGTCGCTAAGAGCCGACTTTAACTTACTCTCTCGTTTTGTTTATAGTGGGAAACAAATAGAAGTAATTAGGCACACTGATAAAAATATCAAGAATTTTCGTACTTAAATCAAGAATTTTTAGTTTCAAAACTTTAATAACAATAACAATTCTTGATTTAAGTACGGAATTTCTTGATACAAGAGTGTTTTTAAAAATCCCTAAATTCAAAAATCCCTAATATCAAGAACCCTTAAGCACGATTTGAAATTTTTTCTTAAACATTTAGAACTCAAATTAAGCATGATGAGACTTATTTATGTTAGCTAAAGTAAGAGCTCAGTTTTACTTTAAGAACGAAATGAATATTAAATATTTTTTCTTGAATCAATTATTTTATTTTAGAATTTTTAAAGGTCAATTTCGAACTTAAGAACGAAATGGTCTTAAAACATAAACAATTTTTTTTAAGACCTATACTCAGATAAGATACATTTTTAGTTTGCTACGATATTTCACATGAATAGAACACCTTTTCATAATCATTCAGATTTCAAAGCTATTTAAAAACTGTTTCTATTCATGTGAAATATCGAACCAAACTAAAAATTTATCTTATCTGAGTACAGGCCTTTAATCAAGAATTTTATTTCTATTCTTGCTTTTTTAACGGTCTTTTTTGAATTTAAGAATCTTAGAACGATTCTACTCAAAGTAAGAATTTTCAAGAGCGAATCGTTCATACAAAATTCTAGCAGATCTAGAATGAATCTACTTTTTGTTTGAGTGTACCAGGTCAATATTATAGGTGATAAACGTCCAAGGTATTTAAGAGCTAATGAATTATGGTGCCTTAGCTTATACTTTATACTTTACCCAAAGCAAACTCTATGAGATTGCGCTAAGTTATATTTACCCGAGGAAGGTTTTAAATTTTGTTATTCGCGAATTTTTTATTATAGGAAGACGCCAACCCACAAGAGGTTCGCCAGGTACAGAAATAGTTACTATTTGGTGCGGATTTTGGTACTGAGTGTAAAATTTTATTACGCCATCCTTTTTTCCGCAGGCTATGCTAATTAGCCACTATCGATTGATAGTTTTTAAGTCAACATTACTTTGGCAATTGCTCATTCAGAGTCATTAAGTAGTTGAGCTCTCGAATCCGACCACAAGCCGCTCTCTCTCTTATTGAAAGACCCTGTATAAGAGCAGACGTGTCCTATAAGACGCTGCTTAATTCACAAAACAAATGTGTATTTGCGTTGTTTTTCAGAAAATCTTTATTGAATCTGAAGTTGCATAGCGATATCTAATTCTATAACATAAGGTGGATTATTCGCAATCCAAAGAACACAAAAAAACAAACGTTGGTAAATGTAAAATTTTTCATTGGTAAATTTATCAATTTCCATTTAATAACAATATCGACCCCTGTGCGCGAAAACATCGTTTGTGCCATATTTTACGAAATTGACATTTTGATGCAAACTACTAGAACTACTAAATCCACTAACTCATCATCTGGTAAAATGATATAGCGATAACCATAACGGTTACGGAGATACAACAAAATCAATTTAATCGTATGTGACAATACTGAGTTTATTTCTTTTGGGCGAAATGATCGTATGTGCCCCACAATACTGATATTCAACAGTCTGGTTGAAAAATATCTAAATTGGTAAATTTTCATAAAAATAGTTACGAGTTTAGTTAAATAATTTAATAAATTTTGCACATCTAAAGATTGGTAGCGGCGTTGCCAGCCACCGCATTGAAGAGTAGAAAAAACGCTCTCTTGTAAAATTTGGTTTTTGGCACATACGATTTTTTCGCGCACAGGGGTCTTTTGGATTTTGTGTATTTGTGAGAAAAAATCAAAAGTGTTAGCAGTGAAATCAAAGGGACGCGTAGTTTAAGTATCTTTTGTGTCGTTTATACGTTAAGAATTGGAAAAATCATTATTTCAACAATTTTTAGCCAAAAACGAAAAATGTTAGATTTAAAATATTTTTTTTTTATTTCATGTGTACAACTGCCGTATGTTTATAGCCCGAATAGAATCTTTTCTTAAATCAAACATATTTTTTGCCCAGATTTATTTCTTGCAAATGCCAAATTCTGTCTCAATGCTAAAGCTAAGCTTCAGAGAACTGCGAGTGGCCATCAAATTTGTGTTAATATCAATAATTCACATCGCTTTAATTAACGCCAGACCGCATGCCAGACCAATTATCTAAACTTAGACTCCGATAATAACTCAAGTCAACTCACCTATTTCGTGCTGGGTCCACGCTAGTTGGTAAATTTAGGCACTGCTCCGTAACTCAGTCATCATGTTGGGCACACTGCAAAGAGAAGGAGAAAGAAAGAGGAGTCATTAGTATGCAGCTGGTACCATTGTCCGGGGCAGTCGACTGAGAAATCGTGTAAAAAACGCGTATGTCAATTAAAAGACTATAACACAACAACACGGATACACACACGAGTTTGGGCAAAAGGCAGAGAAGAAATCAACACAAAAATCGTTGCACGCAAATGAAAAACGATACAGCGTCAGGGTGGCGGGTTAAGAGGTGTGGGCTAGTCAAGAGGCAAGGCAACTGTTTTAGTCACCCAAGTCACGTGCACAGGCCAAACGACAAAACACGCGCTTCAAATGTGCCGCACATGGAGTTGGGCTGTAGTTGAGCAAAGTCGAATTGTATCGCTGGATTCCAAAATGGAAATTAAAGAAGTCGATAAGTATAAAGCAGCAGTTGAAAGTCGTCACCAATAGGTTGGTAAAATTATACAAACTCTAGTAAAAGGGTTCCGAAGTGATGAAGAATGTTTATTAACTGATAGCTTTCTCTACAAGCAAAAGCAAGAAATTTTCTTGTATTCGATCAGATCAAAAATTCAATCAAAAGACAAAAGTCCATTCAGCTGCAGCTGCAATCTGCAACTGGGTCAAATCGTAATTAATAACAAGCCCATCAAATACAATTTGCCAATTATAATTGAAAAATTTCTGTAAGCTTTCACAGCCAATTAGCCAGAAGCCCAACTGTGATGCAATTACTTGTGGGTTATGTGTGTGTGTGCAAATGGAAACAATTAGCAAAGTGTGCAGAAGATTTAGAGCGGAATGTCATGGCCCTAATTGCCCAGGAGTGCATAGTCAGGGGGGCGCAAAATTTAATGCCGGAGACATGCAAAAATTACATCCTCAATTGCAGTAGCCGACATCGTTGTCACACAAAGGCGGCCCAAATTCAATAAACAAGGCACTCGTGCGGGCCAGAACACATTCACTTCTACTCCTGTCTCTCTTTCCGTGTGCAACGAGCCGTGCTCAGTCTCCAGGGTTGGCCAGAGACAGTCTCGGAATCGGAGACAATGTTGGACATGTGCGGGCTGCGGGGCTTAAAAGCAAAACAAAATCAATTGCATTTTTAGTCCGTCCTTCCCCAAAAAGTAGGCAATATAAATTTGCACACAGCTGCCCAGTGTCACACACACGCACGTATTAAGCCATTACTCTGTGCGTTGTCCAGTGCACTGGACAGTAAATAACAACAGCAACAACAACCGCGTTTTGGTTGAGCTTTTGCGTTTAGCAAATTCAATTCAAATCTACACAATGCCTCACTCCAACCCCCCTCCCTCCATCCAGTGAAGTGTGGCCAGCCACATAGCCTGCTCTACCTCTTCGCTATGCTTCATTGAATCGCCACAACGAAAGCAAACGCTGAACGTATTTTGCCAATTACACGAACCAACTTTGACAGCCAACCAGGAGCACCGACAGCCCATGGTTTTCAATGTGGCGACTGTTTTAAGGCGGCAATTGATTGTCGTAAACAATGAGTGGGCCAGCTTTAATGGAGACGGTTAACCAGCGCCTGCAAGTGACCGTAATAGAAGCGAATAAATCATTAATGAAATAATAATAAGGTGCACTGCAACAAGACAGTAAAGGGGTATCATTCTGGTCAAATTTGCCAAAGGGTTTTCTACTAATAAATTGATGTATCTCGCAATGCTTAGAAAATTTAAAAATATTCTCAGAAGAAAACGTGTCAAAATTTTTTGTTCTTTTTTTTTCTTATTATAGCATTTTTCCCCTTTAAGCTTAAGCAGTTGTTAACTTAACTTAACGTATTTATGCACAACAAGAGGGCAAACTTAATTTAAAACAAGTTAAAATTTGTTCTTAATTTATTATTTCTTTTTCATTCCGAAGATTTTCATATATTGCATATATGGAGGTAGCCTCACAGACTGTGAATTTCTGTCATAGACAAGGTCCTGCTTTCTGCCTTAGCTAGAGGACATTCAACCCTGTCCTTTCGTACTTTAGTGTAGCTGTCAATGCTGCAGCCTAATGCATAATTAAGTGTGAGTGTGTGTGTATGAGGGGTGTGCACTTGCGTTTAACTATGCGTAAAATATGCCGCTGTAGCTGGCAATGCATATACCTGACACACTTAAACCCCTCTCCACACTCCGGCTTAAGCTCCCTTCTTTAGTGTTTGCAACGGGCCGAGATTCATTTTAAGCTGATAGCAAATGCAAATGTCACGTCCCACGTTTTCACATTTGACATATGCCCATGGAAGCTCAAGTGTAGTGCAGACGTCGTCATCAGCGTCAGCCACTAACTAACAACATTAGGCCATCGGCGGGAAATTGTTCGATTTGCGTACACAAATTGCGCTTGACTTCCGTTCGTTCCGTTGACTTGCACCCAGCAGCCACAGGGCTTTGCGATCGATTTGCACCAACTTGCGGTTTGGTACTCGCTAAATTCGAGACGTCAACGTCATTTCCCAGCCAGCTCAAAAAGTGGGTCAAACAGTGATTTCCCCGCTTAGGCACTTTTTGTGCCGTTTGTGAAAATGCCAATTGCCAGTTTCCCATCATCATTCAGTGTGCCCAATTCGGTGATCTCTCTGTGCTACCTGTAAATTTAAGCTGTAATCGGTTTCAACTTGAACTTGATCTTGAAAATTGGTTCCATTTGCCTGCACATTGTTATGATTATATCATATTTTCCTACGCATTTCCACTCCACTTAATAACAAATTATCTGCAGTCGTATGTTGTGTATATTTTGTTTGGACTTTTCAGCGCTCTTAAATGTTCCATGTCTGTGCGCTGTTGCATATCGCAGCGGTGTTGTTGTTGTTAATTTTGTATATGTAAGCCGAACAAGCGTACAATTAGAGCGCTCAAAGTCGCGTAACACTCACAAAATGCCGGCAAACTTGGCAAATGAGCAGCCGTTTATTCTATCTATGTTTGTATGTAGACTGTTCCAATTTGAGAGGAAGCAAAGGGTATATGTGTTCAGAGGACACATTGTAAAGCTGATGAAAGTTGCTTTGCCGGATTTCTTCAAAGTAGTTTACAGAGTATTTTACGGTCGGGCTTGCCCGATTTTCTTACTTGGTATACTCTAAACCCTTTAATAGTGTGTAAAAGGTCATCATTAAGTGGTGCAAATGTATGTAACTGGTGTATTCTGACCCTATAAAGAATATATATTCTAAAGTGTATCTTCTGCTCTGCCGCAGCGCAGTTGACACACCGACAGTACAAGCTCGTCGCTGTGCTGCTTCGTGCTAGTGGCTACACATACGCAATGACAAAATATGAATGTGTTTTTACGATGCGCTGAGACGTGTGGTAGCAAATGAGTCAAGTCAGGGTATTTTAAAGTCGGGGCGCTCGACTGCATTGCTTTTACTTGTGTTTTTTTTTGTTCTCATTTCGAATTCAGTTGAATGCAGTCGCCAGCTATGTTAATTTTTAGCTTTCCATTTCAATTGCGCTGAATGGCATTTTATACAAAGCAAAAACCCGTTGAAAATCTGTCCACGATCTCTGCAAAGATCTAAGCAAAAACAAAACAAAATTAAATCAAATTCCCACATTGTTTGCTCAATTGTTGCGGACCGTACACGTACCTGGCTCAGGGTCTTACACAATTTATTGGATTTGCACCTGTGCGCAGACGATGCTATGCTTGCTTGATCGATTCAATTTCAAAGATCGTGCAGCTTGTTTTTGTGGCAAGCAATTTTGTTGTCTGGGCCAGTTTCAGCGGACTTGCAAGAAGTTAACTAATGCCTGTGCCGTTATTTCTATATGCCACGCTTCATTAAGCAATTTAGCGCTCGATCAGCGCATTTTGTGTGGAAAAAAAGCAACTCATCAGCATTTTTTTTTTTTGTATCGCTGGAGGTGGAATTATCATTTTCCCAAACTAGCAGCTCACTTATCAGATGGCTTACAAGTCACCAAAATCACATTACAAAATGCCACTGACAAATCAGCAGGGCATCACAAGAAATCTTGGCTGCAGCTGTGCACAGTGGGCGACATTGATAATCTAATTGAAATAAAAAACTAAAATTTAAGGCACTGCTTCTGTCGATTTTGAGAATCTTGCAATCTTATAAAAACAAGATTAAAAATTAACACATACGCAGTCACAGGCGGCGTGCCACAGGGCTCAGTTATAGCACCGATTCTGTGGAACGTGAAGTATGATGGCTAGCTACACCGATAGGCGTCAGCATTGTTGGCTTTGTAGATGGTTAGACTACAACGGGTTGAGCCTGGCCGAAGCAGTTCTTATTAGCAGCAGGAACCGTGTGGAAACTGCCAGTATCACAGGCGGAGACCAGCATATAATATCTGGGGGCTATGCTGAACCAAAGGTTAAACTTTAAATTCATCATAACAACGAATTACTTATCGGAAATTATGGCAAATATCGGATGGCTGATCTGCATAATGTACGCAGCAACGATATGGCCACTGCAATGACCGTGCCATCACACCGCCAAGGAAGCAAAAGAGCGTTCAGGAGGAGTGCTCTTCAAGTTACTGTGTTCGAGGTCGTGGCGCTAGTTATAGCATGGTACCGCTTGACCAGTTAACGATTGAAAGCAGAGAGCGACGATGACGCAATGGCAGGTGATGTGGCAGCTGGACGAAAAGACTAATTGCGGACTAAAAGCCGAGGGTGGGTAGACAGCACGGACAAACTGACTTTGACCTATCACAGCTACTAAAGGGACATGGATGCTTCAAATCTCATTTCTATAGATTTAAGCAAGAGAAGGAACACACAGAACATATATTCCTTGTCCGAGATTCGCTGCCGAATGGGAAGAGCTAAGACTAGCCTGATGGACATCCTACTAAGCTTGCAAAACAATTGAAATGCAATATGCACCATGGCTGAAGAGGTGTTAAACGACAGAGCAATTGGACCCTAGATTGAAATGTAGTGAAGGCCTTCGCGCTATCTCCCTCTTGCACAGCTCGTAAATGACTTTCAATTTAATGTTCAGTTTGCTCTGCTCACGTCAATGACCAAAAAAAGAAAATCAGAACTCCCTCAGGCTTCCCTCAAAGAAATGTGTGCTGGAATTTCGCTCACTGTTAAACAGCACTGATCGGTCTGAGAGCAACCCCGTGCCAGGCCCAAATGCGTGCTTTTTGAAGACCGAACTGTAAGAATGTTAGTTCAAAATTTTGCAGGATGAGGAGAACGCTACAGTTCAGCATAAGCAGAGAGCGAGTCAGTGTGAGAGAGAACGAGAGAGCGCATATAGTTTTTGGTTAGACGATCCTATGCTGTTAGCGTACAAACCAATGCATACATACAAAGAAGACCTTTTATATGCGTGAATTTTGCCAAAAGGTCAGACAAACCTGAGAGAAAAAAAGTCAAAAAATTTGTTTCTCTTCTCTCACAACCAAAGAGAGGCAGACAACGCAGTTAAAGGTTGTTTTGGTACCTTTATTGAATATAGTAGCACGAAAGCGGTCGTTTTCTGACAATCGCAAACGTGGGACCGATTTTGGCGATTCCTGCCTCCTAACAGTAGTTCTGCAAGAGGAACCCGGAAAGTAGGGGTGGCCTTTGTGGGTAAGGAATTCCGAGTCCCATACTACCAAAAAAATCCCACTGTGCTGCATACGAAAATTGCATTACCAAATAGTTGGCGAAAAAGTAAAAGCATTGCTCGTTGGTAAGAGGGAGGTGGGGTATCCAAGTTAGTGCCACTTGTCTGAAACTCAATGCAGCCATTTGTCATGCGATGCCGCTTTTTCTCTGACTTCCTCCACTCTGGCAATTGGCGTTGGCATTTGGGTAATTTTAATGAGCGCCACTTGCAAGAATTTGCAACAATTTGACAGCAAAGTGCCAGCGCAGCAGCATCTGTCTGAGTGTCTGCTTAGTGATTTTACAGCACATTTGTGTCAACCTTTTTCAGCTTGCAACATTTGAGATGCGCTTATCAGCAACAATTTTGTTACTTGAAATCTGTGTCACATCGATAAGAGCTTGCCCAGCTCTGGCAATGAGGCAATAAATTGATTTCATCTAAGTAAATCAACCAAATGATGTCAACAAAATAACTCAATAATGTAAACCGACCACAAAGTGTTCGAAAACATTTAGTCAACCGTTGCATGCCGCTCCCTGTGAACCAACCCTCGGGACCAGGCAAACCAACCGCAACAGTTACAATTCGCTTAAAGTGCTTTTCCCCCTTCGCCGAACGAGTCAAACGGGGTGGTGCATCGATCAAACTTGTGGGGGGAATGCGTTCGCATTGATTTGTGCACCATTTGAATATGCCCAGAGGCATCCCAGCTCCAACCATATCTGTCAATATTCATAAACGCAAATCCCATTTGGACACCCCTCCCAAGGCTCCACCCTACAGCCAAACCAGATGAGACGAATTTTATTCATGGTGCATTTGGTAAAAACGGCATTTTCATATTGAAATCTGAAATCCGAAATGTAAAATGTAAAATGTGGAAATCTGTGCAAATGGAAAGTCGCTGCCCAAACGCAAACACATATACACACATACGAATGCACATAACAAATAATGTAGTCGATGGCATTCCCATGTTTATTGAGGGGTTTGGGGCTCATAAACTTTTTGTAAAGATCGTCAAAAAAAAACCTACAGACAAAAAAAAAATTTTATCAAGATTCTTGTTTCACAGACTAAATATGTATCTACCGATTTGATTATTATTCGTGTCGGGATAGTTGATCATGTGCAAGCACGAATACGTACGAAATTTCTTAACCGTATACAAAATGAAGAACCGAATAACATTTTAAGTAATTATTTAAAGCTTGCTTTATCGTCGAGAACCTATGCTACTGGAAGAAGAGACAAAATATGTTTTGAGAAGTACTATTTTTATACCCTTGGAGAGGGTATATTAAAATTGTTCAGATGTTTGTAACGCATAGAAGGAAGCATCTCCGACCACATAAGAATGTCAACGTTATACGTCCCGTTCCGTCTGTTTCTATGCTATCTCCTCCGCAGTTTTAAAGCTATCTTAACCAAACTTTGCACGAAGTATTTTGGTATAAATACGCTGCACATTTGTCGGAACCGGCCGGATCGGATGACTGTAGCATATAGCTCCCATAGGAACGAAACTAGTTTTAGTGAGAAAAACTTTTTTGTTTTCAATGTTATCGCTCCCAACGCTCGTATTTATAAGTTTTCAATGATTTTACATAATTTCAACAAGATTTGTCGAAATTGGACCACTATATAGTATAGCTGCCATACAAACTGTCAGGCATATATCAAGCTCCAAGGGTATATAAACTTCGGTCGAGCCGAGATTAGCTTCCCTCTATTTTTACATCTGAGAAAGTATTTCAATATGTTTTACAATTTACATTTTCGAGTACTTAATTTAGAATAACCCAAGGAAAAGGCAGAAAAAAATCCTTGGCAAGAATCTTAAAATTAGACTTAGAGTTAAGCTTTGGCTAGTTCTTCCTAACACTAATTAATTTTAGTGCTGAAGTACCGAGTGAAACGGTTTCGAATATAAGGGGAATTATGTAAAATATGCTCGACTGCAGACAGAGTTTTGGTTAAATGTTCCTTATGGAACTGACAAGCTGTCAGAGAGGGCCTAAAGCATTTTCCCGGGGTAAATATTGTCATGTTTAATTTATTCTACTTAACCCTAATTTCTGTTAAATAAAGCAAATGTTCAAATATTTTTGTCACAATAAAAATAGCTGGAGTGGAATAAGCTGAATTCGAACTCGAATCCGAATTTAAATTTTCGATACGGATTATCAAATAGAATAGGTTTAGAAAATTTTTGTTTGCTAGTTGTAGAGAATCTTAAAATCGCAAAATAAGAATAAAAACCAGAAAGAAGTTCAAAATTTCTATTAATATCAACCTGAACTCCAAGTCTTTTAAATAAATTACAGTAGCATGAGGGTTAACAACTCAACTGAACTTCTCAGTTCAACTTCCACAGTAACTTTTCGAAAGTGGAATTGATAAGTGTTGTCGAAACTCCAAAACGAATAAGTTTTTCGCTTTAAAAAGTTTTGCTTGATTGTCGGAGCAATTAAAACCTAGTACAGAGGAAGTTCGAATTTTTTTTCAGTTTTTATACACTTGAAAAGTGTATTATAATTTTGCCCAGAAGTTTGCAACGCATAGAAGGAATCATCTCCGACCACAAAGTATATATATTCTGATCGTGACGAGCTGACCGATTGCTTTGTCCGCCGCGTCCGCTGTCTGTTTCTACGCGAACTAGTCCCTCAGTTTTGAAGCTAGCGAGCTGAAATTTTGCACAGAGTCTTCTTTTCTGCACGCAGCTAATATGTCGGAACCGACCGGATCGGATAACTACTTCTTATAGCTGCCATACAAATGATCGATCGAAAAATTGATTTTAATGAGAAAAACTGTTTTTTCCTCAATATTACCGCTTTCAATCACGGTCATGGGTAATCTTAAATGTTTTTAAGCTGATCTGCGAAGTTTGGTCGAAGTCGCTAACCGTTGAGACAAGCGATTTCAAGTGTATAAAAACTTCGGCACGGACGAAGTTAACCTTGCCTTTCTCGTTTTTCCTTGCAATGAGGCAAGGTTTGGTACGCAGAAAGGCTGGAAATACACATAAGGTATTTTAAGAGTTGCCATATCGATGAATCGTGTGGACTGTATCGAACCGCTGAAATTTTTTCAAGAGATATTGTGCAGTCATTATTTTCTTGTCAGTTGAAAAACAATTCATGTTTGTGGGACAAGGACCAATTGACCTTCACTTTCATGTATTCGTCTGAAAGTCCCATTTATAACATCTTCTTAATAATAGAAGCACATTTCGCGGTCTTTTGGACCATTTAAATCAATTTTAATAGGTATTCTGAAATTCAAGGCGAAAAAAAAATTCTACATATCAAAAATCTTACAAATCTGTAGATCTGTTCTTCACATAAACGATTTTGTTTTATATATAAAAATGTCCCGAAGCTTTTGATAAAATACGACAAAAATTTTTTGCTGAAAACAAGTTTATTTATAATCCTCTAACATTTATCTTTCTTTTAAGTATTAGATATTGTGTGCTTTATTATGCAAAATTCAATAAAAATTTCTAAACACACTACAACTTTCAATGTTAATTCAATTCTTTGTAGTAGTTTGCGTCACTAAACTCTATGATCAATTATTTCCTATACAAATTATTAAGAAAGAACACTTAAGTCCCACCAAACACTACGTATAAGTTAAAGGTCTTTTGAAAGAACAAAACGATCTTTATTTTAATACTAAAACTAATGTAGCGTAGGAAAAACGTTCGAAAATAAGTTCCGCCTTAAATGAACGAACGTTCTCAAAATTTTTGAGAACAAATCTTCTAAATGTTCTTGGAATGAGTAAAGTTGTTCTCAACGAATAATTTTACTAACAACAACAACCCGGCTTTCCAGAGATACAGAACAGAGTTGGACTCTTTTGCTCTCTCTCTTGTCTGCTCGCAAACTAAGTAGCCCTCTTACGTGCATCTGCAAAACTGGTGAATGGCAGAATTCAGTCCGCATCCATACGTTGTGTAGTACCGGGCTCAATCAGTCGCCCGACAAATTTTCTGTGATTTTCAGGAAACTAATGAAACGATGGGTAGTGGGTGCGCAGCGGCGCCCATATCCAGAGTAGCCTTTGCCCTCTCTTCACTTCCAATCAAAAGAAGTATGTCCCCGTTCCTGTTCCACCCAAATGTGAGTAATCCGCCCACACCCTGGTCCCAAGTGCAAACAAATTTTTTTCCAGGTGAGTTTAAAATGTTCTTGAAAACGGAACAATATAAACTCATATCTTGTTCTCAAAAATGGAACAATGTCAACTCAATTTGAGCTTTGGCGTTCTCAATAATTTGTTCTCGAAGTGAGAACATTGCACTACATGTGAGAAAACCCGTTCATGCATACTTTTTGATAACGTTTGTGCTCGTTTTGAGTCCAATGTTCTCGGTTTTTTCCCTCTGTGTACGTCATGCAGAATATGGCCAAATATAGTAATAGACTTTTGTTTAAATGCGTCGTTTCTTATATATGTAGGTAAAATGAAAAGTATTAAATTCGTCCATTTTTTCTGTGAGTGTAAAGCTTTCCCCGGCCTGTGACAAAATTCCCCGCCATTTTAAAGACCACCGTTCATAAAGCGCATACGAAACCAAGTTGGAACACTGTTGCAGCTTCCAAATCTTGCTTACATCAGGCCAAAAAACAAGTTTTATATAAGCCTTAAAAATCAGTGTTGCCCCCACCCAACTCCCTGCCACCACGCAGTGTTGCTCCATTGGGTATTGGCTGCACTTCGGCCGACCACCGCTGACAACGGCAACAAGAACAGCTTAAATAATTGAACATTTTTGGGTTGACCCAATTTTAAGGCGACGCCCGTAATAACAAATTGCTGCACCGAGGCACGCCCCGTGCCAAAGGGCCAAACCTCTATTTGAGTTGCGTTACGTGTGACTAAAAAAAACACCAAGTGCCAAGTTTCTTATTGATTTTGTCGCAAGTTATAAAGCCAAATCAAAGTTTTTGTTTGCGGTTGGATACCTCAAACGAGAGTTTGGAGAGCAGCTGAGCATTTGCGTCCAATAAACTTTCAAATGATCAAGTTTGAAAGTTGGTAAAAGCCATGGCCATTGAATGTTACCAATTATTGTTGGCCAATGGTCAGCAGCAGCTACTGCTTGCCGCTTTCGATCAGTGAAAGTACACGTAAGTAAGTCAGGCATCAGTCCGCAATGAGCCTTCCCGCAGTGTCAAGTGCAACGGTCAGTGAACCGCCTTTCAATTGATTGAAACGATGCCACTCACTTGATCTGGCCAAGTTCATCGGCACTTGGGGGCAACCTGAGAAGGCAACATTTTCCATTTATGAATTGTAATTTGTTAGGCCTGCAATTAAGGCGAACATCCGCCTTAAATTGAAATCGAAACTGCTATCCAGGGGAGGATTCCAGTTGGCAGTGCATAAATCTAGCACAAGCACGAGCGGTCAGAACAATGGATACACACTGGCCCCGGGGGCACGGGCACAAGCACGAGCTGAGACTAAAGCTAAGGCCGTGGCCGCCAACGGCTGGTGACGCTCAGTTGCATTCAACAAGAGACGCCTCAGCTGCAGCAGCAGCACGCTTGGCCAACGCTGCGTGATGAAGTGGCCATGTATGTCTAGATTACTCCCCCCCTTTGTTTGCTGTATGTTGTTGATTCTTTTACAGGGATATAAATTGCACTTGCAGTATATAAAAATTGGCACATTTTACTCACTTTTCAACAAGTTCAGACAAGCGAAATGGAACACACAGCTACGCCTGGGGCCACAACAAGAGATTTTGGTGAAGGGAACATGCAGCAGGAAATGCAGGTTACAAGAGATATGGATCTAAAGATTTCTTTCTATTAATTGGAGCAAGTGTTGACAGCCCTTGGAATTGTATGGAAATTCATTTAAAAAGGAAACGAATAAATTGAACTGGCTTTGTAAATTGTTGATTAAATTTTAGCGGGAACCTAAGTTTTATTGCTCTCAATTTAAAAGCTGGCATGGGCTTTTAAATGCAAGCTCGTTTTAGAGGTTATTCTAATTCAAGTCAAGTGATTCGAAAAGCTCCTTCAAAATAGGAAAGAACCTCTCCGAACCATTTGACACCAAAAGAGGTTTAGGCAGGGCGATACCTTATCGTGATTTTTTGATCTACTGATGGAAGATATACTGCGCAAGTCTGCCAACAGAACCGGCGGATTTATTCTAAAAATCTAATGTACTTGCATATGCCGATGATATTGACATTATCGGCAAAATTATCGGGCAGTAAGCAAGGCGTTTTCAGAGATTGAGAAGGAGTCTACATTAAAGGGTTTAGCGGTAAATGAGGACAAGACGAAGTACCTAATATCCGGGGACAGAAAGTCTTTGCGACTTGGACAATCTGTTACAATGGAGGAGTACAACTTTAATACTGTGGAGGATTTCGTCTACCTCGGAACGATGATAACCATCAAGAACAACATCAGTCTGGAAATCCGACGAAGAATCACTCTTGCGAACCGATGCTTCTATGAACTAAGTAGGGAGTTCAAGAGCAAATACCTCAAGCGAAGAACAAAAATAGCCCTTTACAAGTCGCTTATCATCCCGGTCCTGCAGTATGGCGCAGAAGCATGGACAATGACAGCAGCGGATAAAGCGGCGATTGGCGTGTTTGATCGAAAAATTCTCCGAAGGATCTATGGACCTTTAAAAGTCGTCGATGATTTCCGCATTCGAAGAAACGTCGAACTGTATGAGCTCTATGGGGACGCCAGCCTGGTCAAGCGGACATGTCGCCAGAATGAAGGAAGAAGCTCCAGCAAAAAAAGCGTATAAATCGAAGGCGGTTGACTATGGAGGCGGCAAGAAGGGAAGACCACCACTTAGATGGGAAGACCAGGTGCGGGAAGACATTGCCAAGCTTGGTGTGACCAACTGGTGGCAGCTCGCACAGAACAGAAGCGAATGGAGAGCATTACTCGCAGAGGCCCAGACCGTCAAACGGTTGTAATGGCCAACAAAGAAGAAGTAAATTCGATATTTTAAAATTCGAAATGTTCGTTTTTTTGCGGCTAGAGCAGAGCAAGAAATTGTTTAGTTTGTGCCACAAGTTTATAGTCGATTTAACAACGCCTCTTAAAAAGGATAGATTTGGTATTTCGTTCTATCTGCCCACAGGTAACCCACTGTCTCCCCTTTGCTATAGAGAACTCTATTTACATGTCTCTCATAGAAGCTCTCTTTTGCAAAAACAAAGCAGTGCAAGATAAGCGCGCTCTTGATTAGCTAAACACACACATGCAACGCCTTAATAAGCATTTGGGTTTTATTATAATTTTTTGGATCAGGTGTGAACAGATTCCTCACATTTGGGAGGAATAGGAAACGTGTAGAGATAACTCTTGGGATTGGAGGGGAAGGGAGACAAGGCTCCTAGTTATAATCCGCTGCTTCTCCCATCCATACATTTTCGGTCTTGACTGGAAATTGTACCCGATACCATATGCACTTTACGTATGGATCGACGAGCCAGCACGTTCAGCCGTTGCAGACCTTTGCAGATTCACATCTAAAGGTATAGATGTGGAGATAGATGAAGCCAACTCGCTCTTTCTCTTGTATCTTTCTATGACGAAAATTGGATTTTGCGTTGTATATAGCAAAAATATACTAACTCCAGGAACATTAAGAACATTTTTTGTCATGAATTTTGACAACATAATGGTCTTATTTTAAGTAGAAGGTAACTTATTTTTTTCCCTCTCCGTATATGAGAAATTCATGAAGCTGTAAGTCTAGAAATCGACGAGTGAATTGGGTTATATGCTGTTAAATATTTTTCCGGATCAAAACCGCTCCAACTAGTTTCAGCAAGTTAAAAAATTTCAGCTAAGAGCGAACGAGTTAAAAAGTAACACAGGGCCAAATCTCAAACTCTAGATTGATGATTTATTTAAACCAAACCTTGTAAATACAATAAAAAAAATATTTCAGCGGGTTCGGTTCGTGGTGAGAATTAAGAGAGACAAAAATATTGAACTAAACTCGTTCTATGAAGGCATTTTTGGTTTACTTGATCTAGGTTTTTTTTTAAACATTTTTTTTTTTACTACTGTTACTTATTTATTTATTTCGAAGTATCATCCTAACGCTACAAGTTACAAAAACTTATATATTATTGCGTGAAGCTCCATTTACACGACCTGATCGCTTAGATGAGTTTTCGTCAGACGAACACTGTAACTCGATAAATGCCACTCAGATGAGTGCTCAGGTCAAATAGAACCGGTTCTATTTCGTCTGAGTTTCACTTTCTTTTGAAACCTTTGGATTGAAATTTTCACACAACTTTTAAACCTACCTCCAATTGAATATTTTATGTACCTACTTTGTTTTCAATACTTTTCACTTGGTCCTCCTCTTCCATTATCATGTCATTCACGATTTAATCGCAACATCCTGCCATCGCTTGTGCATCCCCCCCACCTTGGGAGGCGACGCTTGTCCCAGCATAATTGCAAACTGTCTCTGCCATAGTTTGGCATAATAACATTTCGCATAATTATAAACTAAGAGCTGGCATAAATTTTATAACTAGCTGTCAGTTTGCCATTCGCAGTAAACAGGCAGTGAAAGTAAATAGTATTTTTAATTAAATCCCCTTCCGTGGAGGCGCAAAGCAAAAGAGAGTTGGCCCAAAGGGCCACCAATGGCCATTTAGACCCGCAGGTTATGTGCCGGTAATTTGCAATTTCCCTACCACATCAAAGACACAGCTCACTTGGTGATTATTCAACTGGTTTCTTAGTATGCCAACGATGCAGTGCACCCCGCGACGCGAGACAAGCTCGTTGAACTTCAAATTGTGCGCGAAAAAAGTGAAATTCAGTTCACATTGTTGCCAAGTTAATGAACTGTACCAGAGAAGATCTTAAATCTCGGAGAGCAACAGGAAGCAACTTCGTAACATTAGCACAGTTCCCCGCAAAGATGAAAAAAACTATGCTAATTTCGTAGAGTTTACGAAATGAATTCATTTTCATTTGAACAAACGCACGGAAGAGGCACGCAAGAGGCGGTCCCTGCCTTGATGGCGTGCCGAGGCGTTGGCCACAAATGTTGACTTTTATTCACACAATTACAGCCGGCGAATTTGCATGCGCTTCCTCTGGTTTCCCCTTTGCCATTAACAACAAGTTAAGTCAGTCGAGCAACGCTTCGCTTGTTAACAACTTATAGTTGAACCCTTGACATTGTCTCAAGGGTTGGACAATGTGTGTAAGTTTTACCCACTGACCTCACTCCCTGCCACATCATCTAATTAGCTTTCTTTTGACATCAGTTTCGTTTTTCCACATGGAAATACTCAATCCCACTCGACTTGTCATAAATTATTCGAAGCTGACCCGCAGCTTTCGTTCCACTGTGACGCAGCAAACAGTCGAAGATCTGGGCCCCTCACCTTAGGCTCTGCTGGTGGGAATATCTTGAAGAAGTCATAAAACTAACAGTTGAGCGGAAATTAACACAGATGGAGATACCTCTAGCCCTCGAGGCTGGCCACAAGTGAGCCCTCCACTTTCTTGACTAAACATTTGGAGTCATCATATTATGACAATTCAAATTGAGATGTAGATGCGGGATAAGATGTGGACAGGTGTACGGGTGTGGTGTAATGAAATGATACTACTAAAAGTCAATTAAAAAAGAAATAGCAACTAAGATGACGGAGCAGAAATGGGTTAACTAAGCTATAGCAAAAGAGTTTTCTTTATGGGGGTTGTAATTAGCATCATGTCAATGGGCATTTTACAGTTATTCTTTTTCCCTCTCACACATAAAATGCATGACTCTCAGAAAGTATCAAGTTGCAAAGCTTTTTAAGAGGAGTAGGCTGATAAATTGATGAGTTATGTTTTAAAATGTTTTAAAAGTATTTTTATGTTTACTTTTCATCTCGTACAGAAAATATTCCTATGCTTTCTTTTAAAGAGCTCTGCACATATCAAAGACAGAAAAAAAATGAAGCCGATCCTGTCTCTCTGCTTGAACGAAAAGGAGTAGGTTCATTTTATAGTTGTGGTCCAACCGATAGACCTTAGAGTGCAAATGGAGAATTGACAGGGTTCATGTAATTTGCAAGACTTTGCTAGAATTTGTAAACTGACTTACAAAAAGACACTTACCGAGCTGGCTCTTCACGAAGTGGTCGGCAAACAGCACGTGGAATTAAAAATTAACTGAAATAGAGAAAAAATGTTTTATTTGAAAAACTTTCTTAAAAAAACAGATTAGATGGCTCTTGCTTTAGGATGACATAGCGGCCTATTTTTAGGCCCCATTAAAAATTAAATTCTTTTGCTCATAACTTCAATATAGTTCATCCGCTCTTTATTCCTTCTGCAGATCGGCCATCTATTGATTTATGGCCTATGATTTATTCTTCCTGTTAGATACTTTTGCACAAACTTAATATACTCTGTGTACCTTTGGTACATTGTATAAATATTTTAAATTTATAAAAGTAATACTTGAATCAAGTAATTCGCTCTATTATCAAGAATTTATCCATCCGTACATTAGAGGTCGAAAATTCTTGATACAAGTATAAAGCTCTCCCCCAATACACTCAAGTACACTCAGAATTAAACGACTGGCAGAAATCTATAACGATTGGGATAGAATTTGGACCGTTTTGTACTTCAAGCTTAGAGCATGTTTTGTTCTTAGAAGTACTTAAATTAAGTACAAAACATTCTAAAATGGAAGAACGGACGGTAATTTTATAAAAGTGAGAACAATCGTTCTTATATTAGAAACTTTCCTACTAAACTTAAGACGAAAAATTTAAAAATAATGTGTGTTCTTATTTCCAGTTCAAAATATCTCGGATTGAGTACAAAATAAACTTAAAATTAAAGCTCAAAAAATTGCAAAACGGAAAATGCGAATTATGCTAATTTTAAAAGTTCAGTAATCTGTTGTTAAAATTCGCTGGTTCTAACACTTTGCTTATGAAATGAGGGAAAATTGGTCTTTGGTTAAATAATTAACGGCCCTTGGATCTTTCCAGCTTTCTTGAATTCAATGTAAAGACCTCATTTAAAGAACCATTTGGGAATAGATTTAGAATTTTATAGCTTAAACTAAGAACATTTTAAACTTGCTTGAGGTTTAGAATTCTTGAATCACTTTGGAGTTTATTAAACTATAAGAAAAAATTTTCTGTACGTATTTAAGGGTCGAGTTTAACTGAAGACTATTATATTATAAAAATGTGATCAAATAAATTTAAATATAGTTTGAAATATACTTAATATATTTTAAAACATTCTTAAATCAATTTTTTTTATTAAACAAATCGTATTTGAAATAAGAATTTTGTGCTTAAATCAAGTATTTTACTACTTACACCTTTTGTACCTACTTCTAGTACAAATTTTCTATATATTTTTTTCTGAGTGTAGTACCCACCTGTGGACAAGCAAGCGCAGCAGATGATCAATCGGAAGAAGATTTTAGTTAGCTGGAATGTCGTTGGTGTGTGTTCACACTCATAAGGAAACGCATTTCTTTGTACAGTACTTTATCAATTTACAACAATTTTCTTATCATCATTTTAATAACAACTTTCAATTGTCCCATTGAAAAAACCTTTTGTTGTTCCACAAATAACTTGAGTGAAATGCGCGCTTACAATAAAAATTTGTTACAATTTCATTTGAGACCATCTTAACGGACAATTATGTTCATTAAAACGTACTTCCTAGAGTCCGTAACAACAACAAAAATACAGCCCTGGCATGCCACGTAATTAAACTTAAAGACTGTGCTATTATGGTCTCTGCTCCCAATGAGTTCCAGCCCCCCCAATAAACCAAACATAAAAAAAACGATATAACTAAAGGTTGGAAAAAAGTCGAAACGCTTTTCGCAAGCAAACGTGCTGTCATTAAATTTAATAAGCACTTTTTTAGGCCAAGCTTGGATTTTTCCCCTCCCAGCGAACACAAAAAAAGCGACAGCCAAGCATTTAAAAAAAAACACAAAACGAAATAAAAACTACAAATAGCTTTGCTTCGTTTTTTTTTCCATAGAATTTTCTTTGGTAAAGTAAATGAACTCCGGAGAGTGTTGTCTAACGGCTCATTTGGCATGAGGAGAGACAATTTTACCCATTTGCTGGGCCCAAGTTATGAAATACGCATAACGTTTTACGCTTCACACTACACACACAGCACTAGACTAGGCTGCCCCTAATGCACAACAAGTCCCGCTAATGAACCATCAAATTGAGTAATTAAAGTGTATCCAAAGTCAGCTTTATTCTAGTTTAAGTGTATTCTAGTTTATTGGTGTAATAGAAAGAAAATGCGCTTTTTAATGCGGCCCAGTTCGACTACAGTTGGCGGAAGTGCTCATTATGGACCACACCCGCGATCCACTATGGTTCAAAAGTAGGTTTTCTGTGACATAAATAATACGAACTTCTATAACACATATTTTCCAATACTTTGTGTGGGCATAAGTTGCACCCAGTATACTGACATTTCGCACATTTTGCACGGTAATATCAGCTGCTTAAGTGCCAGAGCTGGCAAATATATCTACATATCGACTCAATCTAATTTTTGGAAATCGACTTAAATTGAAAAAAATTTTACTACTCCTTGGACAAGCGACTCCTGCGAAACTCATGCTAAGGATAAGAACAAAACTTTAAAAATGTACAAGAAAGGGACTAAATTTATTTACTTCTAATTAAGTACTTAAGATTTTTTTTGCATTGTTTACCAGGTGGTCAAGCAGAATACAGAAAATGAGGAAATATGGCTGATATAGGATATTTTTATACGATTTTGATGAAACTACCCAGCGGCGCACAGCTAAATGAGGCGAGCCCACATCATGCATCACAAAAGCCCACAAAGTATAAAACACTCTCGCACACTTTGTATACTGAGTTGTCATACGGAGTTTGTCAGATCTTCGAAGCTTCGCTTGTCGAAATTTCGAACTGCGTTCGTATGCTTGTTCGTTTTTTGGGTTTCTTTATGCATTTACACACAAACGAATAAGTGCGCGTGTGTGCAGTTGATATCTGACGTGTGGCGTGTGCGTACAACTCCGCATCAGTGAAAAAAAATTTAATTTAAATTAATTTTAAATAGCTTTAAGTCGATTTGTTTTACTTTTTGTATATTGGAATTGCTAATAAATTGTTTAAATAAATAATAAACCTTAACACACCGGGCATCTAGCAGTTCTTTAATAGCATTACCACTCCATATACCTTTTAGTTCAAAGTACATTATACCGTAAAGTACCTACATTACAACAGCGCATACTATGTGTATCGTGTAGTGGGCGGCTCATCCACACCGTCCATTACATTTCTTAGATTGTTATCTGGAGTTGTAATGGAGCTCCGAAAAGCGTTCGGCTATCGCCCACATGTCGATTACAAAGTAATGGGGATTCGAAAGCTAGCAGTCCACAAAGCGGCCATGCTAATGCAAAAGTATACTGGGTTGTAATCGATGCAGTGCGACACACAGCCTTCGAAGTGTGTAAGAGGTGCTCGATTCCGTAATGTGCATTTGCGCCGCTGGGTATAGCTGCTATATGCTATAGTTATCCGATTTGGATTAAACTTAATTTTATTTCGAGGGAAAATAATAATGATATATCGATAAATCGTTATTTTCGAAAACCTCTTTAGATCTCTAAAAAGGTTTTA
The DNA here is from genome assembly GCA_018904275.1 of Lordiphosa clarofinis. Taxonomy (NCBI): domain Eukaryota; kingdom Metazoa; phylum Arthropoda; class Insecta; order Diptera; family Drosophilidae; genus Lordiphosa; species Lordiphosa clarofinis. The sequence continues at coordinate 361,789 of JAEIGQ010000264.1, forward strand.
AATTACATCTACTCACTGAAAAAAAAACAATCCCTGAAAAAATTATCCCTGATATTCTAGACCCTATCAGAAAAAGATTGATTGAATTAAGAAAAAAAATTGAACCCGATTTGATCTTGCACCATGATAGTTTAAAGCATATTATAGATTTAGATCTGTTTAGATCTCAAAGAGATCCCTTCCTTTCTTTCTTCAGATTCCAAAAGTCATTCCTATGTCCTTAAAGACTCACATCAGTATTGGTTTATTTAAAACTTCTGTAAAACAAAGAAATATAACAATTGTTGGGCTCATTGGGCTGAGTAAATGACCAACTACATGAAATTGAGACTCCACCAGAAACATTGAACGGCTTGCTCATCGGCACGGATCCAGACTCAAACGTGTTTCTAAAGTCCATTCGTAGATTTAATTCATGCTTTCAAATGACTTCGTTCGCAGAAACAGAAATAATGCACAATACAGCGGCAAATGCTCTGCAATTTAACTCAACTTTCAAAAGGCCAAGTGCACCATGAAGTAGGCGCATTGATGCCTATGCCAAAGAAACCACATACATTTTTACAAATCTACTTTTTGGGCCTAAATCGTGTGGATGCAAGTTGCGGCTACAATAAACTTCAAGCAGGTGCTCTCCAGCTGGTATTTTATCAGGATTGATAACATTAGTGTGATTGTCACATTGAAATTAGTGCAAGTGTGATTTAAAGAACTTGAATAATTTATTGTGTTCATTCAAAAGGGAGTCCAGCTTGCCGATGATGCCCCTGGCATTAGGCAAATTGAGGTTATTGTAGCCGTAACGAAATATTCACCAAAATATTACCAGAAAAAAGGAAAGGAGAAATAAAGTCGCTTTGTTCCTATTGCTCTGATCTGTATTCTGTAAAGAAAGTTTACTGAAATGTCAGCCAATTTCAAAGACTAGCTGATGTCGTAAATGAAGAAGGTTTTTGTACAAGGAGATCGCCTATTTGTACTTCTTTCTGAACAAAATGGAATCACATTCTGACCACAGTGCACTTGCGGCTTTCATCTGTCAAATCCTCCAGCTGCAGCGTCTCTATTTCAATCTAGCACAGAACGCTCATAGCACTTGGCATGACCATAAAGGTAAGTCCGGACCTCAGTGTGGCTGAATGTTATAAAAAAAAATAATAATAATAATAAAATATAATATCGCGTTTCAGTCGAAAAGTGCAGAGTTTTGTTCCCATTCAGTGCACATGAGCGCACAGCCGGCTAGCAAACTCCACTCCAGTTCCAGAACACCCACCCACCCGGGGGAGTAGTGCTCCACTTGCCTTTGCTTAAGCTCCAACTCCAACTGCCAACTCAATTATAAAGCGGAGCAAAATGTACAAAAAAAAACGCACAAAACACATTAAAATTGCAAGTGGAGAGGTTTTTGTTTTCGTTCTTTCCATTTTTCGTTTTTCTGCAATTTATTTAGTTTCCTTGCCGGCATTGTTCTGGCGAAAAACTCTGAGCAATGCACTTTTTTCCTCATATTTCTTTTGCATGCAATTGGAAATAATGAACAGAACTGAATGGAGGGGGTATGAACCGCTCTGGAAATAAACATAACTCAAAGTCTCAATGAAGAGGTAAAATGATGTTGGTCACTCGCTTAAGTCAGATTTATGGGAGAAGCAAATTAAAATTGAGAAGAAACAATAAACTTGAATGAGTATAATTAAGGCTATTTATGTAGAATTTGCAGGTAGCTCTAACAGAAATAACCGCAAGCACTTTTCCAATAGACAGAGAGACGAAGAAAGAGAGAGGAAGAGAACAATCTATACCAATTGAACGATCCCCATCAGCTGCTTGATGTTGAAAGTGCGCACCCATGAGCAATCAATTTTGAAGGCCTGCAGCAAAGGCGTCCAGTGGCGAGACTAAACAAAATGCAGCACCTGTTCATTTTCGTTTTCAGAGAGAAGGGAAATATGTATGTGAGAGTATGTGAGTATGTACGAGGGTGAATCCATAAGTAAGTTGCTGGGAAATGTCATCATAACGAACTTAAACCAAAGGATAGCGTAACTGAAGAAAGCATTTCCGACTCTACAAAGAATTCGATTACGGAAATAGTCCTGTTTGTCCGTAATCGCTTTATTTCCGAATAAAAAAGATTGGAAAGGATAGAGATTAGAGAACTCGGTTGAAACGTTTTGCTTAAAGAAATTCGAATGAAAATAAAACCAAATTTGCCGTTGAAAATAATTAATTTTAGAATGCATCAAATCCGATTTTTCAAGAGTTGATTAATAATACTGATTCTATCTAAAAAAACTGTGGGAGATAAGAAGCTTTATTCGCTAGCGACTGCAAAGCAATTGAAACTAATGGGAAAGAATATTTATAAAAACAAAGAGTGGGTGTCAAAGAACACCCGGTTCGAGCGAGCATGCGACGATAAATCCGATTGTAAATTTAAGTACTGGAAAAAAGACTCTTTTTTGGATTTTTTTGATAAACTCCAAGCCAGATCCCCACCAGATCTGCATTAGATCCCCACCAGATTCTTACAAGATCCCTACCAGACACCTGCTGCAAAGGCAATGGTAAAAGCGGCTGATTTGGCAAATACAAAATGGAAAGACATACACACAGGGAAAAAACCTGTTTAGAAAATAAGTTGCCTTCAACTCAAAAGAAGAACAAGATGTTCTCAAAATTCTTGAGAACAAATGTTCCTAATGTTCTTGGAATTAGAAAAGTTGTTCTCAGTGGGATAATATTTGCTTTAAACAACAACAAAACCGGTTTTCAACAGGGAGATATACAAGAGAGAGCGAGTGAGCGCGAGTTGGCTCTCTTTTGTCAGCTAAACAAGGCATGAGTGCATAAGGTACCGAGCTCAAATCCCAGTCAAGTCCGCATACATTTTTCTATGTTTTGCTGAAAAACTTAAAACCACGTGGAGTGGGTCGTTGAAGCGATGTTTCTGATTCCTTTGAAATGTTTGGGTGGACGGAGGAAGGCATCAACGCGCATATCCAGGAGTCTTGCCTTCCTCAACTTCCAATCAAAAGAGGTATGTCCCCGTTCCCTATTCCACACAAATGTGAGGAATCCTCCCACACCTGGTCCAAGTGCAATCAAATTTGTTTTCCAGGTGAGTTTAAAATGTTCTTGAAAACGGAACAATATAAACTCAAATCATGTTCTCAAAAATGGAACTTTATCAACTCAATTTAAGTTTTTGCCTTCTCAACAAATTGTTCTTAAAGTAAGAACATTGTGCTACAAATGAGAAAAACCGTTCATGCACACTTTTTTGGTAACGATTGTGCTCATTTGTTCTCGGTTTTTCCCCCTGTGTAGGCATACCCAATAGAATCTGTCTCAAAATCTAAATTTTTCTAGTTTTAGTCCCCGAGTCAGACTTCTGTAAAAAAACTTCGCTCTAATAACACCTGTACTTATTAATCCACCCTCGTTCATTTCGTATGTATGACCGGGTAAGAGTTCGCGTGATGCCGGAAGTGCAATTGTCGCATGCGACTACACGCCCACAAAACAAACAGAACTGCCAGAAACTCCCCGCATCAATGATTTCCACTTCCCCCCGCCCCCCTTAACTTCGATGGCAACGAACGCTCAAACATTTTCTGTGTGTGGGCGCGTTAATGAAAATTTCCAAACACATTATATGAAAATCAATTTAACAAAACCAACTGAAATGCCACTTTATCACTTTTGGGCGTGCGACACATTTATTTCTCACAAATGGAAATTTGAGTTTTACTTTGAGATGCAACGCAGCGGCACGTGTAGACATTCTGCCAAGTCGTTTGCCTTCACATGTGCCACTCGAAATGGGCTTGGCCTGAGCAGCAGCTGTCAGTGTTATGTTGTGGCCAAACATGTTTCGCTCAGTGGATGCATTTTCTGCCTGATAATTTAGCAAATTTCGAATTGGACTCGGTTCTGTGTTATTTTGCTAGGCAAAATATTATCACAAGATGGAGGGAGAGAGAGAGAGAGGGGGAGGGATTTTGGAATTTGTGAAAAGCGTTGCAAGGAAAACTTGAAAAACCGGCTGTGGCAACCACAGCCATATTTTCCATAGGCCAACTGCCAAAGAGACATTAACAATTCACACATTTGCGGCAACATAATTTCAGTTAGCGATAGTCAGATATGCCGTTGGCTCATTCCGAAATGCCAGCAGCACAGCAAGTGGAAAATGCAAAATTGGCCAAAAAACACACACACATGGCGGAGGGGAGGGTTGGAAAGTTCAGTAGATTCCAGCATAGCCAGACACACACACATGTCGGGGTCTGAGCCCGCAAAACTCTGTGCCAACAACTGTCCGCAATTACGAAAGGCAACAAAAACCAACGGCTACAATGTGGCAGCAGCAATTGTAGATGCACAATGTAGCCATTGAGGCTGAGTCATGCGACTTCAGTGCTAGAAAGGACTTTCTTAAAATCGAACAAAGCGGGGAAGTTTTTTATACTCTTTACCAAAAGTACAAAGAGTATAATAATTTTGTGGAAAAGTTTGTCACAGGGAAAAGGTATCATTTCTGATCCTTTGATCTGAAGGTAAAGATATACTTTTTCAGCATCAACAGATGAGTCATTATAGAAATGTCTGTATGAGCAATCAGATCTCAGAGATGGTAGTTTATAGAGGTTAGACATGTATGGGACATATCGCTCTTACTCCAAGACTGGCATAACTCAAAATATACGATTTTTGACTTAATGAAGCAGATATTTTCGCTGTATTGTGTACTATTCTGTGTAAAATTTTCATAATATACTCTTATACTTTCCACGTGAGATGAACATATGTCGGTAATAACTCAGATGTCCTGCTGTCGATATAGTGCAAACATACTTTGGCTTTCAGTTTTCAAATTTTATTAGTAGCTCGTAGAGAGGGCATTATAGTCGGGCTTGAAACTTATGAATCTATCTAGGTAAAGAAATTTTCTCATAATCATACATATAGGTCGCAAAGTCGATTACTGAAAATGCTTACTTTACATATGTACAAACCAAGGCTGCAAATCGGTCCGAACCCGAACCCCTTAGAACCGGTTCGGTTCGGGTTTTTCGGGTTCGCCGAACCGGACCATAAACCGAACCCATAATAATTTTGCCCCCTCAAACCTGAACCCGAACCGGACCCCTTTTTTGAAAAATTAGGTTCGGTTCACAAAATTAAGTAGTTTTTCTAAACTACTCATACAGAGACATACAGAAATCTTTTGTATTCTGACTGCTTTCATTCTAGAAGTTGTCAGATATAAGCGAATATAGTTTAAGCAGATCTTTTCAATGACAACTGCAGAGCTTAAAAGAAATGCCACTATGAAGAATGTAATGTAAATGAAGGTTGCTTTGTAAAGCAAATACATTTCTTGATTTGTACGATGTCCAAGTTACCTCAATAGATTCCCTAGAGGACCTTATAACTACAGTTCGTTGTGCTGCACAAACTCTAAGTAGTATAAGTATAAGTAGTTAAAAATATTTTTAAGAAAGTTCAGTTCGACAGTAGTAGAGTTTTGTAAGAAACTCTCTACTCACACAATATCAAATCTATTGCTTATAGAAAAGTTGAAAAAACTAGTGTTGTGTGGCTCGATGGAACTCTATCTACAAAATGTGCAAGCGCTAACTAACTTCTAAAGGTTTTTGCATTCACAGTTCCTTAAACGAGTTCCATCTAAAATATTTGATTGATATAGAGCTTCTTTAGAGCTCAACGATTCACAACCAATTGATTTTTATTACGGTTGCTTTTCATGTCGAGTTAATGTTCCAAAATCTTTAACAAATCATTGTTTATTACTACATGTTCTCAGTGTTCTTAACACTGATTCCCTTCAAGAATACCTGAATAAGTTTACAAACTGGGCCGCTAGATGGAACATTGCCATACACACGGACAAGTTCGCTTCGGTGACTTATTTCACCCGTCGGGACACCTGACCAGGACTACATATTGTTGCACGGTCAGCTTATGGAACATAAAGCAGTCCATAAATACCTTGGGATGACACTGAAGAGAAGCCTGACTTTTGGACACCATATCAAGGCAATAGCTCAGGCAGTCCTAGTATGCAAGGCAATTCTGGCTCCGTTATGGAGATATGGCCTATAAATTTATGGAATCGCCGCTAAGAGTCACCTGACAAAGATTAGAGAGGTCCAGGCAAAAATCCATTGGCTGAGTACGGGAGCTGAATGGTACCTGAGAACCAGGGATATTGAAATTCTCAGTGCCTTTTCAACACTCAAGTTTGATTTTTTTAAAAATAAAGCTAGTATAGATGAAGAGCTCTTAAAAGATATACAGCCATGCTCCCATTCTCACTTTCGTAAAGCTTTTGCTATTTCAAACCGGTTTTTAGAGCATATTTGGATTTGTAAACTTTTTGAAAACGAAAATAGGAGCATGGCAAGCGAACCGAGGTTCGAACCAGATCCTTGGGTTCAGGGGTTTCAGGAACCGATTCGCGAACCGAACCTTAGACTTTACAACGGGTTCGAATCCCCGGACCGAACCTTGTGCAAAATTTTAGAGGTTTGCAGCCTTGGTACAACAACAACATTCAACAAGAGTTGTTGAAATTCAAATTCTCTTTTGATATTTTAAAATATATAATTTGTGACGATAGAAACGTTATTGGTATTGCAATATAGTATGGTTCGGATCTTAGTTAAAAATTCGATAATTTTCAGATAATCGTTTCAAACCATGAACAGGAACCGATCGATTTCGGCATCGATATTTTTTCTGCATTGAACAAAAGTGAATTGCGAGTCTTTGGCTGATAGTGAAATGAAATACCTTTAGGCATTTCTAGTTCGGCTTTGGTTTGATGATTCAAGATTGAAATCAATTATAGATAACTAACTGAACCCACCGCGATTTTGTCAGCTTAAAAGTCAGGAACTAACCAGTCTAGTGTCTTGTACAAAAAAAAACACAACACACATATACGCACACAGCACATACTGTTTATCAGAGAGTCGTTCACTTTCTCGCGCGCTCTTAGAAAAACAGCTTAGTCCACATTTCGCGGTGAAATTTTTTAGATTTTCTTTCTTAGTGCGCGCCTGCATAACTAAACGAAGGTTTGTGCTCAGTCTTAGATATGTAGGATAAGCTGCTTTGGGCGGTGGGTAGATAATATGTCAGTCAGTCGGGCCTACAGATTTATATTAATAGATAGATGACCCAGCGTGTTAATAGACCTTCGTTACTATTTTATACACAAAAGGAACAATCTTTATGGTAATCTAAACTCAATTTTGAATTTTGCGAAATTTCGCGATTTTATGGACCTTTCGATCGATATAATTAATACGAGATTGTGTAGCTTGTCTAAGTACCCGTCTTCATACTAATCAAAGTTCATTATAAAATTTTTTAGACCATTTGATGTACTATTTCCCTCGTCTATTTACCCGACTCCATCGACAATATAATTTAAATTAAAGACTCCACAGCTTTACCTGTCTATGTTTGTGAGTTAGCGTTCAGCATCGTAAAAAGTAAACTCCTAAAAACTTTAAAGCCGTTAGCTCCTCAAAATTTGTGTACAAAATTCCAGTAAATAGCAATCTCCACCTGGCTATACTACAATCAAATCTGTAAAATGTCCGAAGTGCAAGCATCGCTGCTGCTTAAGCGCCAGCTGACTGAACTGCAGCGCAGTCCCGTTGAGGGTTTCTCCGCTGGCCTGGTCAACGATATGGACATCTTCAAATGGGAGGTGGTCATCATTGGACCATCCGATACACTTTACGAGGGCGGTTGCTTCAAAGCGCATCTCATATTTCCTAAGGAATATCCATTGCGACCACCGCGCATGAAATTCATTACTGAGATCTGGCATCCCAATATTGACAAGTCGGGCGATGTCTGCATCTCTATACTACACGAACCAGGCGATGATAAATGGGGCTATGAGAAGGCCGAAGAACGCTGGCTACCGGTACACACTGTGGAGACCATTCTGCTGTCGGTTATATCAATGCTAACCGATCCTAATGACGAGTCAGCTGCCAATGTGGATGCGGCCAAAGAATGGCGCGAGGATTATGCGGAGTTTAAGCGCAAAGTCACACGCTGTGTACGTCGCAGCCAGGAAGAGGTCTAGCGAGAAGCTAAGAATAGGAGTGGTATATGAATAAAACTGAGCGACTACTTCAAAAAGATTCAAAAATTGTCCGGTTTGCAGTTTTTGCCATTTGAGCCAAGCGAAAGTGTTGCCAGCTGTGCCTCAACTCTTAATTGGCTTCTTCAATTAGCCACAAATCTCTTAGTGCTTGCGTCAGTCCAGTGAAGCGTCTGTCAGCAATAATTGAACTTAATCGCCCTCAACTTTGAAGCGGTTCTTTTCTCGATCTTAGGCCATTGGCTGTGCTTAATCGGCTTAGACTTGGACCTCTTCTAGTTGCACACTGACACAGTTATGTTGACTTTTACACACTTTTTATATAGCTCATGGATTAGACACATTTGCTGGCTTGTAGTATGTGACAGCCACAACTGGTCTGCTTTTGCTCTGGCCTGGCCTGGTCTGAAGTGCTTCTGGCCAACGACTCTAAAAATGAGTTTGCTTCAAGCATTTTTGTGGTTAACTAAAGTTTTTGCAGTCGCTGCTGCTGTGGCTGTTATTGTTGTTTATTAGCAACAAGTTTTGCATTTTGATTTTGCCTTTTTTTTGTTGTGGTCAAAGGGATGCAGAGGGGGTCTTGGTCATGCCTCTGGTTCCACAACAATTCTCCACTGTCGCATTGTTAAACTGTGAGTCAAACTCAGTATTTTACTCGTAATTATCATTTTACGGGAAACTTGAAAAAATATTTCAGTCAATTGGGTGTGTCACTGATCAAGGGCGTAGTAAGCTGTTAAATAAGGGGGACTCAAACCAGTAAAAGTCCCCGCAAGGTCGTTGCCGTCAGTAAGGAAATAGGAGCCGAACAACTAATTGTAAGAAAGTTAAGAGAATTAAATTTTTTGTGAAAAAGTATGGACGATACGTTATATTCACAGTGCAATATTTCAGCAACTTTAAGGTTTGAGTTATGGTCCGCCTCGAGGGACCGGTTGTGTAGGATTAAGTTTTGGACCGTTTTACAGCCTTGGAATATATTTTTCTTCTTTTAAAAGGTTTTTGTGGGCTCCGGGTTCAATTACTTCTTTTATGGCAATTTACTTTCGTTCACAAAACAAGCCCTACGTCCACTGATAAATACCAATTGCTTATACAAAAAAAAAACTGCTCTGTTAAGGAAACTGTATATTCTATGAACAGACAAAGAATGTATTTCAGTTTTAAAAATATTCCATAATACTCAATGAACATAATCAAATTGAGCCCAAAGTTGTCTAAAGTCGTAATCTTAAAGAAGACCGATAGCTTATACCAAAATACTTCCAAATTAAGAACAAGATTTTAAAAGCAGATTACACACACATGATTGGACAGAGAACTTGAAAAATTTCGATATTTGATATATCTCTTCCTTAAAAAAATACAATATATCGTTATTTTCTAAAGCTTAAGAAAACTAAAAAGTTTTCAAGGAACGTCTTGTTCATTTAACTGCCAATGACCATTTAATTTTAAGAGGATAACTTCGAGATGAAAATGATTTAGGGCCAATTTCTCATCTTCTAAACAGACCTATGTGTCACATAAACTTACAAATAGCAGAGTAAATTTTGTACTTAAGTGAGATGCAAATATAATTAGGCCCAATACTTTGAGTAAGGAAGTCTTGCGTTGTAAACTATTATGAATTCAAAGCTTTTTAAAACTGCATTTTTCATGTGAAGTATTGTGCAGAACGAAATTTGTATCCTTTTTGAGTATAGGCCTTAAAGATAAACAGATTCTGCTTACGAAAAAATATAATATCAAGAGGGATTTGACTAAGAATTTATGAAAACCCGCTGCTTAATGCGTTCCCCGTTCTTTCTGCTGAGGATGAATACTAGTTTGCTTGCGGATGCTTTTCGTTCAGATGGTACCAAACTTTCAAAAGCAATTAAGTATCGAAATACAATGTCAAACAGCAAGAACAATTCATCCGCATTAGCTCTCTAATAAGCTGTAGGGTTCATGTCGATATCTTCATTATATTCTAACACTGTCATCTCATATTCCAGCGTTTGCTGCATTCATAGCAGGCTTGCCATATAATTTGTATCAAGTTATTTTTTTTTGGACACATCAAATATCGATAATAGCCTATATCGGTATACAAAATATCATATCGTAATAACCCGATAAGGGTTAGGACGATAAGTCCAAAAAAGTATAAATTTTTTAAAGATATTTTTTTTTTTTACAAAGAAGCATTTTCGACTATGAGAGGGGAAATACAGCAAAAGTTAAAATGTTATACAACAAAACAAACTTCCCATATAAATGTACGAGTTCAGGGTGGAAGGACCTGGGACTTTTTCAAGGGAACGTATGATTGATATGATTAACAGTTTTGGTTCATTCGACTAGAGTCAATAGACATTTCAAATAGTTTGATAAATTAAATTCGTCCTCTTAAACAAAAATAAACCCAAGCTGTCTTAATTTTAAACCGATTCGCTGAAAGTCGTAGAAAATAGTGACAACTCCGCACCGAACCTTCCGCAGAATTTAAGAAAACAATGATTTTACTCAAGTATTTTTTATATAAAATGTAAGATTTTTTTTAATCGTGCTTTTATTTTTGTCTGATCAAAGAAGTAATAAATTTAAACAATACAGAAGAACATGCTAAAATGCTGAAACTCGGCATAACATTTTTAAATTAAACATATTAATTGGGTTTATTTTTATATTCGGGAGCGTTACCCAGAGCTCTAAAAAAACTGCTACTTTCCCTGTCCTCAAGTGTTTTAAAACGACAGATACATTGGATTCTCGTGATTAAAAACTTTAAAATAAATTGTGAAAATTGTGTTCTTCTTATTAAAGCCCTGAAAAGGTACTTAGGTGCCTATTTTAGGAAGGTTGTTCTAAAAAAAAATCAAACCTCTCCTGACGTTTCTAAATCAGATGTAGGTCGTAAAGTCGTATATTGATCTCACCCCCGCTCTCTCTACGCCCTTGTCCACGTCCACATTTCACCCCAAATCGAACGTCTGGCTAAAATATTCAAACGCTGCCAAAAGTATGATTCAGCAAAAGAGCACAAATCGGTGAGCAATTTGGAAACTGGGTAAAGAAGGCCATGCACACCTTCTTTAGCCGGTTCGAGGAGCCACTGAAAAAATCAGCAAAATAGTACAACAACAACACAAGAATCGAAAACGAAACGAAAAGAAAGAAAACAGCACGAAACCAGCTTTGAGAGATTGAACTGAAGACGCAACCGCTGGCAAGAGATGTTGAGGTTGGAGGTTCTTCGGCAACGCAACGCAGAAAACTCACTCAGCCAGTAGAAATTGAATTGATGTTGCCCGGGCCAGACAGACGGGGTATACAAAACCGGCTCTGTGGCTCCAAACGCAACGTACGCAGGGGTGGGGGCGATCTTGGATGGTGTTTATAAATAGCTTTCAATATGTGCAGTGAAATCTTGGAAAACCTCGAGTAACAGCGGGTCAATACAAACAGGTAGCAAGCGCGGTCACTAGCCAGGTCAGCTCATTAGCCAAGCCGAGGGTGGAAAAACGCAGCTGAACAAGTGAGCGTTTGTGTGTGTTTATTCCTGGGAACTGAAAAAGGCGACCAAATCTTGGACTTACCTAGAGAATGAGAATCCAATAGACCAGCGAGTGTGTGTGTGTGCGTTAAGTAAATTCCAATATGTGCTCTGCGTCGTTTTGTATCTTACAGATACATTGGCTGAGATACTGGTTTGGAGATTTCGTAAAGTTGCTGTAACCACGGCACAAGACTTGAAGTGAGAACGAGACAAACAATTTTGCAAGGAGGTGGTCGTTGCTCCTGCTCCTGATGCAGCCGAATGATGAGTAATCCAAGTAGATGGGTTAAACTACACTTAACACTTTTAATCACTATATTTTTTCTTGTTGTTAACAAAATTATTTTCTAAAAAACTACCTGACGCGCCGCGCGCCATAAAACCCCAAAGCAAACACTGAAACGTTTTGTTGTTGTTGCTGCTGCTGCTGGTGGTGTGTATTTTTATACCGCGGTACACGTTCACGCGCGCGCTCTCACATTCGGTCTAGCTGACACGCACGTCCACCTGCGAAGCCGTCTCAAAGTAAACTAACTACGTTGAAAACAAGTTTTTCAAACACGGCCGCTGTCGCTGTTGCTAGCGCTGCCGCTGCCGCCGTCAAGCAACATTACAAGTCGAAACAAGATAAATGCACACAGGCTTATGCATCGACAGCACACACACACTTGCACAGCGGCTTGTTTGTATTGCCGGTCCGAGTGCACGCTAGCAACATTTGTTTACTGGCAACATGTTGCTAACAGCTCGCCGCACTGCTGCTGACGTTTTTTGTTGTTGCCGGCTTTTTGGCAGCTTCGACTGCTGCCGCCTTCTACTAGTCAGTGGGGTTGTTGTTGTTATTTTTTATTGTACCACCCTCTGACAAATTGCAGGGTAGTTGCTCTTCATGTTGTGTCCTTAATTCAGAGTTGTTAGATTTTATGATTTGGACAAAAGAAGACATGTTGAAACAAATTTTCTAGATCAGCGATGGCCTCTGGAACCCCCCAGGGGCCGAAAACTTAATCTTGTTCATCAAAGTTTATCTCTAATGCATATTGCACTGTAATATTTGGTAAAATACATATATAATTTGTTTTAATTAATATAACCCAATAAAATTTGTTCATGCATACAAAGAGAAAAAAAGATCCCCGTAGAATGGATATTCAAATATCCACTTTAAGATCCATTTTTAAATATCCTTCTCACAATTTTCAGTTCCTTCGGATGAAGAATAAAGATCAATGAAATATTTATTTCCTGATATATCCTTTTTAAGCAAAAATAAATCAACTTGGAAAATATCCGATGGATCCCAAAAAAGGATGGTATCCACTCCAAATGGATACCGAAATATACTAAGGATCATCAAAAACTATCTTTTTTTCTTAGTGTATATTAGGTCGGGCATTTAATGTATGGAAAAATCTAAGACCATACTGATAACCCCTTAAGCCAGCGGTGGGCAGCCTCATAGCCCTTCTTACCCGCGCAACCCGGCCCCTTATTTTTCTAATTCCACGACGCAATAGATATTACAACAAACAAACGCAGTATCGCGTTGATCGAAAGCAAATGAGAAAAATAAGAATGTTGTTGTACCCTTTCCGTTATTTCTGCTGCCCACTGCTGCCTTAAAATATACGTTTTCGTGTAAAAAAGGCATACCAAAAACAATTTTTGAGAAAAAATGACCATTGAAAAATATTGTTATTTGTATAACCATTGTATATAAAGTGCGGTCCAACCCAAGTGCTGAAGTGCTCCGCATCACGGTTGCAGCCGTTTTTACTGTGCTACTTATAACAACACTAAATATAATGCGGATTACTATGCTACTGTGGGAAAAAAATACTGTGAATTTGTTTATAAATCAAAAAATCTTTATTTATTCTTGTATTTCATCTCCCTCAAAGTAGTCTCCCCCGAATGCTAACACTTGTGCCAACGATTTTAATAACTTTGAAAATTTGATGCTGTTTTCTTCTGGTACGGACTTCAATTCCTTCTTCGTTTCGGGCTTTCTCTCTTTTATCGAATCAAAACGGTGTGCACGGAGCGGTCTCTTGAGTTTAGCGAATGGCCTATGGTACCTTGTGTCGGTAGTGTCCGACTAGAAGGTCCGTGCGTTCATGGGGACATGGCTTTTGTTGTAACCCCGCTTGTAGATCATGCTGACTCACGCCTGCGAGCCACACTAGTCGCACTTTCTGAAATGGACAGTCTTAAAAATTTAATCCCATATAAGAGCGTGAATTGATCCCATCACTTCATTGGAAATGGTCTCGCTTCGTTAAAATATGGTCTTAGTTTACTGGAAAATTGGTGGACCAAATTTTCATTTGGTGAACGTGTCGTATACGTTATATTTGTAGAAACTTTGAAAGCTTTTCGCAGAGGTTAAAACATGAACTAAAATTTTTTTTATTTATTATGTACACCCTAAATGCATTCATTTAAGATGGTATCAGTTAACTTTTTTATCGGCGCTCAGAGTAAGATTTTGCCAATCTAGGGGAACTTAATTCAATAGCAGTCGTACTTTTTAAAGCTATCGACTTGAACTTTGTACTAAATGTTCACATATATCCCAAAGAAATATCTGGAAGAAAAGTTAAACTGGGCATTGCACCTTAAAGGGCGTAAAGTACCTAAAAGGTATTTCATTTATTGAAAGAAAAACGCGATTTTCATATTTTTCACAATTTTTTTTAAATAAAAAATAATCAACTCAAAGTTAATAAAAAGATTTGGCGAAATTATTTTTGGCAAAAATCAGAATCTGAATTTGAATCATAACTTTCTTCACTAGATTGATTAGAAAATAGCTGTATAGCTCTTCCCATGCGGTTTGAGGTTTAAGGCGGGACATCAATCCTATAAACATCGCCTTTGATTTGGCCGGAAGCCAACTTGCATTATCGGTCATAATTCTGGATTTATCTCTCCTAGATTTAGTTCATCTCGACTCAAATTCATGGCACAATTTGACTTAAAGGCAACTTTAATTTCTTATGATCAAAATCATTGCCAAAAATCATCGCTGCGTGCTTTAGGAGTGTTTTATGCTTAACGGTTCTTACGTTGCTTGCCCAAACCTCGAAACACTCTGCGCGTGTTATTTCACTCATTGCTTAGTTGCAGGTCTTTGGGCAAAATTTTATTTCTGATCCTGATTTAGAATGGGTTTCTGCAAGCGATATATGTTTTGGTTGATTAGAATGTGATTGAATGTTGTTAGTTTTTTTCCACCAAAAATAAAATATTGTTAAAAAAATACTTACTTTTTGGCACTTATTTCCAAAAAATTATAAAAATGTAGTATACCACTTATAAAGTCCGCTAAAAATCAACAATGATCCAAAAATTATGGAAAAAATACATTCACACAGTTCACAGTGACCATACGATCCAAATGAAAAGAATAAACTATTTCAACTTTTGCTCGTTTTCCGATTCAATTTTGCATGCATTTCAAATGCTCCGGTTTTAGAACCGTTATATTCTGATCAAAAATTTTTGGATATATTTTGTGCTTGTTTTCGGTACATTTGAACATTTTTAAATTGACTTTTAAAAGCTCATTGACCTTAAAATAATATTTTTTTCAATTAAGTCCCCTCAGATTGGCAAAATCGTATACCCTGATGTACACACATACTTTACCGACGACTTTTAAATTATCCACTTGTTCATTTTCCCAGTTTCGCTTTTTTATACCCTTGGAGAGTGTATATTAAAATTGTCCGGATGTTTGTAACGCATAGAAGGAAGCATATCCGACCACTTAAAGTATATATATTCTTAATCAGCATGACGAGCTGAGTTGATATAGCCATGTCCGTCTGTCCGTGCGTCTGTCCGTCCCTCTGTCCGTCCCTCTGTCCGTCCCTCTGACCGCCCGTCTGTTTCTATGCTATCTCCTCCGTCAGTTTTAAAGCTATATTAACTTTGCACGAAGTCTTTTGGTACAAATACGCTGCACATTTGTCGGAACCGGCCGGATCGGATGACTATAGCTATAGAAACGATCGGTTGAAAAACTAGCTGTAGTAAAAAAAACTATTTTGTTTTTAGTGCTATCGCTCCCAACGCTCGTATTTATAAGTTTTCAATGTTTTCACATAATTTCACCAAAGCTTCTCGAAATCGGACAACTATATAGGATAGCTGCCATACAAAAGTTAGGTCTGAAAAAAAAAGGTGTGAGTGTCAATAACACTCATGAGGCTTTGATGTGAAACTTGATACTAAATTTAAGGGCTTATTTTTAAAAGTACAAGCTATTTCAAGGGTAATTAAAACCGCAAGAGAAGTTTGGCTTGGCCCCGTTCAAGGAGCTGTTAGCCAATTTTACATTTTTTACATTTACATTAAAACAGCAATGACCATCTTTTAAAAGAAGAAAACAAGGAGCTAGCATTTGGAATATCATTTGAACAAGAATAATCTAAGCGAGTCATATTCAAGATCTTTAAATAATTAAAATGAGATAAGTAATTTAAGGAAGACTTAGAAATGGCTCATGCATTTGCTCAAACAGTGATTGACTCAAAAATAAGTCTCAACTGATCTGAAAAAAGGAGTATAAACGACTCTTGATGAAGAGTCGCAACTAGGGTACCAATTTCTTCTGAAAAAAGTATTATTTACGAACGAAAACGAGCGCATTTATAGCGACTATTTTAATCAGACTGAGAATTTGATAAAAGACTCAAATATGATCAGAGAATTCATAAAATGCTTGCTGGGAACAAGTTCACTGGCTGCTGTTTTATTTCTTCTTTTCTTTAATGCTGTTAAGGGACTGCTAAGTAACTTTTGGTCAAGTCACTGTTTAGTCACTGACAAGTCACCACTAAGTCACAGTCAATTCACTGTTAAATTACTGTCAAGTCACACTTTAGTCACTGTCAAGTCACTGTCAAGCCAGAGGTTAGTCACAGTCATTTTTACTATTATGTCACTATTTAGTCAAAGTTTAGTCACAGTCAAGTCCCTGTTTACTCACTTTCTATTATGTCACTATTTAGTCAAAGTTTAGTCACAGTCAAGTCCCTGTTTACTCACTTTCAAGTCACTGTTTTGTCAATCTCAAATCACTGTTAAGTCACGTCAAGTCAGTGCTAAGTCACAGTCAAGTCACTTTTTAGTCACTGTAAAATTACTGTTAAGTCACTTTCAAGATACTGTTTAGTCACTATAAACTCACTGTCACGACACCGTCTATTCATTGTCCAGTCACTGTTAAGTCACTGTAAAGTCACTTTTTGTCAATCTCAAGTCACTGTTAAGTCACGTCAAGTCATTGTTTAGTCACTTTCAAGTCATTATTCAATCACTGTTTAGTTACCCCCACTTTCCTCCTCCAACTTTCAGCCTCTTTCACTTGTGACGCTCTGCTAAAACAACACAAAATATGCATGACGTCAGTTCAGCGCTGTAGCGTCACGTGACGCTGAAATTAAATTTTACTCCTACTAAAATCCTTCGTTCCGAAATTAAAGATGTTTCACATCAAAAAGTCTTAGTGAGACAAACTTTTTGGTTTTCAATGTTATCGCTCCCAACGCTCGTATTTATAAGTTTCCAATGATTTTACATTATTTCAACAAGTTTTGTCGATATCGAACCTATATATAGTATAGCTGCCATACGAACTGTCAGGCATATATCAAGCTCCAAGGGTATATATAAATTTCGGTCGAGCCGAAGTTAGCTTGCCTATATTTTTTTAAAACACTTATGCAAAACTTTCGGAATATCATCCGATTTCATCATAATCGTACAATATTTGCGAAAGTAAAAGGGCTGTAAGAAACAGCAGCTCATTAAACAGTTGTTTAATTTTAATTTTGTTAATATATGGTTAAAATTAAATTTTAAATTCTTTAAAAAAAATACACATAACCAAATTTCCTAGGTGCGCGGAAGTTCGAGAATCACAATTCGACCCATTTGGTCATGTAGATGCTGAAAATTTTCCTTTCCCGCACGACCACGTAGTGAAAGAAATGTAGATTTTACAATTCTCAGAACTTAATTTATTTATCACTATCGTTGCAAAAATTATAACTTCTGAACCAATTGATATAATTAAATAATGTAAATGGCATAAGAAAGATAATTGTCCAACCTAAAATAAGTGTTTGGGCAAGAAAGAAACATTTCCGACACTATAAAGTATATGTATTCTTGATCAGCAACAACAGCCTATTCGAATTAGCCGCTCGTCTGTCTATATGAACGCGTCGATCTCAGAGAATTTTAGAAATAGAGGCAAAAATTTTTCCATGTACATATGAGTTTAAAAGGGCTCTAATGACATACCACATGGTCGACTCGACTTTAATAAAACTTTTTCAACTTGTTATACTGTTCAAACCCATGCGACGTGGACCGAGTTGTATTTACATTCTAATAGAGTACAATGGAAGCGCTTATTTGTACGACCCACCCGCCGGATAGATAGGGGGAGAAAAAGACGCCCGCCAGGCGTTAAATATTTGATGAAGTTCTGCAGAGCAGATGTGGATAGATAGACAAGCTGTCTGCCGGTTACTTAGTGTGAAGCGTGTTCGCTGTTCATTTGCAAAATGCATTCATAAGTCATTCATTCATTCGCTCAATCGTTCAGTTACCTATTATCAGTTAGTTGCCTCATTTGCACTTGAAAAATGGAGTTGGCCTGCGGTAAGGCGATGTTTGTGTGTGGATCTATTTGTACTGACCTTTCCATATTTGTTGATTCTGCAGCTGTCATTGTCGTCGTTTATCTTATCTAAGCAGATGTCAACGACGGAATGATGATAGCAATGCCAGCACCAACACAAAACGCCTACGACGCCGTAGTCGTCTCCTTCCTCTAGAGACAAATATAAGCAACAGACGAGGGCGGGTTGATAAGTACCAAGTACAAAATGCTATTCTCCGGCATTCAATTTACAACTGTTAATAGATTACTGTCAATTTTGTCTTGGGTGTTGAAAAGTTTGTGAATATAAAAAATAAAGAAAAAATAAAAGTGTGATCCAAAGATAACAAGTCGGCGATTATTATTTAAATTTTTGGATAGATTCGACATTAGTTTAGAACAAATACGTGAGAAAAGTCACGGTAAAAAATTACATATTTTGCACTTTATTCTTTAACCACTATTCTCTATTCAGTACTTGATTCTCCGTACTTGATATTCAATACTCGATACACAGTACTTTAAACTCAGCACTCGATATTCATAGCTTGATATCTGATACTCAGTACTCAATACTCAGTATTCGCTACTCAGTACTTGATTCTCAGTATTCGATATTCAGAGCTCGATATCTTATACTCAATGTTCGCTATTCTTTACTTGATTCAGTATTCAATCAAGAATCAGTATTCGATACTCAGTGCTCGATACTCACTACTCGATACTCAGTATTCAGTTGGTACTCCATCCTTCAGTACCCGATACTCAGAACGCCATAGTGAATGCTCGATACTTAGTACTTGATACTCTGTATTCGATACTCAGAACTCTAAACTCAATTCTCGAACTTCAATCCTCGATACTCAGTCCTCGATACTCAGTACTCTATATTCAGAGCTCGATATCTATACTCAGTGTCCGCAATTCTGTACTCGATACTCAGTATCCGATACCCAGCATTCGATACTCAGTATTCGATTAGCATTTTTCGCTTCTTAAGTCAACACAAACTATTCCTTTTTCATATTTTTTTTACCTCTAAAAAAGATACAATCTTCTGGACCAACCCTCGCATATACATCAAGGGATGTGTGCACATGCCTTTGCATTTTCATTTCCATTTGCATTTTCAACAATTGTCAATTGTTGAGGATGCACTGCAGCAACGCCTGCAAACCCATTTGCATATGTAAGAGTGTGTGATGAGAGTACGTAACATTTGTCTGCTCCACGACAAGCTCACTTTGATGCCATCAAAGCCGCCCACCCCCCACACGCCTCGAAAACTTCAGCAGCAACTACAAAACTTGGCAAAGTTTATGTACATAAATACGTCTGGCTCTCTGTTTGTCTTTCTGTTGTGTGCCATTTGCATAAAGCAGAGCTATCCTCCTCCGCACCGGCATGCCAAAAATTTATTTAAAGCCCAACTACCCAGACGACACATGCTGACCAGCAGCTGCCCGTGCACTTTGACCGGTGTCGTCATCGTCATCCTCATCTGAGGAGCATAAAAGTCATTAAAAATTTTGAAGACCCGACTGTCTTTGTGGGGGTCGTGCACCTGTGCAGTGCCGGATGCAGCCCCAAAAGACACTCTTGCATATTCATGTGCCCTTCCCCCCTGGCTTAAGTTTTCACAGTGCAGTTGAGTTGTCCCTGAAACAAATGGTCCTTAATTAAACGTTAATAGTTAAAGTTATTTTAAGACCCAGAGTTGGTTTGGCAAAAGTAAACAGGATGACTTTTATAGGTGATGATCAACTTAAATCTCCACTTGAAAGGCAAAGACAAATGGAAGCTAGTTTGTGTTATGATTCAGTGTCGTTTGGGAATATGTTTACATTACAGGGGCGTGACATTGAGCAGGCAATTTGTGTTAACATTTGAATAAACATTCATACACATAGTCACTTACCAATGTTTAAGTTGTTAAAATAGAGAGTGATGTTTTGATTAGTGTTATCTATGTAAACCAATGTTAACCTATCGATATCACTCTTTGAACAAATTGTATGCACATCTCTAATTCGATATGCTGATCGACAGTAAGCAGTCTGCATATATATTGGCTACAAACATATCACTTTAAGTTTGGAGTAAAATATTAAAAATTTAAAATGCTTTTATTAAAATTTGAAAATATGATGTTTTACCTGAAAGACAAAGTATGTTTTCACAATTTCGACTGCAGGACAACTGAGATATGACGCTCTTGCAATAACATGATCAACATTTGATCTCATGTGAAAAATATAAGAGATACCAATATGAAAATTTTACACAAAATAGTACACAATACAGCGCACACATCTGCATCATTAAGTCAAAAATCGTGTTTTTTGAGTTATGCCAGTATTGAAGTAAGTGAGCGATATTATCTTTGGATGAAAATTGGTCTTATTGCGACCTATTTTCTGATATGAAGAGTTTCTAATGCAGGAGTGTCGCAAAGTCTTCGGTTAATTTTCTTGTATATGCTTCAATTTCCCGAATTATTATGTGGTTCTAAAATTGGCGAGGCTTCGATGTGAAGCATGATGCTTAAATTAGCATGGGGACTTTCTCGAAAGAAAACAACTTACAGGGACAAGATCACTTGCTGCAGGGCACTTCCATTTTTCCGGGAAGTCATTTTTTGTGCTAATCCATAGAAAATGTTGATGTTTCACCCACCCAGCTAACACCTAGCTGAGATCCCAAATCCCACCCAGATCTATTCCAGATACCACCCAGATCCCAAATCTTTGTTTCGCTTCCCTTCTTTGCTCATCCGCTTGTGTGTGTGTGTGTTTGACGGTAAACTTCACAAAATATAAACACAAAATATGAATGACGTCAGCGTCACGTGACGCTAAAATTAAATTTCACTCCCATCAAAATCCGTATCTTGGCTTAATTTAATTGATCTAGTTGCTTTGTTGAGTTGAGCTGAATCATTTCAAACAGAACTTACAGCTGCAAATAGCTTATGTCATGACTCATGAGCTATAATTTATTAAATCAATTATTTAGTGAGCTATGAGTTAATAGAAAGTTCAAATCAAATCATACGCTTACGATTATATTTTGGTTGTAGAATAATCGTTTCGTAACGGTTAACGGTTATTGGAAACATATATATTGCGAAAAAGTGTCAGCGCCTTTTATTCCCGATCCCTGTCGCACATATTAGTAATACGGAACCTAATCACGCAGTCGACTGTTGGTGGCCGTCCTTTAAAGTTCATACTAAGTGTCATTTCCAAAACGATCTATCAATAATATTGGTGTATATATTAATCGGTTAATGTTATTTTTACATTTTGGTTTACGTTTCTGGTTTGGTTTGTAGATTTGGTATTGTTTTTATCGGTTAACGTTTACGGTTTTAATCTCTGATTCTGACTATTACATCTTGCTTTTGGTATTTCTAGAACATAAGTTCGCTTTAAAAAGTGGCTGTAAATAGTGCAAGCTTTTATTATTTCGAACTTTTGTACATTGCATGGGGTATCCAGCTAATTGTTTAACTAGAATTTACATTTATCTATACATTGTCCCGTAAATCTTTCAGAGAAACTCACCGATTCGTGGGATCGGAGTCCTATCGCTGTCGTATACTAACTCAAAATTCCACAAATAATAGTTTTACAAAAGTTAGTAGTTAGTTTTTAGTATCCTTCATACGTGCAAACTATTTTTTTAATAGCTACAATTTGATGAACGGTAGAAATTCTTATTAATTGTCAATGTGCATTTTTTTAGCAGAACCGGTTTCTAAAAACATTAAACCTTGGAACACAGTTTAAAAATTTGTACAATTGTACAATACACAGTTTAAAAATTTATAAAACTTATAATTGATGCAATTTACCGAATTATCAACATATAATGAACTTCAGTTTATCGCTAAGTAAAACGCATATTTGGCTACATGACTAAATCGACATGGCTGTTGAAGCTGATCATGAATACATATGTACTTTATAGCTCGGAAATAATATACTCTTAATATACTCTTTATAAGTTTGGTACAGAGTATAAAAATGTGCGTTGTATGCACATCTGACTTATGGTAAGAAATATTTAAATGATAGCTTTATAAAATATTTCAAATATATATAGCACATTTAGTTCAGCTTTAGATCTTAGCAACTGTAGCACCAAAGACCAATATAATCTCTAAGATGCCGAACGGCCATATATTGGTATTGCACTATGCAGCTATGTTTTTGGTGGCAACGAAAATCGCGTTCTCTCCGCTCACACAAAGTTGAGAGCGTACACTCAAAAAAATATTTTCTACATTTTAAAAATTCGCCATAAAATAATTTTTTTTTCTTAAAGGCCTATACTCAGATAAGATAAATTTTTAGTTTGCTACGATATTTCACATGAATAGAACACCTTTTCATAATCATTCAGATTTCAAAGCTGTTTAAAACTGTTTCTATTCATGTGAAATATCGTAGCAAACTAAAAATTTATCTTATCTGAGTATAGGCCTTAATTGTTGAAAAATTTCTTGTTTATAGACATTTTTTTCTTTAATTAAGAAAGCATAACCCTTAGATGAGATTTTCTAGAAAATAATTTCTTAAATTTAGAAACTAATTTTATTTTTCTTAAATTTAGGGTAATTTTTCTAGATATTTTCCTAAAATTCTTCTTAATTTTAGGGCAGCTTTGCCCTTGAATTAAGAAAAGAAATGCATAGCAAAATAGAGCGACCGCCATTAAAGTTAGTAAAACGCCCTTATTTTGAGAAAATCAAGTTTCTTAAATTTAGAAAAATTTGTTCAGAAACTCACCCTAAAATTTAGAAAGATTAATCTAGAAATTCGCCCTAAAATTTAAAAAATGTAAAAAAGAGAGACGTGAGAACGCCACACGCGTGCTCCCAGCTGTGTACATTATTAACTATGGTTAAGTCGCTACGTTTTACTTATGGCAAATAGTCGAGTGGGCTAAGGCGTCGTCCGAGTGTTCAGTATTTGAGAGAGGTCCCGTGTTCAAGTCTCAGTAAAGTAAGTAAAAAAAAATTGTTAATGCGCTTATTTCTAAATTAATTATATATCTATCTATAGCTTAGAAAAAAGTGGTTTGGTGTGAGGAGGTGGTGCTGGCGATGGAGGGGGAGGAGGATGGGACAAACCCTAAAATCCAAACGGTTGGGGCGGGGTGGATCCAAAAACACAACCACACACGGGTTGGTCCGTGGTCGGTTCTACCCAACCTCCCCCTAAAATTTATTTTTAAGTGTTTACTGTCAACTGCTTCCTTCTTATGCCTGCGCTGCCATAACCGCTTGGGAATTTTAAATCGACCTAACAGCTAAAATTGTCTAAGTGTTTTTTAGAAAAAAGCGGCTAGCTTCAGAGCGCTCTCTCTCTCTC